>JALBCR010003192.1:0-557500 GCA_030710515.1 Abscondita cerata
TATTGTACTTCGTTCTGGTTCGTATTGCTAAATAAACATCGGTTTAAAAAATATTTAATTGATTTATACACTTAAAGAAACATACATAAAAAAATATATCAATAGCAATACAGAATATCGTGCTCTCTCGTTGATATTTCACACATACAAATAGACATAAATTAGCGACACATCAAAACAAGTAATAATCTAACATAGATAGTCGTTGATACTGATTGAGGCGGGTTCTTATCCTCCTTGAGCGACTGACTTAGCCAGCTAGCTATGAGTACGCACACAGAGCGTGTAGGTTTACATGTAACAAAGAGTAAATACCTTAGAAACGCCACCTTAACTTAATTCATCAAAGTAGTCAAGGTTACTTTTGATAACAACACAAACAAGAAGAATGAAACACCGTCGAGTATAAGTATATTTATCTAGTGACATAAAGTTCTTCTTCATTAACAATTAAAAATATAATTACCTTGAGATAAATGACTTAAGCTATAATAACATACGTGTATCATTCATTAAAGTGTCAATTGGAGCGTTCAACATCAATAGTTTTAAGTTATAGTTAAGAAACGGTTTAGTACTGGTTATTGGATCGTTCGGATACACACGCTAAAATTAAAATTACTGTAAAGCAAAACACTGGCGGCGAATTAGATCTGCGGCAAAGTATCGAAAGGTCGTAAATGTGCAAACCAAAATACAAGCATTGTACCAAGATAACTAAAACATAACGTTTATTTGGATACCATCTCATATAAACATCAAAGGAAACAAATCAGTCGATAAACTTGGTAAAAAAGGTATTCATAATAACTCAGAAGTCTCAAGTTTCACAAAATATTAACTAAGGGCGGAAATAAGAAAGCATATATACCACAAATAGAAAGAAAGATGGAAAATACTGGAAAACAACCACTTACAGAAAATTAACGTATCACCTAAAAAATGAATCCGAAATATACAACTAAACAGACTAGAAAAAATAGTCATTAGCAGGCTACGAATAGGATACACTAAATTAACACACGAACATTTAATTAGAAAACATGAACTTTCCACGTGTCAAGCATGTAACCAAAAATTGACTGTTACACATATTTTAGTTGAATGCAACCAATTCGATCAACCACGTCAAAAATAGCATTTGGCTCATCTCACTATAAAAGAAATGCTCACAACACATTTAGAAAACCTATTAAAATACTTAAGAGAGACTAATCTTTACTCAAAAATGTAAATTTGGAATTGTATGTATATTCTTAAAGCTCTGTACTTAATCCAATCGAAACGCCAATGACCGAAAGGTTACGGTGATAAATAAACTAATAAAAAAAAAGTAAACTCGTAAATTGCGTGCCGTTGTCAGAGACAAGTGTTTCAGGAAATCCAAAACAATGCATCTACTGTAAATGATGATGTTATTGAGTTGGATTTGCAATAAGCATCCACCATTATTAAATAGTGATTTCTCTCTTTCGGTCCGGCAAAGTCAATATGGACGCGTTCCCATAGTGCTGGAGCTGGAGGACATGCTACAGGTTGTAACCTTTGGAGGTAGTTTTCCAGCTTCAGCACAACTTTTACTATGTCGTACAAATTTAAGAATATCTCGATCGATGCTTGGCCAATAAACATAACTCCTTGGTAATATTTTCATACGCGCTCGCCCAGGAGACCTTTATGTAAACGACTAATAACTCTATTTTAGAACTTTGTTAAATTGATAAGTTTTTCTCCGAAAAATAGATATTCTTGAATGACTTGCTTTTTCTTAAGTGAAACATTTTCAAGAAGTCGATGAGATCTATTGTATTATTTGACCAAACATTTTTCATATATTCAATTATTTGTGTAATTTTTGGTTTGTTTTTAGTACCTTGCTGTGCCATTTTGAACGTAATTGGTAACTGACAGACTGAATTATTACAAATTTGTTGAATTTCTTTTTCACATTTAAATGATACCATGACAAATTTCTCTTCCTATGATGTATGTGAGTCAATTACACGTGAAAAGATGTCGGCATAATGAAAATGTTCAGTCTTTTTGTACTGTATTGAGAAATCATATGTCTTTAATGTCAGTGCCCATCTTGGTAGGCGATTAGCTCTATACACAGGAATTTCCTTAGATGAACCAAAAATAACCAATAATGGTTTTGGATCTGTTTGAAGTATGAATCTTCTTGCATAAATCATTCTGTAAAATTTTGTTAAACCAAAAAGTAAAGCAAGACATTTTTTTTCAATCTGACTTTATCTTGTTTCTCCTTCTGTTAAACTACGATAGTTTTTACTGAACCGTCTTCATAACGATGAAGAATGCTCGAATTCCACTGTTTGATGCGTCTGCGGCTAGAATTATTTCTTTATTTATATCAAAATGAATCAAAAAAGACCGTAAAATTTGCTTGAATCAGTCGAAAGAATCTTGACATTCTCTATTCCAGAACTGTTTTGTTTTTTTTTCTTAACAGTTTGTCAAGTGGATGACAAATATAAATTTTTAATCAATTTCCCATAGTGATTAATTGCTCCAAGCTATGAACGTAAAGTTGGAATGTCGTTTGGTAGTGGCATTTAGAAAATTGCTATCGTTTTATTTAGATCTAGTCTGAAGGTTCTTTGGTTCGAGCTCGCTCTGTCAGGGTCTTGATGATTCCGAACTTTTGGGTCGGGTGGTGGTTCAATAAGGTGCTTCAAGCCAAGACCATTGCTTTTATTTCAAGGTTAAATTTTTGCTTTAGACGCAATGTTTAATTTTGACACATGTCTACTTATACATTTGGGCACAACGTCATACCGAGGAAAAACAATTATTGACGTTTGAAAATATCTCTGACTACCTTGGACAAATCGTCATACCACTCGTTTTTATTTTACACAACACCAAACAAATTTTTCTCTTGTATTTGATTTTAAAAGATTTAGCAATGTTAAACCAACAATGCTTAGAGTACAATGTTTAGTTTTAGAAGACTCAATAATTTTAGTTGTTTTTACCATGAGAGTCATCCGTTAAAATATTTGTATGGTTTATAATTGAAAAATGTTTGTTGAAACACTTTTTATAAGAAATTACATTTTTTACAACTTTTATTTAAACATATCATTAATGTGACTCACCCTATATTTTGAATTGTTTTGGTAGATGTTATTAGTAATAACTTGGTAACATAATAAAAATAATAGTATTTATTAATTTTTTTTTGACATACAATAGTAACGGAGACGTCAACAATATTAATAATATAAATAATTATGTAAATTACTTTCAAAATCTTATACGTATCTATTATTCAAAAAGTCTCCTAAGGAATAAAAACCATGTTTCAATAGACATTTTCTGATTGAATGAATAAAAACAACCTCTTATCAATTAAAAACGAAAAAATATTTACATTGAAAACATTCCATCAAAGAAAACAAAAACATGTAGCTAATGATAAAAACTTTCAATCTTGTATTAGATATCGTTGTTCAAGGTTTTTATTCCTAAGTACTTAGAAATTTAGATAAAAACTAGAAACATTTTAGGATTAAAAAAATATTTCATTATACAACTATAAATTTAAATAAACGTTTCAAAGCAAACAATCAAGTAACTTTCTATGAGTTTTCTGCTTAAAAATTAAAAAAAAAAACTCGAATTAGTTCAAAAATTGAATTTTCCCCATTTACTTTTTACTTTCTTTTAACAAACCAAAGTCACCACATTTCTCAAATTAGTCTATCTTAAAACCACGAACATAAATTTAATAGAACTGGTTATTTGAAGCTTTTGCATGATGTTATAAAATTATTTAGATTTTAGGAAAACTTGGAATGTCCAGAATGGGTCCAGTTTTTTGAAAAATATTTCCTTGCCTATTGTTTGTTGTAAGAATTTTTATTCAAGTTAAGTTGTTTTAAAAACAGATTTACACAAAGATATTACAAAATTTTTTTCTTAAATTCTTCAGACTTTAGTTTATTAAGATCTTCACCAGTAGGTACAAAGGTTCAATTCTTCATTTTCTTACTTTTAAAAATTTTAATTTTTCAGTTTTTTATGTCAAAATCTCCAACCCCAAAATTTCAGAAATGCATGCTTTACCAAAAATACAAAAACTTAATCACCCAATTACCCCATCAGATAATTTTAGTACTTTTTATGCATCTTATTTAATCTCAGAATACAGACACCCAACCCCAACTTAAACAAGCAAAAACAACACACTATGGCTTAGCAAAGCAATCACTACATTAAACCGTTTAGTAATTTAGAAAACGAAAGAACTTTAACCTCCAATGACACTGACCTAACTTTTATTAAGAAAAATTCTCCAATTTTTGAATTAGATGTTAAATTTCTGCATCATATTGCTTGAGCTTTTGGAAAACACAGCTAAAAATGAATATGAAATAAAAATTTTATTTAACGGATAGGTAAAAATTTTACCTGTTTCGCACAGTGAACCGTGCGTCAAAACCCCGCCAAAAATTAAAAATGTCTAGTACGTAATATTATTGGCCTATTCATGTTAATAAATATTGTACATTTTAGTAAAAAGAAGAAGTTAGCGATTTTTATAAAACCAAATAAATTATCTATCTGAACATTAATAATAATAATAAACTAAGAAATGCCAACAGTTAACCGTAACGACTGTGAGTGTTAAAGGTCATACGTTATCAAAGCGATAACTTAAATGGCTAGAAACACACGTGTCGATAAAAGCCAAGGATTTCTTGTACAATAGCATACACGCAACGAAAAGAACACCTGATGCAGCATTTCGCTCATAATACATGTCTATATTTACACCAGAGATGTTGTTAGACACAAATTTAATATTTAATAATAATTATGATCATAATTCAAGTACACACAAAAACGTGAAAATAATTCAAAGTAAATTTCTTATTACATTCCAAGTCTAAATCGGCTTCACTAGTTTACTGTGGAAGGATAGGGCCTTGTGCATTCCTAGGACGTCTCCAGAAATGTGCCGTTTTGGTTGGTAGGAATGGGATCTCAGTCCAGTAATGACGGGATTCCAAGAAATAAACAAAATATTCATTAGATCTTGGTTTGTCGCAGTCCGTGACATTTACCTTGTGTTTCCCTCTCGAGGTTTGAGGTTTTAGTTTTTTGCTTCCTTCGATAGATGTCCAATTGGTAATAAGGCAGCATGTATTATCTAGGAGTCATTGAGGAAGACCTTGTGGACGGAAGCGGGCAACCATGGGTGCAAGATTACGTAAAACCGCGCAGCTCCAAGTGCGTATTGGTTAAAAGCCTAAATGTCCACTTCATATCCTGAAGACATCACATACAAAATTATAAACAAATGCTGTATTAAGGTTTTATCTATCTCTGTAATTTCCGCAGATTCTTTTGCGTGATCTTAAAAAAATCGAGGTGCGGTATTGCTGTTGTTGGAAATTCCACTTCCACCTGGCTTCGCCCTGTCAACCATTAGACTCAACTCATCTTTGAATTTCTTTTATATAGCTTTTTCTTCTGCTTGAGTTTTTCATAGTTTTTGCCTTTTGTTTTCAACTTTTTAAAGTCTAGACGATGTTGTATGTGAAATAAGCACTCAAAGAATCTAATCCATTCGTAGAGTGTTAATAAGCCAAAACGAAAGGTAGCTTCGTCGACGTTCCTTTTTTTTACTTTATCAATGTTGTTCAGTTTTTTTGTTTCGTTTTGCAAACGTAACCAACTTGGACATATACATTTAAACTTATTGTGTTACACTTTTTACCATCCACCACTGTAAGTTGCATTAGGTGACTAATGGATAATGTCAGTGTATCCGAAACTTTGGCTGTAGTAGAATGTAATTTTTTCATCTGCTCTTCTAGGCTTCCCAATAACTTTTTTTTTAGGCTTCAACAATTTGTCTGGCTGTATGGTATAAGATAGACTAAAGCTCCACTTTTGCTGTGGGCTGTGGTCTCTTCAACTTTCCCTTTCTATGAATAGCACATATTTCTTGGATCTAAAATCTTATGATAGGACGGAAACAAACAGGAATTATGGAGTTCTACCCTAGATCGGATGACTAGATATTGTTGCTTGGTGAATGCTTCGCCAGTGAATTGCCTTTTGACGTTATCCTCTTTGGTATTTTTCCAAGATTTAAGCATTAAAACATTACACGAATGAGCTTCCAAATTAAGGATGTCGATAATCCTCTGTGGGATGTGGCTAACCTTATCACTCTTATTTCTATTTTTTCTTCTAAAGTGGTAAAAAGCTGCAGACGAGTTACAGTATGCAACAATGAACCTATAAAATAGACTGTAATAGTTATTATTTGATGTAGTAGCATACGGTAAAAACAATTGTTCCATTAAAGAATATATTTTTAAACTTTATAAAATATTTATGTATATAAAAAAATAGAATGCCATTAAGTGATGCAAATGTAACTTAAATTAAAATAAAAGTATCGAACATTATAAGATACCGTACCGTGCAATAGGTTTTGTAGTAGACTCTGGTTTGGACCGTTTTATGTAAGTTTAATATCATAAAAGGGCAAAGTGAGACAGTCAAATTTTTATACGTTATAGTATATGAAATCTAAAAAACTGGGTTTTTGGAGAAAATTTATAATTATTTGTATATGACATATATTTGAATCACAGTTGTAAACAATAACACTTCCAGAAATTAGTGGTGATTTTCCTCCTTGTCATTGTTTAGCAATCAGCTAGTGGTTTCTACACTGCGGCAAATCATGTAAATTTATTTTCCAAAACCATCAAAATTTTGGTTTTAGTTTAGACTCTAATTATTAAGGTCCACTGTGGCGTGTCTAAAAAATATTCTGCTATTATCAAAACCCAGCTAAAAAAAACACTGAATTTCATTTATTCAAACCTATAGAAGATCGCAACTATAGAGTTGAGCGCATTTACCTTTATTTTAGGTAAAATTTAAAACTGCCTTAAATAATAAGAAGAATTATAACATCAATATAAACTCTTGCCCTCATTTGTAAAATTTAAACTACCCAAACAAACGAGAGAAATACCGATGTGTATGAAGTATCAAAAACGGGTCACCCAAAAAATATTTGTAACAGAAGTCCTCGTCTAAAATGTGGAGGCAACCATGTAACTACGCAATGTTACGCAATACTAAACGTGATAATGTTAAATGACTGCTGGGTGATGGTAATCATCCTGCGAAATATAAAAGGTGGGCTATATTGTTACGTTGTAACTTTTGTTTTGTCTTTAATCCGCCCTATTACATTAAACAAATTTAATGTACATATTTTCTTGTGCAAACTATATTTTTAACTTGAATTCATCAGGTATGTGGTTTCTCCATTTATTTGTTTTTGTGGAATGCAATGTATTAATTTTTTCTTTTAGCGTGAAGTGCAGACAGAGCTTGACACCGACTCAAAAGCGACACTTGATTGTAAAGTTTTGTACAATAAAATGTTATAATTTACAATTTGTGTATTAATTATCTCTACCTAAAGGCCTAAAAGTATTATTGGTAAGCATCATTTGTTGATATTTCTTTAAGTAGATAAATAATCAAGGAACTGTTTTAAAGTACTTATATTTGTATTAAATCAAAGCGATGGAATTCTAAAACAACGCTAATCTAACAATATTGCAACGAAAGGCAACGCCCGGGCGCCATTATTGTATCAATCACTTTATTCATTTCAGTATATATTTGCGTACCTATTTAAACTGCTTAAAATTTTTAAATTACGTGAAAGGTTACATGCAGTAACCTTTCTTTTAAATAATTTTACAATGTTAATTAATATAATAATGCTTATCTGTAGAAAACTAGGTCAATTTTAAACTAAATTAATGCTAAAGTATTTAGTTTGCATATTTTCAAATTGATTCACGTATTTACAGTTTAAAATTTATTTACGATTTTTTATTTAAACCCTGCAATCAACTAAAGCAGTTAATCATATTGAAAGAGCTTAAGCAACGAACATCTTATCACTAAAATAAGCTTTACTAAAAATTGCCGAATGTAACGCCAATGGTTTTGAAGTTATATAATTACATAAGTATGCCAATGCTGCCCACAAATGGTACTGGCTACGCTAGTATTGCGTTACTACAAGAAACACGATAAAACATGTTGATATTAACAAATATTGTAATGTGCAGATACAAGCCACATCAGTTGTAGTTAGGAAACTTAAGTTAAACTATTGGTCTTCTCTGCAATTTACTATTTACTACGATATGCTATTAAACAACAACATTTGTGTATTAATTATCTCTACCTAAAGGCCCTAAAAAAGAAGAATTATTGGTAAGCATCATTTGTTGATATTTCCTTTAAGTATATCTCTCTCATGCAAGTTTTTAAAGATAAAGCATACTTAAATAATCAAAGAACTATTTTAAGTACTTATATTTGTATGAAATCCAAAGCGATGAAATTGCTAAACAACGCCTTATCAGACAATATTGCAACGAAAGGCAACTTGCCCAGGCGCCGTTATTGTATCAATGACTTTATTATTTCAGTATATATTTGTATAAATATTTAAACAGTTTAAATTTTTAAATTACATGAATTGTTACATGCAGTAACCTTTCTTTTAATTAATTTTTCAATTTAATTAATATATTATGTGTGCTTACCTCTTTAGGACACTAGATCCAATTTTAAATAAATTTTCTTCTTTATTTTCTTTTTTAATCTGGTTAATTTAGATTGGTTCATATACAAACTAATAGCGGCTGCTGACACCATTTAGCGTAACCCTCAAGAATGTCTTAAAACTTCTAATATGAGGTCAGCTGTTTGTTTTACGTTTACCTCAAGAAATTACATGACACCATTTGTGTCTATTATGTATCCACCATCTGGTTTAGATTGGTCCAGATGCACCTACGCGACACCACTTAAGTTATGCTTAAAAACAATCGTTGCAAATGTTTTAACGATTGTATCTAGGATTTTTAAGTATTGCTATAACACTTTAATAGTGTCAGTCCAATCACACTTCCAGTATGTGAGCCCATAATACATTACCATTTCTGGTTTGTTCTTATAGTCACTTATTGTCTCCTTGATTGTGATGCATAGTTGACAAGATTATCACACTTTTGTTCTTTTTGGGTACATACGATACCAAAGATGCATGTGATGTGAACCCAAAAATTGAACTTTCTTCATTCCGTTTCTTGCTAGACAAAAATTCTTGCGAGTATAAAGCGATTTGTTTTTTCACAGTTCCTACGCATGTTAGTCCATTTTCAATAAGCGTTTTGCTAACATATAATCTGTGAAATAATTGTCAAATGTCACGTTTCTGTTTGAATTATAAAACGGTTCTACCACTAGTTGTTCAACTACACTACTTTGCGGGGCCTTTCGCAGCTTGATTGCCTTCTTTTCCGATGTTGGGAATCCCATTTGAAGGGGATAGTACGTTTGGGAATCGCATGCCCACCAGATCTTCAAACCTTATTTATCAGGTTTTGATGGTATATATTGACGGAATGGACATCTTTCACCTCGAAAAGTTACAAGCTGTTCATCTACTGTTATATTATCTCCCTGGTAAGTAATGATTTTGAAAATTGTTATTGACCATTTCCCAAATTTCCCCTTATAGGTGCAAGTTTATCTTTTTTTCTCCATGGATTACGGGTTTCTTTGTTATCAAAACGTATAAATCTGTAATAAATTTTTAAATCTTTTCAATCCCATAGTCCCTCGAAAAATTAGTGTAGCCCGTATAAAGCACTCCACAGCACATCATAGCTGGTTTCATTTGCGCTCAGATGGCCAGCGCTCAGTAACAAACCGAAAAAAGCGCGAATTTCGATGTTGTCACGCTGGCTTCCAAATGATATCTTTCAACATCGATTTGGCTTCATTGTTTGTACGTAAAACAATTTCAGAGACTATATCGTCGTCTAAAATAAACAAAAAGCGTCAATTGGTTCACGTCCAATAATTTTTCTCTGCGGTATTATCGCTTTATGCAACTTTGATTTGATTGTATGTTTTACGAACGAGATCTGACCTGTAGGAGCAGGTTGGCTGCTCCATTCTGTGCCATCTTTAGAACTGTATTTCGATGTAGTAACAACATGTAAATTGTATGCATCTCTTCGCCTTCATCCAGTTCTTGAATGTCTTCAGCTTCACTAGCAGATGAAACATGATCTTCTTCTTCATAATCACTTGATGAATCGAATTACATATTCTATGTCGTCGTCATCTTCCTTCCATAGATTTTGGGCTATTTTTTCAGTTCTGCGTGAGTTAACTTTCGATTCATTCTTATGCGGCACAATCACATTCACAATTGCATACGAGCTAAACTTCAAACAAGTATTGGCATGAATATTTATACTTATACTATTATCTTTTCATAAATACAGGAAAGTTTTCTTTTATTGGCAAAAACCAAAATTTTTCACTAATTAGCTATATATAAAGACACTGTAATTATGTAGATGCTCATTAGATAATCCTCAAAAACAATTATTTTTCGATAAACAATTTAGGGCTTACTAAGCCCGCTTGCAATAATGAGTATTTAGAAGGATTTGCCTGATAAGATTAATATACACAAAATATAGATCATTAAAATTTTTCATAAGTAAATAGCAAATACTGTTTTGAAAGAATTCTAGAATGCATTAAATCAAATTATATTTATTAATATAAATATTGAAGTTTGATTCCGTCGTCGGGCCCTACTAGGCCCCACTTGCTTGGATAAGGGTTAAACAACTTATTTTCAGCACTACCTTAATCACATAAAAACCACTTTATAATTTGCTTCTAATTTTAATTATAAACACACACACACTTTAAGTTCCAGGATTCAAACCATTAAAGAGTCGAAAACTTCTAAAAGCAATAACTAAACTAAACCTGAGATTTTATATCTCCCGGAGAGCTGACTTACTGGCCGTCTGACGTTAATAAATTGCTTCACCTCCTGGATCACTTTATTACCAAAAACATAAGTCCCTAACAGCTGTTAGATATCTTACTGGCCAGTTTCTTTCTTCTCTTCTTTTTTAATTTTAAATTTGGTTTAAGTTTGGTTTATGCTTTGTAGTCGGCAACCAATAATACATGGTAATAAAATGTTGAGCGGGTCATTGCCTCGTACACTACTCCTTCCGGATGTGACTGTTGGTCAAAACGGACGTGTTTTTGTGGGCTAAAATGTCAGGTAAAAATTTGTTTTCTTTGAATAAAGATTTTAGTTCCGATATTAAGAAATTTTTTTAGTAGCACCTTGGTAAACAACAAGGCCATGTTATAGCTTATTAGAATGACTGGGAGTTCTATGTTGGTATCTCAAACTTTAACGTAGTTGTTGGTGTTTCTTATATGTGGTTGGAGCAGTGATACCAAATTAACTCACTATTGGTCTCGGAGAAACATCTGGCTTGTGAATCTTGGATATCCCGTAAAGTTAAAAATTAAAAGTGAAAGATATATAAGAAGCAAATCTAACTGAGCGGAAGGTAACGCAAAGCCGAAATAGAAATCGATGAAATGAAATCAGCTTAATGTGAGAAATATTTTGTTTAATCTCCATGGAAGCTCGATTCAATTATAAAGTGGCAATTGCTAATGAACGTTGTCATTACAAGGTATTTCAGTCTAAAAATGAATTGTGTTGTACCGGTGGCTAAGTGAACCTGACGTTGCCAAAATATTTTTCCAGTCTACATGGCGAGTACAAAACTTAACCTTGCAGATTCAGGGTCGATTATAGCATCCAAATTTGTTTTATTGACAATTCATCAAGACAAGTCGACCAGCATTGTGCACATAACAATTCGGCGAAAACACTAAATGTGGAACAACCCCAAATTAGGGTGAACTCATAAAGAAGACAGGACAACGTCTGTCGGGTGAGCCAGTGGTAAATAAAAACAAG
Source organism: Abscondita cerata (assembly GCA_030710515.1). Classification (NCBI taxonomy): domain Eukaryota; kingdom Metazoa; phylum Arthropoda; class Insecta; order Coleoptera; family Lampyridae; genus Abscondita; species Abscondita cerata. The sequence goes on from JALBCR010003192.1 coordinate 11,909, forward strand.
TAAACAATATTTAAAATACTTAGAGAATTTTCAAATTTAAAGTGTATTTGATTCATCTTATAAGACGAACAACTGGTTCTGTATTGGTTTTTATTATTGTTCAATTATGTTTCTTTGTTGTTATAAAAAAAAATTATTTCCAGTTGATTAAACTTTTTGATTTGATTGAATAAAACTGATTACATTGAATTTTCAAGATGCTTACTATTAAATTACACATAAAAATTGTAAACTTATCAAATTACGTTTTAATAAAAAAAATTTTTAGTAAATATTTCATTGCTGATACTGAACTGAAACTTTTAATCTTTTTTAAATTACTTAGACTTAAACAAGTGTATATTGTAAACTTCCTTGGTCCATTAAATATTTCTACGATGTTTGGTAGTACATAATGATTAATTCCATCGTAGTTATTTATACCCATGACTTTACATGTAAGATAAGAAAGTTTGAAAACATTCCGTAATTAAATCTATATTTTGTAATTTTGAGGATGTGATGATTACAATAATTCTTTGTTTCAATAAATTATTTATTAATTTAACTAACTTTTAATCTTAATAATTATAAAAAAGTAGGCCATTGATTGCTTCTGACATTAGGTATGAATCTTGTTTGTTTTTAAAATTCCCAGTCTATTTGAGATTTTGTCAAATTTAGGTTTTCAAATAATAGGTTAGAATGTATATTTATGCCATTTAACCAATGATTTTATTAATTAAACAATGTCAAAGTTTTTATACTGCCATAAATAAATATTGAGGTGGCTACGCACACTGTGATTCTTTGCTGTAAGAACATAATGTGTTAAAACAAACAGCTGCAGGTAAAAGAAAATGCATAAATGGAACTCTTCACCCTTACAGCGAAAGTCTATAAACACATAAACATTTTGTGTTTACAAGTTTACAAACATTCGGTTGATGCTAATATTTTTATTAAAGTTTAAAAATTATTGTTGAAGCTTCGATCTAGTGTGTTTGGTTCTCAAATGTTTGCGATAATCGGCGGCGAAAGACATAAATCTCAAAGAGATCTCTGTATAAATATGGGTAACAAACATTTTTAAAAGGATTCAAAAGTAACCAACGTAAACGGCACGTCAGAGCTAACGTTGAAAATGATAAAATGTAAAAGGTAAGTGCCACGTAAAATGGAATTATACGCAGAAAAGATTCTCATTATTACCAAGTTTTTTTAACAATTTAATTTAACAATCGTTAAAAAGGAAAATTAATGCAATTAAACACGGAACTCACGATACAATAAAAGTTAGTTTTAAACTTCTTTTAGTTTTATGTAAATTTTATTTGTTGTTTACTCAAAAGTATTGACACGAATTTATTAAGCACGTATTAAACGATTCAAAATTAAAAAGTAAATTATTTGCTACCCTGGGATAAAGTTTCCTTTTACAAATATAAACAATTATTCACATTTTCACTACGATCAATCGTCGCATTTATTCATAACGCATCCAACGTAATTTTATGTCCAAAATAATCATTATTTTGGTAAATGAAAACTGTCGCAATAATTACAAACTGAAAGAGAATGTAACCATAGATGAGCAACTTATTGGATTTGGTAGACAGTGTAGTTTTTTCGACAGTATTTTTGTTAAATAAATGTAACAAAAAAATTTTGCTTTAGTAAATTCTAAAACATATTGTTTAGTAACATGGAACTACTAGATTAAAAGCCCGTTGATTGACGGGCAAAATTTTTATGCATGAATTTGGGGCTACTTACACCTATGGCGGACGGAGACGCCCTTGTCCCCGCCCCTAAATAAAAATTTTCAGTTTTTGGATATTTTCGTTGGTTACATAACAGTAAGATTGACGATACAAGAAAAAAGGACAATAGCTAGATTTAGATTAGGAAATGAGGAAAAAGAAAATCAGTATTGGAAGAAAGATGAAGAGAGATTGTGCAGAATGTGTGGGAATGACTGGGAAAACATAAAAGAACTTACAAAAGACTGTGTGGAATTGAGAGAGGAAGAAAGGAGAAATAAAATTTTACTTGGGGAAAAAGGAGAAGGTTTAAACTGGATGAAAGAGGTAGTAAAAAAGGAAATGGTTGGAAGAAAGAAAACGGAAAATAATGGAAATAGAATAAAAGTAAAGGCAAGACCCATCGGCATGTCTCAAAGTACCCGTTTAATTTCGGAGACAGACATGAAAGAAATAGGCGCTTTATTACATAGGATACGTAGGCACTCAACATTTTGCAGTACGTTATCACAGCAACCGTATAGTCAATATTGATACATTGATTTGTACATCACATTTGTAGCAATGGGAGAAATTTCCGACAATTAAATTGCTTAAAATTTAAACATTAAACAAAAAAATAAGACGATATTGCTATTATCCACTATGCACTAGATATGTGCTTTGTATAACGATGCTTGACCAATCAAAATGACTTTTAACCCAAAATTTTTGCTTATGAGCATTGAATAATCCTAAAATATCAAAAAAAAAAAAACGGAAAATGAACTCAAATGAACCTCAATGTTTTATTCATATTGAACAACATCATATAGTTTTAAACTTATAGCAAAAATTTAAAGTAATTTTTAGATAAAAATTTTGAATTGACTTTTTTTGGGCTTTTGTGCATCTTGCTGGCATTAATTAAACGAAACTCCAGCTTGTCTTAAAGAAACAGTCAATAGGGAGTTTAACCAATTCTTGTATAAGTCCATGGTCTTGGTCAGCATAATCTCCGGATTTGTATGGGTTTTTTCAAAATGCAAAAAAGCAACTATACAGTCAATTGGTGAGTTAACGTGTAGAACAGTGCGCGTGTTCTAAGAGATCTACCTGGAACAAATAAGAAAAGAACGGTGTTTGTCTATAAAATTGCACTACAGTCCTATAAAAATAGGAGTTTGTATTTGAAAAAATGAAATACTTACCATTAAATTTTACTTTATTGGAGCTATTTTTTACACCCAGTAAAACATTTTTTAATTGTATAGCTAACAATTACATAAAACATTTAGTTTTAGAAGGTTTGTTTTACGTGGTTGGTATTTAAAAAGTTTGTCAAAATATCAAATATTTCATAAACAATTGATTTATACGAAGTGCTATTAAAAATGTTTTAAAGATATTGAAAATTGCAATAATATACGTATGGTGTGCTCTATTTTAATGAACAAAGTTATAGTTGACTTCCAGTACATCCAAAAGTGTTGTAAGTTTGAAAGTTTTGATTGCTAACCTATCGTCATCAGCAAACTGACACTAAGAGTGAAAAGTAAAATAAGCTTATTAATATTTGCGTATAACACATCGTTACTTCTTATTGATTCCTGTATAAGCTCGAATAATTCTAAAAAATCAAATAATCCAAGATCATGATTATTTATAATCAAAATTTCTTACCAATCTTCATAAAAACTAAGTTTGTTTATGTTATCTAATTATTTTCTTAATTAATTTAATATTGCTTACTTTCAAACTTATAGTTTGCAGCACTGGTTTTGTCTTACCAATGGTATTTGACATCAGATAAGTACTCTTTAAAATGAGTTTTAATTGGTCTCATAGTTTGCCCTATATACACTTGGTTACAGTATTTACAATTTAACGATTTTAGATTTATTACAATTTCTATTGGGTTTTTTGGATTGTCTAAAATATTTTGCAAGTTACTACTACAAATTAATACGTCAAAATATTAGTTTGTATAAACATATTTAAAATTTATTAAATTAACTATAAACAACAGTAAATAACCACAGCTTACTTTTTTTGTAGCTCTTTCGTCTCTTTTAAACTTTTTCTTTCTCTCTATTGCTTCTTTTATCCATTCTATCCCTTTTCCCTTTTCTCCTAGTATTACTCTTCTTTTCTCTTCTTTCTTCTGTTTAGAACTCTTTACATTCTTCCATCACATGTTTTATGTTTTTCCATCTTTCTCCACACATCTCGCATAGCTATTTTTCATTCTTCCACTAGTATTTATTTTATACATTAAAATAAAATAATTAGCCTTCCCAACTGTGATTATCTCTGAATATTTTACGTTGTATCTACTACTTTTTGTTTTTGTTCTTTTTTCTGTGCTTGTGTATCTATCTTTTCATACTACATCTCTGTCTATACTTCTTCCTTCTCCCCCTTCTACTTTACCACTTTTTCCCTTGAATATATTCGTCTCTCATAATATTGTGTTCTTTCTTCTAGTACATATCTTATATTTTGTCTCTTAACTTCTTCATAAGGTTCTTCCAATACTTTATTTATCCCTTCCTCATTGCACGCTTTCCCGCCTGAAATCTTATTTTTTCTAGCTTGACTTCATTTTCAACTATATGCCCCATACCTGCCATACTACATTAATTTTTTTTTGCTAATCCTGTAATGTGTTTGTCATCTTTGTTGTCTTGTTTCCCCTAATCCCAACTTATTTTTTTCTCTTTCCCCTTTTCTGAAAAACCATATCTTTTGTCTTGTCTTTAAATCTTTCTTTTCCAAATATTTTTTATTATTTTATTGCCCCCGTCATTTCATTTTTACTGTTGGCTATTACCACAACATAGTTTGCATTAACAAGTAGACAAACCTTTATATTTTCTATTACTATCCCTCTTCTTTGATGACCTTTAATATATTTTTCTAAATCTTTTATAAAAAGTGAGAACAGGCTTAAAGAACACCCTTGCTTCAAGCCTTTTTTGTCCATAATACCTCTCCTAATTTTCTTTTTAATTCATGTCTTACACCTTGAGTCTCTATAAACTTTTTCTATTGCGTCCTCCAAATCGCTACTTGTTTTACTTTTTTTTGGTGTTTCTCACAATATCTATATATACAGGGTGGCTCACAACATTCGCCTCGGTTTTTGTACGAGAAATGAAAAGGGTTGGGAAATAATTTTTAGAGCAGTCGTATGTGGGTTTTTGAGAAGTATATTTCAAAATTATTTTTGAATATACAGGGTGGCACAAAAATAAAATACATATCAAAGTTATATTTTTTCTTATGGAACATGGAACATATTTAACATGGTATGAGTTGGTTTTCTATACACTGTATGTCCTAAACTTTTACTTTTCTGGTTTTCTGGTTACTCTGGTCCAGCGACACGTTGAAGGTAAAAATCGCATAGAAACTAAAATTGTTATTTATTAATTACTTGAAAAAGCTGCGTGTTAGCGTGGCGAAACGTTGCAATTATTTAATAATATTACACGTGTTTAAACCCCAAAGATTTTTATTACAAACATATTTACACGTGAAAGAATAAAGCAATTATATATATATATATATATATATATATATATATATATATATATATATATTTTCTTCTTTTCCTAATGCCCGTTTGCCAATCTGCTATTATTTTTTTTCTTCTATTTTTTTCTAATGTTTTCCTTCGGGCATATCAATCTTCCCATTACAGATGTACCTCCTCTCCTTTCCAGAATTTTGTTGTTTGTTAGTTTTGTTGTTCTAAATAAAACGAATTGAGATGGGATAGTGAATTTTAAGTTGAGGCTAACGTAATATTTTGTTTTACATTGTGAACCTGTGAACCTGTAAATTAAATGCGCGCGGTAACGCTTTCATTTTTAGGATGCATTTAATGTAAAAGAACACATCCGTGTTGTAATCAAAAATTTGTAGTTAAAGCTGCATTTTAATAGAAAACCATACGTACTTCATGATTCTTTCTTGGAAACGTCTTTTCTGACGCGTGACAAGGACTTTTAGTTGTCTATAAAGATAAGAGAGAGACACCTTTTTTTTATTATAGAAATTGATTATTTTTCGTAATTGCTGGATTTTGTAGTGCGGCCAAAATATAAATTAAAACAATCTTTACCGGTGTATATACATACCTGTATTTTTATTTAAACAATAACGTTTTCAAAATTGACCCGTTTGAAATGGTAACCATAATAGCCAACTTTTTCTCCACTATTATATTGCGCTTTATCAGGACGAGGAAACTTAAAACAACTTAAGTAAAATGTGTGCCTAACAACTTCTCGTGTAATAAGGGACACGTATACATAGTATTAATTAAGTAATACCAACCGATAACTGTAACAGTTACAAACGCTATTTTTTTTCAAAGTCCGATCGGTTGCTAAAGTAGAACCTCTAGGTTTTTGCGCAGACATTTTGCGCAGTGTCTCTACTACGCCCATGCAACGCATCAATTCGCAGTTGTCATTTCTGAGTACGTAGGAAGTCCATAACCATGCTTAAAAAATAATCCTCTGCCAAATATGTTTTCGGACAGAAAATGCGTTCTGTTGCGTGACTCTTCAACGTCTTCAAATTCCAATTCAGAATAAGAGAAGAGAAGTGTTGTCGTCAGGCATTGTCTTTGTCTTGAATAAAAAGTTTTTGATTAACCACTATACATTCCTTAATGTAATACTGACTAGGAAGACAAAATTTTGACACTGACAAGAAACTGCAGCAAACAGAATTGCCTGAAAATACAGGTGGTTGCTTTCTATAACAAAGGTATTAGAAAATTGGTACCACGTTACGTCATATACTATATGAATCGGAACTGCGACTACGTCAAAAAATAGCTTAATGTTGTATCACTCTTTTTCATATAAGATTTTCTTGATTCTTAATGTAATTTTCATTTTGCGACCAATTGGACCTTCAAAAAAAATAACCCTCGTATAAATATAATACATTTGCCACACCAGCTTTCAGTACTATTTCGTAATTAACTTTTTAAATTTTTGTTATAAAACATTTTAAACAAAGATAACAATGCATGAAGAAAGGAGTGAAAGGACAAACACGGCTCAACCCAGAAGATAACAATATTTTTTTTTTCCTTCACATTTTATTTTAGATAAACTATACTACATTAATCAAAAATTTAATTTTCAGTAAACAAACTTTTGGTTAAAAATTGACCTTTGAAATTATTTGATTTTTAATGTAGGTTATGTGAACTGTTTATGTTTTTATCGCATCATAGTACTGATAGATTAAAAAATGTATCAGACTATAAGCAAACATCTTGATTAAGTTGATTCACACAATAATCATTTGAATAAACTATGTTAATAAAATTCTTGGTATTTTATTTTCCCACTATCATTTTTGAGCAACTAATTCTTTAATCAGAGACCTTTTTAAAAAAGACTTCTACAGTAGCTTATTTATGTTTATTTAAAAACTATGATTACACAAGCTGTCATACTAAACGTTACATTGGATTGCATCATTTAACATCTGTCCATTGAGAAATTTTTTTATTAGGAAGTACATAATTTATTTTCAAAATATGCGTTGATGTCCTTACTTAGTTTAAATCGTCCTAAATAAACTTGATTTGCTATATGCTTAGAAATATTAATTTTTTTATGCATGAAAATCTAATTTAATTTATTTTAATGCTATTCAAAGTATATCATTATTTCACTATTAGGCAATTCCGATTATGAAACTTTTTACTATACACTCATTGAAAAAAACTGGTTGATGTTAATATCATTGAAGTAATAAATCAAACTTTGAAGAAGTGTTTTAGTAAAATTAACTGAAAAACAAGAACTAGGGTTATTAGAAAAAATCTGTTTGGCAAACTTGACTAAAAAATTTTATATAGAAACCGGCATCTCTTTGTCAAGTTCACGTTTGTGTAGAAATTGCACAATATTGATATAATTTTTTTTGTATGGGATTGACATACAAATTTTCGCAATGTCAATACGACTTAACTTATTGGTTTTGGTATTTTCATCCTCAAAAAATGAAAATAAAAATTAAGAATTTGCAGAAAAGTTAAGAAATATAAAATATACAGAGTTGCTGATGAGTTAATTGGCAATTGCGATTTTTGTTGGATTGTTAGAGTCCATATTTTAGAAGATGCTCAAAGTATTCACCATTGACCTTTGAAATTAATAAATTTCGTTCTATATTTTCAAGAATCTATCTACCAGAAAAGATTTGATTCCAATACTAAAGTGCTTTGTAACTCAATTCTATGATGAGGAGGGTGTCTCATCTTCTTAAAACCATATTTGTTTCATGCTAACGTCAATTGTTTGTGTATTTTTCTTGGGTTCTCCACCATATGCAACATTACAACTAAAGAAGTTTCTTCATTTGAAACCGTTACTATTTTTTCAGACACCACTAATTTAGTGAAAACAATGTACTTAAAGTTTTAAAAAACTGTGAATTTGGAGATTGATTGTCAGCCCGGATGTAGTACATTAGGACCTAGAAACACTTTGAAAAAAGGTTTTGTGTTTTTCACCATATCATATTTGTCATAGATACGATTTTTTGCGTTTTGCAGGTAAACCGTATCTTCTGACGAGAAAAGGTTATAAGACTTTCTGGATTCTGCATAAAATTTTCCACAAAAATTCTAATTTGTTTTTCTGCGTATCTCCTACCCAACGCTCATAAGTAACCTTTGAAAATATGCATAGTCTTAGCGCGAACACAAAAATAAGCCTTGCCCCGCCTTTTGCGTCGACTATGTTGAAAAGTTTTAGTGTGAGCAAAAAAAGTGCATAGAAAGAAAATTATATAGCAGCTCTTTTTCTACAAGATCCATATTAGATACAATATTTTTGAGAATGTATTAGTGGTAATATAATGATTTTTATACCTGTGCATCCTGCACTTTCAGCGCGTTTCCACACCACCCTTGAGATAGAGCTTTCAGTACGTTTTCCCTGGGGGCCTATTCCATTAATGAAATATTTAATCAATCGTAAATTTTTTCCCCAACTTTTGCAATGTCATCTTTTGCTGATGAAGGATTATGGAATAGAGCGACCACTTCTTTTAAATCCTTTTTTATATTTATTAAGTTTACGGTCTATGATTTTCCTTTGCCAAAAAAGGCTGAAGTGGCGTCGCAGCCTTTAAACGCATGAGCAAATAAAATATTATCTTTGCAATCTTTTAAAACTGTCAAGTTTTGTTAGTATTGGAAACTATACACCTTTTCCTTAATATTTTCTTGTGTGTCTCTCAAAAATCAAATGTATTTCTTTGGCAGACAAATAAATATTAAGGAGTGTACGCAAATCGATATTCTGCCCCATATTTGTATGTTTACATGGGGTTTAATAATAGAAAATGTACACTCATGAAATTTAAAACTTGGACACCACAATTTCTGTAAACAAAGTTTGCACATTGTGAAGCGGACTTAAGGGTATCATTTACAATTCTAACAGCAGGTAGTCTCAGCAGGGGTTATCTTATAGAAGGACTGTAGAATGAATCATTATTACACTAAGCACGTTTTAGAAAATAGGTAATTTACGTTGCTTACTTAATTTTTTTTCTTTAAAGAATATATTTGAAGGTATCGCTAATTAAACACCATAACTCGATTAATTATCGAATCAAAATTTTGTTTAGGAAATGTTTACAAAATAAAATTAGAAATAATTTTGATTTAAAAACGTCTACAAGCAATAACTTTTAAATTAAATCAAAAAACTAAGCATGGTTATTTGGGTTGACTGATTATTACTTATTTTAAATAAATCTAACCTACTAATTATTGTAAGTTATTAAAAAAATCTCATTAAACTCTCTATTCATAATATTTAGTCATGTTCACACAAAACGAAACAAACAATATTTCCGTTTGCTTCAGAAATTCAACGCAACTTAATTATGCGTAATAAAAACTTCTTGATTATTTTTAAAAGCGAAAAATGCTAACGAAGGTTACACAATCCAGATTTTATTTTTGGGTCATCGATAAATTTTGAATTGTTTTCAAATTATGAATTCAACCAACTGATCATTGTTTAATAATTTACTCCAGTAAATTAGTGTTTTTCTAGTTTGTTTTCAATAAACCCAACTGGCAAAAATAAGTGTTTCCTTTTTTAAATACTAATAATAAAAATATTAATAGTACACTCATGAAATTTAAAACTTGGACACCACAATTTCTGTAAACAAAAGTTTGCACATTGTGAAGCGGGCTTAAGGGTATCATTTACAATTCTAACAGCAGGTAGTCTCAGCAGGGGTTATCTTATAGAAGGACTGTAGAATGAATCATTAAACTAAGCACGTTTTATAAAATAGGTAATTTACGTTGCTTACTTAATTTTTTCTTTAAAGAATATATTTGAAGGTATCGCTAATTAAACACCATAGCTCGATTAATTATCGAATCAAAAATTTTGTTTAGGAAATGTTTCCAAAATAAAATTAGAAATAATTTTGATTTAAAAAACGTCTACAAGCAATAACTTTTAAATTAAATCAAAAAAACTAAACATGGTTATTTGGGTTGACTGATTATTACTTATTTTTAAATAAATCTAACCTACTAATTATTGTAAGTTATTAAAAAAAATCATTAAACTCTCTATTCATAATATTTAGTCCTTACAAAATGTATATTTTATGACGTTTCATTTTTTTGTAGTTAATATAAAAGTGAAAATAAAAAACTAAGGCAATTCTTATTGTCAACGTATATATTTAGTTTTTGACAAGAATTTATTACATAATTATAATTAAGATACCAAGTTATAGTTTAAAATTAAATGAAAACTTTTTTTTAAATAAAGGTATTACTATATAAATAAATATAAGAAATCAATAATGGGTGTGACCTCCATTATTATTGATACATTCTTGGAGGCGTCTGCTCATTGACGCTATCAAGGTATCAATATAATTAATATTAATCGTTTCCCATGCGGTATCAATGGCTGCAATTAGTGCATTACGGTTTACTGGTATAAAATTTGGCCCTTGTTGTCTTCGGATAACAGCAAGTATTCGAGCCCAAACATTTTCGATAATGTTAAAATCTGGGTTTTTGCTGGCCAGGGTAACAGCTCTAAGTTATTTTCTCGTATCCAGTTGCGCACGGACAAGCAGTTTGATTTTAAGCAAGGCTTGACGATGAAAGACGCCTGGTTAAAGCTTATGGTTAACGTAGCTTTGTCTTGAGATAAGTATGTCTATGGAATCTTCGTTGACTTTAAGAGAAAATTCAACAACCTTCATTGGACAGAGGTCATAGCTTTCCGCAATAGGCCGCGACAAGATTAGTGCGTGGCGTGACTGCTTTAGTGTAGAATGTCACCCTCTAGGAGAAGTCACCGGAATTCAAAAAACGGTAACTTGGGGATGTCAACGCTACGGCGCAGCTCACTAGCTGCTTTAGTCAATAGAGCACAAAAAGTTGCTATGTATATAACAAAGGCAGTATGCAGAGCAGTCTCAACTGATGAAATGCAGGTGCCCATTAGTGAACGATCTTAGAAATTAGAGGCACGAATCCACAGAGGTTTATAATTAGAAGAGGAGTCGATATATCTGTTGAATCTGGCTGAAAGAAACTCGCCGAGACTTGACTGTAGACGTTTCGTGTATGGGAGGCTTAGCAAGGTAAGGCAGAGGCGGTAGAATCTTGGCAATAAGGATCGAATAACTCACAGATTTATCTCTAATGTAGCCTGACAATTACAGTGTGCTTGAAGTTGGTGCCTCTGGGAGGCGGGATGCGTGACGACATACCACGGAATCTTTAAAAATTACTTACACCGAGTTCAGCTTTTAGACTGAAAAGAGTAAAACTTGGTTTTATTTCTAGAACGGTTGCCCTCTGTATTGAGATATCAGAACTCGCTAGACGCGGGTGCTTTTGGAGAACCTGGTCAGTTCCTGAACTCATGTAGAGACACCATATCGTACTGAGGCGATATCAGGAGGTTTAATGAGTCACAAGGGTTTCTAACTTTGTTTGAAAATTAAAACTGAAGAAAAAAACACAAAAATAAAATAATATTATTACACAATTAGTCCTGTCAGGTCACTGTTGTTTCAACACATACCTAGCAGTATCAAAAAACTAAACTCGGCCTAATGTAAATACTATCACAAAAATGATGACGCTAAACATACCTTTTTCAGATTCATACAGTGGTCTGCTTACAGACCTAAGAAGATAATGTAATCGCAAAATGTTCTGGTTTGCACAAAAATATGGAGAAGTAGTCAAGTGGCTGACGTATAATTAGTAAAGAAGAAAAAAGTAATTAAAAACAATAAAAGTATAACATCCGTCTACCTTTCCAATCTAGAAACTGCTCTGTTCTGATGTAAACGTTAGTGATTCTAAACGACAACATACACTTGACAAAATGAGGAGGGTTTTTTAGTCGGTTGACAGCTAATTTTAATTGGTTATATAATTATTTATTCTATCAAATTCAAGTTAATTCTTAATTTCGTAACAACATAAAGTTGATTAAACGGAAAACGCACCCTCCCCTCAATCTCTTTCGCCCCACATACCCCAGCTAGAAAAATTTAAATGGCAAACCACTACTTGTGATACATCATCGGAAAACCTGAAAAAAAGCTCTTCACTGAGATAAACAATAATTTATAGAATGTAGCACTAGTTATCAAAACCCTCTACACCATTTAAAAGTTGTAAACGTTCTAATAATACTTAACATTGTTTGTGAATCTGTAGTTGAACACAAACATTATTAAATTTTGTGAGTAGATTAAGACTTTCCCATTATTGCTACATTCTGTAAGCATTTTTTACAAGTTATTCGAAGATGTAGCGCAACATGGGGTTTTCTATTTATATTATTTTAGCTGGGGTTGATAGGGGTAAGTTCTTTTTTATGTCATTTTTATTCTCTCTTTCTATCATAAAAATGGTTTTGAGTGTTTTTGGATATCATCAGTTGTTCATGAGATATAGTCCATCCAAAGTTTGCAAAATTTAAATCGATTTCATACTAAAAGTGAGAACAAATTATAGGAATAAACAGCATCATTGTCGTGTGCTTACGTAGCATTTATTTTATAAATATTTACTTAAAGAAATAAGTATTAAAGGAAAAAATAAGTAATAAAAAAGTTGATACTTATTTCAATTAACAATGTGTGAAAATGAGTAACTTATTTAAGGAAATGTCTTATAAATCACTGTCAGCTATTTCAGAAACTCTTATGTGTGAATAAATTACATAATTAAATTGAGTAACATAAATAATTAATAAATACATTTACAATACTAGAATTAATTTTAACTATTATTTTCTCTACTAAAATTAATGAATCCCATAATTTTATTTTATTTCTTTATTAATCAAAATTGACAAGAAAAAATTATTGATAAAGTAATATTTTAGCTTAATTTGAAGAAATGAAGATTGTTAACTTCAGTGGCAATTGCAATGATCTGCGTATTTTTGTACTATACTGCCATTTTGATAATTGTGGAGTTTCTTTATGCATTTTTTTCAATAACGTGCTGTGAACATCCTCATAATAATATGAGTACCTACTTGATGTAGAACTCAATAACTATTACAATGATTTTGATATTTGTAGAAAGAGCAATAAAGAGTTAGGCCACAAAACTTTATATTACAATTGATACGTCTAAGAAAAATTTCTTTCCAATTACGTGTTCGTGTTTGCAACTCATGCATAAGATTCTTACTTCACACACTTGTATCATAAATAACTATTAACAGCGCAATTGTGTTTAGGGATAAAATTTTTACATTTATAAATTTTTTTCTAGTTCATTAAAAATAAGTAACATAAAATTGGTTAAAAATAATTTATCAATTTGACGGTGTCATAAATAGTATATTATACAACGAGCTTAAAAAGTAAATACTTTTTTACAAGTGGAGTTCTACGAGTAAAAATTTAACTTTCTTACGAAATAAATTTAATTTGTGAAATCAAACACATACATGATGCGGAATTAATAAAATTCGAACACTACATATTTATTTAGTGTAGGTTATTAAAATGCAGGTTTTAGATACAAAATTTACCAATGGGTATTCGTCACTCTTGAGGATACCCGTCGGAGACATTCTGAGCTATTCATAGAAAAAAAAATTTCTAAGCACCGGTATCGAAAAATTTTTCTACAGGGACGTAAAGTTGATTATATTTTATGGCGGCAGTGCATGAAATAAATTTCACGAAAATTGCACTTGTATTAGAAATCAAACGTGAAGCATTTTTATTAATGTCTGAAGTGAATAGAAGACATAACTTTACAACAAAACATTTTTTTTAATATGAAGACGACTGTAACAAATATGCATGAAATAAGCAAAATATATTTAATCCTTTTTTGATCGTAAATATGAAACACTACTCTAGATTTAATTAGACTACATTTCACTCTTCTTACGCTGACTTTTTTAATTTTTATACTTATAAGAACCTTGAAAAGGCTCACATAGGCCGAACGCAGGGTACATATTTATTAGGTGATATTTTCAGATTGTATACATTTTGTAATTAATTTTATAAAATAAAGTTCACACTAAAATTTAATGAAATATTTGAAGATTAAACGAGGTTTTTGAAGCACTGCTTCTAATTAAATTAAATCTCCAGATTAAAATTCTATATACTTTACAAATGACAACGTTTCTGGTCAGTACTTGGTTGCTCTTTATCAAGGCTAAATTGGAGCCAAAAACGATCAATAATATTCAAACACCCCATTAAAATTTAGTTTACCACAATAAAAAAATATTAATCGATGGGCGTTAATAATAAAATCAATAAACAATAATAATAATAATAAGACAAAGTCTATTCGCACATAGAAAATTTCTTCCTCCACTTCTTAGAGTTTTTAGTTCTTTTCTTGCGTATCGTCCTCTCTGATAATATGCTTTTCTATCTTCTTCACCGTATTTCACTTTTTGCCTCTCCACTTTTTTCCAACATTAATACAGCATTTCATTCTTTTTTCTGTTTTGTATATTTTCCTCCAGTTTCAATTCTCTTCCTCCTGTTTGAATTTTTATCTTTTCAAATTTTAAATCCTCTATTAGGTATCCTAGAGTTTCCTTACCTAACTCTAAAGTCTATCTCCAAGATTTTTGCTGTATTCTTTCCAATTCCTCACAGTCCTTTCACCTCCATATCACCGTTCCGTAAATTATCACGCTTTTACGAACCTTTCAAACAGCCGTTTTTTCATAGCAATGTTTTATCCAAATATCCTTTCTCCAAATTTCTATACTTGTCCTAATATTGTGTTTCCTTTGCGTTGTAGTTTATTTATTTGACCCATATCTTTATTATCGTACTCCAGATACCTAAGTTTATCTACTTTATCTATCTCTTTCTTCTCCACAGCCATATCGTTTCGTCCCCTCTTTCCTTTTTCTTCTTGAATTTTTAATTTCCGTTTTTCCTATATTTGTCTCTGGTTTTTTTCTTTTTAAACACTTTTTTACAACTCTTATTACCTCTTTTATCCCTTCTTCCTCGTTTGCAAAATTACAATATTGTCC
Organism: Abscondita cerata; assembly: GCA_030710515.1. Classification (NCBI taxonomy): domain Eukaryota; kingdom Metazoa; phylum Arthropoda; class Insecta; order Coleoptera; family Lampyridae; genus Abscondita; species Abscondita cerata. The sequence goes on from JALBCR010003192.1 coordinate 27,222, forward strand.
GCATATGCCAACATTACTACCTTTTTCTTTTCTATCTTTATTCCTCGGATCTGTTTTGCCTGTTGTTCTTCTTCTAGGTCTCTTATGTGTATTGATAACATAGTTGGGCTTCTCTTCTTCAACCCCTTTCTGATTCAAAACTCTTTTTCTAACGTCCTGTTTATCTTTGTCCTGTACATCTCCGCTATCACTCCTACTATGTCATTATTTATTCTGTCATTTTTTCCATAACATTATCTTTTCTTCTCTATCGAATACTGCCCTAAAAATATCACATACATTTTCTTTCTTTCCCTTCTATTTCCTTGTTAATTATATGTTCACTTTCGAAATCCCATTTGTCATTTCAGTAATACTTTTCTTTTTTCTAATTCTTTCTCAAATTTTACTCCTAATATCTTTTATTCTTTTTCTTCATTCTACTTTTCTCTTTTATCTCCTCTCTTATACAGTTTGTCCGTGTAGTACGCGGATCTTTGATATTGCTTTTTAAAGTAGATTTATTCAAAATCAATTTTGACCATCCTTTTAAGATCCTCAGTGGATACAATTTAACAATATTTTTAATTACACAGGGTGTTTCACTTTTATGAACCGCTTGTCAACTTTGACATATTAAATGGAAACACATATTTTTAATTTTCATTTTAAATCTACTTGAAAAACTATAGAGACTTTATGTATACCAGTCTTTCTCAAAAAGTGATAATCTTTGAGATACCGGTTTAAGCATTTTCTTGGGTCAATATCGGATTATTATTATTTGAAACATCAAACTCAAATTTTATTCAGACTTAGGGTGGTAACGAACTTAACTGTTCATGGTCTAACTAAAAGTAGACATTAGTTATACGGGGTGTGAGAAAAAAAATGTCAAATTTTTGAGAAACCTAAAAGAATGATCAAAACCGATTTTGAGAAATTCCATTTTTAAGGGCAATAAAAGATCTGCGTACTACGAACAGGCTGTATACAAGGTGTTAATAAATACATCTTACATATTGTAAGAACAAACAAAATAGAGTAAAAGTTCAAATAAACATATACTTTTTCAACTTAATTTCGGAGTTGGAGCTCTTTGAAGATGATGTCTTCAGGTCACTTTTACATATATATATATATATATATATATATATATATATATATATATATATATTTTCAGAACGCCGTTTTATATAAAACTTAGTAGAGTTAGTTAACTTTACAAACATCAATCACAAACGTCCCATTTGAAGGGACAATGAATTTCATATTTTAGATATTGATAATTTTAAAGTTTCACTAAAAAAAGTACTCTTGTTTAGAGTACATAATTTGCATCGCTTTAAAGAATAATCGATATTAAATTTTTCTTTATCATATTTTAGCTGTCGCACTAACTTTTTAAAATAAAAAAGAAAGCTTTAAAAAAACTAACAAAACAAAATTTTATTAGTGATAATTATTACAATAATTGTTGGAAATGACCCTATAAACCTGTGTGTACAAAAAAATGACCCGATGACGTCATCTTTACAGAGCTTCAGCTCCGATTCCAAATATCAAAAAGTGTATGTTTGTTTAAACTTTCACCCTATTTCTGCATGTTCTGTTTGACTTTAAAATCTGTAACACGTATTCATTAACACCCTGTATAAGGCATATTATGGCTTCTTTCAATCTTTCCGAAAATCTTTCCCCATTCCATATTTTTTTAAAAGCATTTTTGATCCTTTCCCTCATCTTCTCTTTCAATTGTTCATTTTGAGTTTTATCTGTGCTTTTGATTTGCCTTTTTTGTCTGTTCTATAGCTTCTTCTACCTATTATCTAGTTATCTCTCTTTCTCTTGCTTTTGCCTTATTTTTTATAATTTTTCGCCGCAGTTTTCTGGAACCTTTCTCATAGGAAGAAAATTTGAAAAGAAACTTTACTTCAGTTTTGTTGCTCACGTTTTATCAGTTCCAATTAACACCGTTTTTAAAAACTCATTTATTTCAGCACTGCCCGATGAAGCATTGACTACTCAATGCGAACAACAAAACTGAAGTAAAGTTTCTTTTCAAATTTCCTTCCTATGAGAAGGGGCCCGTAGAAAACTGCGGCGAACAAAATTATTATTAACATAAAAGGAAGACCATCTCACCAAATCCTTTATAATCTTTTCCTTCCTCTGATTTTTCGTCTTTTCCTTCCATCATGCTCTTACAATGCTCCTCCCGTTCTTCTTTTATATTCTTCTTTTTATAGTTTTACCTTGCTTTTTTATATACTGCAATATCTCATATTCCTTTCTTTCATTTCCTTTTTTCTCTTCTGATTTTGTTCTGGTAGACGTCATTGTGATGAAGTATTGGCATTAACAACCCATATTCATGCTGGATTTCACAAAAAACTTAAAACTGGAATTGTATTTTTGGACTTAACTGCTGCATACGATACCGTGGAAAGAAGATTTACTATTTAAATTTTTAAAGTTATTCCTCGTTTCAAAATTATTTCTATTATTGAAAATATGTTATCTAATCAGAAGTTGGAGATAACAGCAGTAAATTTAGATTTTGAAATAATGGTTTTCTACAGGGATCAGTTTGCTCTTGCACTTATCTACGTCTATTTAATTTCAACATTCGAATTTTTGAAACTAAAAGAAAACTATCTGATAATTTGCGTATTATGGAAAACTATTTCAAAATATGGCAATTATGCCTCAATCTTAAAAATAACAGAGGTTTCTTGTTATCTTGTTGTATGTTATCTTCAATAATATAAAGTTAAACCATAATTTTAAACCAGTTTATCTGGGAATATCTTTAGATACGTTTTTAATTTACGATGATCATTTAGAAAAGTCAAACAAAAAATAAAAACTAGAAATAATGTCATTCAGAAATTAGCAGGACCATCTTGGGGGGCAGATGCAAAGACAATTCGTACATCTGTATTGGCATTAGTTTATTCTCCAGCAGAATATTGTGCTTCTGTCTGGTTGAATAGTTATCATACGAAAAAAATAGATGCCCAGTTGAATTGCACTATGCGTATAATTAGTGAAACCATTAAATCTACTCCTCTCGATTGGCTTTCCGTTCTTTGTATTATTAATCCAATGACAATTTGACAAAGAGCTAGAATAAATCAAGAATAGGATTGATGACAACATTACAAAATACTTACCAAATTGGAATTGTATTGAGAAGCCTGCAGCTACTAGACTTAATCTCGAAGTCCTGTATGGTTGCAAGACTACTTAAGTACTACTTTTTCTGAAGTTGAAGAGTGAAAAAAATTATGGTTTGGTGTTAATATTTTCAATTAACATCGTATTGATGATCCAACAATATTAATCCCAGGATTTGATGAAAAAAGAAACAAGAAATAGCATAAAAACAGGTAATTCAAAATGAAATTCTATGTTGTTTAAATGGGGTGCAATTTCTAATCTAAATTGTGACTGGAAACGGACCAGAGACCGTTGCACAAATTGTGGATAATTGTCAATTAACAAAGTATAAAGGAAGGTTTGTAAACATTCATAATTTAATGGACGAATCTGTTTATGGCTTATTAATTTGAAAGGCATCTGAAGCAATATTCTGTCTGTCTCTTCCATAATCTTCCATAATAAAACACTTAATCAATATTATTACATATTAATACTAAGGTGGCATGTTTAGGTTTTTTCTAAACCTTGAACCAAATGCTTTTGCAAAGATGAACCAATCGAGAATTGTACACGATTTCTTCACTTCACTGTGTTTATACTTATCTTGTGGAGCACCACACCTAACACTTACATCACAATACCATAATTAAAATGTACCATACGAATAGATACAGAATTATATTGTTTTATTTTTACTGTAATTGATTTTAATTTCTCGTAAACATGGTTTTATTTGCAGATAAAACAGTTTTGTCTAGAAAACTAAAAAATCTATTAGGAAACCCACAATAATTAATAAATTATTTAACATACATTGTCACGGTAACCATGTAAAATTTTAAATAATGTTAAATAATGAAACTATTCAAAATTCCGATGCAGTATATGATATAAGATTTATATAATTCAATAACATTTACATTTTGCTGCAGGATAAGATAAGGTCAATCAACCGATCAAAATGATTTCGATCATTGAAGATCGTTTTATATAATCAATAATAATAAATAAAATTTAAGAAGTGATTTGCATGTTACATTAGGAGAAAACATTTAGTGTCGATTAAACTTTAAATTTACATAATTGATTATAATAAAATGATTGTTAAATAAATGATATGCGAAATGTTATTTACAATATTGCTCATGGGCGTGCGTGTATAAAGTGTTATCTCGTGAAATAAATTGTAAAATTAAAAATCATTACTTAAGATTAAATCTTAGGCGTGGTAATTATGCAAGATGATGGAAATTTAAGGTAGATGTTATTTCTCCAAATCTCTAAATGGAAATCGGTTTCTAATTAAATATTTTATTAACGTATATGCATGTAATGTAATTAGTGTATTCACGTTTCATTAAATTTTACTTATAAGTTTTTAGTAGAAAGTATAGTTTATCGTTTATCAAAGCATGGTCAAAATAAAAAATTGAATCAAATCCTTTACTTTTTGTAAACCTTCAATCTCATCTACAGATTAATTCAATTTAATGCTGAGAGAAACTATCATGTGCAATTTTTTATGTAATAAATTCAGTAAACAGGTAAATGTGGAATAAAAAGTTTACATTCTACCGCAAAAAATTTTATGCTTATATTGATACAAGACTATTGTAATGATTAAATTATACCAATATGAAGAACATGAAAATAGTAATATACAATTATAAAACTTATTGTGCAATTAGAAATTGTGTATTATTAGCAAGAATTGCAAAATAGACATTTTTGATTTTAGGTCATTGTCAAGTTAAAATTTAATATTCTAATTATTATTTTTGTATATAATTTTAATGTTTTAAATCTATCATCCAAAAAACCTCTTTATTTTCTTTTCTTTTAAAATTGAAAAAACAATTTAGTAATTGTCTTCTGTTGAAATAAATAAAAAGTGTCAATAACTCAATTATAAGGCAGAATATTAATCTAGATTTCAATGTCTGTAGATACATGTAAGCTAATAGAATATCCCAAAATCAATCTTCAATCATCAAACAGGTTGACCTGAAAACGCAAGCGATTAAAAATTTATAATGAATCCTGTTACATACTTTTATCTGCTACTAAGTAAATTTAAGTCTATTATTTTACTCATTATATTGCATAATTTGTAACATTGTTGCTCCTGAGCATTTGCTTAATTTTTATGCATTTGAAAATAATTATTCTATTACACAAAAATTCAACAATTTAATTAAACGAATAATGTACAATTGTCAATAATCCTCTTCCTGATTGACGGTAATAACATTCTGCGTTGGTATTTTCGCTAAAGAAATTTCCGTAATTTTCTTTCCAATGGGTATTTTCAATGTGGTCTTTTGAAAAAGCGGATGGTGATGGCGCTATTGCTTCTTTATATCCACAATTTTCTCGATTTTTTAACCGTCTTCGACTTGTTCTGGACATTATCTTCTATATATCTTTCTCAATTGTGCCAGACCTATAACCTTTGGTTTGGAAGGTTTAAATACGTTGCTACATTTAATGAAAATCCCCTAAAAGTATTTCTATCTATGGGTTGATTGGAAAACTTTCCATTTTTATAGAAAACGTGAACACAATTGTGTTTAATATGTGGAAGCCGCAAAGCAAAGTATGTTTGAATTTTTGTTTACTTTTATTATAGTAAACATTTTTGTTTTTGTTTCAGTTAGTTTTATTAGTACCGCAGCGTTTAAATTCGCAGCTTCTTCTGTTCTTAAAAAGCATAACTCTTGAGATCTACAACAAGTCTCAGCGATTCCTCAAGCGAGAATTATTGCAAATTGAAATATTAGAATAACAAAAAATTAAACATTAAACAAATGCCACCTGGGGCCTTTTTGATAAATTTATCGATGTCGCTTTTTAAACTTTTTTTAATTTCTTTAGGGAAGGGTTAAGGGGGGTATTTTAACAGGGGTAAAAAAGGACGTGAAGAAAGGTGATGGGCAATAATAAACAGAAATATAAAATTGTATATGATAGAAGTTAGGAAGACGTAGAAAATTTCAGATTAGGAGATTAGAAAAAATCAGATAATCAGCCAATGGAGTTAATAAAAGAGAAAGAGGATGACGAAGAAAAGTAGAAAGATACAAAAGAGTAGACTAGAGAAAGTACAGAAAAATATAAAAAAAGATTGTAGGAGGAACAAGAAACATCAGAAGAGGTGGAAGATAAAATAAGGAAGTGGCAGCAAAAACGGAATAAAGAGTAAAATAGACGGAAGGACATGGGAGGAGCAGTGTAAGAGTGTAATGGGCAAAAAAGACGAGGAGTCAAACGAGAGAGAAGGTATAATGGAAAAGATAAAGTCAAGTGAAGGAGGGATAACTAGAAAAGAGGTAAAGGAAGTTATAGAAAAAACAAGAAAAGCATGGATGGGACTCAAGTGAACAATGGAAAAATACAGAAAAGAAAAATGAGAGAAAGGACTTGAAGCCGTAAGATGCCCTATATATAAGAGGGGAGTTAAAAAGAAATAAAGAACTGTCGAGAAATAAGTGTTTAAGTTTACGCTGAGATGTTAAGAGTAATGTTAGAGAAATAATTAGAGTAGAAGAAGGTATTACTGAAATCGTAAATGCGACGATATACATTTTTGCAAAAAGAAGAAAAGGTGAAAGAGGTAATAAGAGTTGTAAAAAGGTATTTAGAAAGGAAAAAATTAGGGAAAAATGTCAGAAAAACAAAAATTATAGAATTTAAGAAGAAAAAGGGAATTGTGGTGAAGAGAAAGAGATAGAGAATGTAGATAAATTTAGGTATCTGGTGTATATCATCAAATACGATAATAAAGATAGGGCTTAAATAAAAGAACTACAACCCAAAGACATTGCTAAGAAAATGTGGCTTATAAAAATTGTGATAATGTACGGGGCGGTGAAATGGGAGTGGAAAGAATAAGAGGAATTAGAGAAGATACTGGAGGTAAACTTTAGGGTTAAATAAAGAAACTTTAGGATACCTAATAAAGGATTAAAAATAAATAAAAATTGAAACAGGAAGAAGAGCATTGAAACTGGAATTTAAAAGTGGAAAGAGAATTAAATGCTGTACGAATGTTGCAAAAAGATAGAAGGCCAAAAAGCCCGTATTGGTGAAGAAGATAGAAAAGCATATTATCAGAGAAGAGGATATGCAAAAAAATAAATAAAAAGGATAACAAGGAAATGAAGACAGATGGAAGAAGAGATAGTAATAAGAGACAAAGATAACCAGATGCAGGAGAAAAGAATGAGGATCAGACAAAAAAGTTATAACGACAAATACAACAATTGAATTTAAGCTTTAGATTAAGAAATGAAGAAAATGTAAATAAATATAAAAAAACGTGAAGAATGTGTAGTAAAAATTAGAAAATTATATAACATTTGTTATACCGGTGTAGTAAAGTAAGAATGGAAGATAGAGGAAAGAGTACATTACTGGAGGAGAATGAGAAAGAGGCAGCATGGATAAGAGAAGTGGCAGAAAAAAAGAAGATGGCTGAAAAAAAGAAAGATAAGAGTATTAAAATTACATGAAGTTGTATAAATGGGTAGAGAAATGTTAACGTTTATTTAGTTAAATTTTTTATTTAATTTTAAGTTTAAAAAATTTGTGAAAGTACCGAATCACTTAGTTATTTTAAAAAGACACATACATTTGATTTGATTTGTTTTCTTAGGTTTGTAATGATCGCTTTGTTGCTTCAAAACGGTTGAAGTTTTAAGTATTTGCTAATGTTTATTCCATTCTATTGAAACTCCACAAAGACGAAGATTTATACTTTTTCCACATTTCCAAAAAGTCAGCAAGACAAACTTGTTTAGTTTAGTGTCTTCTTCTTTATACTCTCCAAACTTTTACAAAATTATATAAAAACATTGTATTCTATCTCATATTTCTCTCTTGTTTTCTCTTTCTCTTGCTGGTAGTGAGGTCAAAGTTGCAGCTTCTTAAATTTCTACATAAACGCCATTTTCTTCCATTTTCAGAAAGATTTTTTTGGTTAACACAATTCCATAGTATAACAATTACTAATTTTTGGCTATTTTGTGATACTTACAGTTTAACTTTATTCTGTTCATCAACTGCATCAGTCAGAAGTAACTGTCAGGAAAATTATTTCTAGAAAACTCTTTTGAGAAAAAGAAAATTCAAAAGAATCATAGAAATCCTGGAACAGAAAGTAAAAACCACAAACCGTCAATCCCTTCTAAATGTTATTCTTCCCAAAATAACATTTCCTACATTTAATGGTAACTATGAAGAATCCCACCTTTCACTACATATTTGATGAAAAAATTATCCTTCATAATTTATTTTTGATCAATACGGAAAAATGTAATCTTAAAATATCGAAAGAAAAGCCGGAGCCATAATTCAGCATCTTCAAATCACCGAAGGAAACTATACAACTGTATGGAATATATCAAGAAACCGTTTTTAAAACACCCGATTAATTATTTCCAAATTAATATTTCAACTATCCACAAACAATTATTATACGTTCTCAATAAACTACACGATTCAACGAATGAATGCCTTGAGACCATCAAAAACGTTGAAATTAAAACATCATCTTAAAGCCCACTACTCACCGTTCGTAAATAGGACAACGAAACAAACAAGATATATTAACATACTCTGGAAAATCTCTATCAACTTTAAAGTTTTCAAGACCTTATGAAATTTTTAGAACAAAAGTTTTAATCATAGAAAACTATTGCCAACGACAACCAAACACCACCCATTACGAATAAGTTTACTCCTCAATCTACAAGTAGCACACACTACGTGTGGCATTGTGTAAAATTTAAATTGCTACCAATAAGCAAAAGACCAGCAACTAACCGACAAGAATCAGCTGCCAACTATACCAAAAATCGACAAAGTAGCATAATCTTGCTGACAATAGCATTAATACAAGCAATATCCGCATCACCAACGCTTGAGTATCTTCAAGTAGTACTTGATCCAGGACCTCAAGTATTACTAATAACTGAAGCAGCGGCTCAATTACTTAATTCACCTAATTAGTGTAGAAGTCGCCGGGATAGAAAGTACACCAAGAACAACTCGAGGAAAGGTGTCCATCATTAAAACATGTTTCCCCAGCGCCTACTCAATGAGTCTAAATTTCTTACTATTATCTAAATTAACATCAACAATGCCTTCAAAAAAAACTTTTTTTTAAACCAAATCTTAGTAAATCTAACATTTAATATATCAGGACCAATTGAAGCCATAATATAAGCCGAGGAATTTGGTAAAATCTACAAGAAGGAATAAAGAAGGCAGGCAATGCCCCTGCTGGGACACAAACAAAACTAAATTGAATAATATCAGGAAACATGAAACACATCTTCCATTAAACCCTCAAGGCATTTAGCATAACTAACCGTAATGGAGAAAAACCAAATTTTGGTTAATTGAAGAAACTGACAAACCAATGAGCTATTCAGAAGACGACCAAATATGTAATTCAACTAGAAAACAGGTTAGCAAGTGATTCACAACTAAAAGCACAATACAACTACTTCAGTCACGTCTACATTATACTCAGACACATGAAGAAACTAAAACCACATGATAAAGTAGCAAAATATTGCATTTCACACCAACCAGTGGTTAAAAAGAATAACACAACAACTAAACTAACAGTAGTCTTCAATGCCTCCTCTGAGATATCAAAGACCATTAACCTAAACAAAACAATGTTGACCGGCCGAATGTTGCAACAAGACCTATCTGACAAACTCCTTCGATGGCTAAAACACTACATTGTTTTCACCGCTAATGTCAACAACATGTATCATCAAATAAAAATTACGCAAAAAAATCAGAAGTATTGTCGTATAGTATACAGGTTCAATACAGCCACCTCATTTGATAATACACTCTAACAACTGTTACCTATGGGACATCAGCCGCATCATATCTAGCAATTAAAACTCTTCACCAGTGAGCGGAAGACTACCAAGAAGTATACCAAAAGGCAACATAATTTAAATTGGTTCAGATTTTGCAAGCAAGCTTGTTATTTCTATATTCCTCATTAGCATAGTCCATAATGTGTGTAGCGTGAATTCCAAGAGCTTGCACTACTACAGTCGGTCACAATTGCACAATAATGATCACATAACTTAACATTAAATATTAGAATGCTTAATGCACAATAAAAAAATATTGAACGCTAGTAAAAATATTATAAACATCAAACTATTAAACCAGTTTGATCATTTGACAGCGAACACAGAAGCTAATATTGTTGAAATATTGCTTACCGAGGTAGGTGTCTACAGTAAAAGTACACTTGTACTAAACGTACTTATACACCTACCACCGTTGGATCATCAAATTAAAATGCGCAAAGATAGTATACCTTCAATGTTAAGGCTAAGTACTAATTAAAAGTAAGTAAAATGATGAGATTGTTTTGCTAACTTATTTTACTATATTCATTACGTGTTTAGTTGATCAGATTTCTAACAGTAATTAAAAAATAATCTCTCTAACATTTTTTATCTTCAATTATCACCAAATCAAATAAGACGTTACTGTAAACCTTATTATTTTCAAGAACTTAGTCCAGCAGCACATCTCAAACAGTGTTTATTTGAAAGTCATACTAACGTAATAACCGTAATTGCAATTCAAATTCAAATCTTTTATTAAATAAAATTATTATGGCGGAATAAGTAATTTAATCATTAACGTTAAAATTTAAATTTATATAAAATTATACAATTACAAATCTTCTTTATTTAATAGGTTCCGGCAATGTAAATTAATATTAATATAACGAGATAACCATATCATATTTAATTAAAATATTATCATAAAGTATTTTTTTCAATTACTAGCACAACCAAAGTTAAGCAACTCTGAGCTCGGTCAGTATTTGGTTGTACGGTTGTACAGAGTGTGTCACGATGATGGTTCGTTAGACCTTTATGGAAAATTAGACATAGAATTTTTCTGAAAATTTGGTTACTTGCACAGCTGGCACTGATCTATCGATTTAAAATATTTTCAACGTTGCAACGTTGCCGCTCATATCAAACTGTGGCAACAACTTTGATATTTCAAATAAGACACTCTGTATATTATTATATTTTAGATTTTACATTGAATTTGTGATTAATTTTTATAAAGGTACTATGTACCAAAAAATTGATAGCTACCGAGTTATTCAGTTTTTCTGAAAAATAAATGACAGATGAGACGGTATTTTAAAAAACTATATTTTTGCCATTTGTCAGTCTAAGGTAATACAAATTTGTATAATTCATCACTAAATATTCTTTTGCAGAAAGTTTGATCAGATTTCATTCTCCTCGTTCTCGATCTTCCTCAAATTTAAGTCAGTATAAGTCACTAATTTTAAATGGAACACCTTGTATTTTATTGACTTATCTGAAAGCTGGAGTAATTATCTTTCATATGAAAATAGGATTCCCTATACCCACGTGCAGTATTTTTTGTGTTATTCACACCTTTATGATTTTTGAAACATACGAGGTAGATCATTTTGTTCATGTGGAGAGGAGCACCCCAAGAGATTTAGATAATCTTCATTTGTAAATTCCATTTGTTGTGCTATTTTGATAGCTATCAATTAACTACTGACAGCTCCTTCGTAAACAGACGTATGAAGCGTGCAGTTAGTAGCATTTATATAATTAAGAAAATCCTCAGAAACCGTGTTAGTGCTACATTTCAGATATGAGCAATGTTTTTCAAAATGAGATCAAATTCTTTTGACTAACTCAAGAAAAAAATACAGGGTGCTCCTCTCCACATGAACAAAATGATCTACCTCGTATGTTTCAAAAATCATAAAGGTGGGAACAAAAAATAATGCACTTGGGTAAACCCTATTATTATATGAAAGATAATTACTCCAGCTTTCAGAAGAGTCAACAAAATACGGGGTGTTCTATTTAAAATTAGTAACTTATACTGACTTGAATTTGAGGAAGATAGAGAACGAGGAGAATGAAATCTGATCAAAAAAAAGTATTGAGTTTATCAGGACAGTCGAGTGATTAAATAAACGTGAAAATACAAAGAATTTGTGTATTTCATTTATACGAATAAATTAAAATCTAAACATAACGATAATTCGGTAACCGCAAAGTCGATAAGGGTGGAAAGTAAAAGGAAAAAAAGTGCTGTTAAGAGCGCAAATAATAGCAGTTGGAAAATCCTTATCGGACAAGCCAGACTAGTAAAAAAAATAACTGAACTTTACATTGAGAGAAACAATTATAACGAAAATATGTCGGAATCAGAAGGAACGTCGTCGGAAAGAAAAAGAAAAGGTCAAGAGACACTAGAAGAAGTATGGAGAAAAGTGCGAGATCGCCAAGAAAAAAAATAGGAAAAAGGGCGGAAGAGGGCGTGAGAGAATTATGTGTAGAAATGCTGAAAGAAATAAGAATGATAAGAGAAGATCAAGAGAAAATGAATACAAAATGGTGGAAATGAATGAGATATTTAATAAAGAGATGGAAGAAATGAGAAAGGAAAAGCACAAGTTAGAGGTAAAGTTAAATAGAATGGAAAATCATATACAATGGATGAAAAAAAATACTTTGTGATAAAAGGAATTGATATGGAAGAAAGAGAAGAAAAAGTAATAGACAAGATGGAGAAGTTTATTAAAGAAAAATTTGGGGTGGAGAAGAAGGTGAAGGAAGCGAAGAGGATAACACAAGGGATTATTATCACACGAAGACAAAATGGAGATAATTAAGAAGAAAGGGCTGTTTAAAGGGACAAATATTTATATGGACGACGACCTGACAAAGAAGGAGAGAGAAGTACAAAAGAAGCTGAGAGAAGAAGCAAGAAAATACAGGGAACAAGAGAAAATGGTAACAATAGGGTATAAAAAGCTAGTAGTGGATAACCCAAGTTGGAAGTGGAATGAGATAATAGGAAAAACAGAGATAAACGGCACAAAAATCTAGTAGGTTGGGGGAGGTCAAACCAAATCAAGACAGAAAGGCAAAGATAAAGGACAAAAAAATTAAAAAGTGAAGCAACAAGAGTTAATGTTTTGGAATGTGGCAGGAATTAAAAACAAAGGGGTTGAATTTTAGAAGTACATAGAGAAGTTCGATATGGTAGGGTTAACGGAAATATGGTTAGAAGAGAGAATTGGAGGAATGGAAAGAGAAGTTACCAGAAGAGCACATTTGAAAATATAATTTCCGACAAGAAAAGAAAAAAGGAAAGAGCCAGAGGTGAAATTCTAACAGGAGTTAAAAAAACTGGTCAACACAAAAGGTAGACGAGAAAGTGCAGAAGAAGGAATCATGGTAAATTACATGGAAGGAAAAGCAAAGGAAAAGTATAAAATGATAACGGTATATAGACAGAATATGAAGCAGATAAGAAACGATATAGAAGCATTCGAAAAGAAAAATAAAAGAAGAATTACAATGATGGAAAGGGATTGGAATGCAAGAATTAGGAGAAAAAGGTGGAATGGTTAGTAAACGGAATAGAGAGGAGAAGAGAGAGCATGGATAAGAAGATGAACAAAGAAGGGAAGGAGTTGTTGGATCTTTGTGAGGAAAAAGGATGGACAATAATGAATGGTAATATAGAGAAGGGGGTAGAGTTCAATACACATATATAGGAAAAAGGGGACAAACAATCATAGATTACGTGATAGTAAATAAAGAGAGGCTGGAGGAAATAAACAGTTTCAAAGTTGGAGATGAGTCGAACCATCAGTCACTAGAACTGAAACTAAAGGAGGAAACTTGGGTGAAGGAAATAGAAGAAAATAAATGGATAGAAAGAAACATATGGACAGAGGAGAGTACGAGGAAATATTGCCAAAAAATGGAAGAGGTATAATGGAAGAAGGAAGAAGTGGAGGAAGGGTTAGAGAGATAAAAGAAAAAATGCAAAGAATAACGGAGACAAAAAGATACCGACAGATAGATGGTAAAGGAAAAGGAAGAAAGCAATGGTGGAATAAACAATGCAAAATGAAGAAAAAAGAGATGAGGAGTGGAAGGAGAAAATTAAGAAGAGGGAAGATAGAGATAGAAGAGTATAAGGAACTAAAAAAAGCATATAAAAAGAAATGTGAAGAAGGAAAAATCAAATATATGGAAGAGTTGGAAGAAAAATAAGGTTAATAAAGAGTGAGAAGGAAGTCTGGAAGATACTGAATAAGGAAAAGAAAAAGATGTAAAAAGAAAAGTACACTAAAGTTAAAAGAATGTAAAAAAACAATGTATGGTATTGTTAGAAGGAAAAGAGGCAGAAAAAAGAGAGGAAAGGAACAGAATGAAGAAAGAAGAGAAATGAAAGGAGAAATCACAAACGTGGAAATGGAAGAAGCAATAACTAAGGTAAAGATAGGAAAAGCAACGGCCCGGATGGAATACAAAGAGAACAATGGAAATTTACGGGTAAAAGAGCAAGAGAAAATATGAGAAGGATATTAAACAAGATTTGGAAAGGAGAAGGGTTCCCACAAGAATGACGGTCCAGTATACAAAGGGGGAGAGAAAAGAGACTAAAGCAACTATAAAGGGGTGAGCATATTGAACGCAGGTTACAAACTATATGCAACTATTTTAAAGAAAAAGTTAGTAAAGGAAATAGAAAATAAAGAAATCATCGGAGACTGGCAAGCGGGATTCAGAAAGGGAAGGAGAACAATAGATAATATATACATATTAAGGCAATTAGTAAATAATAAGATAGGGGAAAAGTATTTGCCCTGTTTGTAGACATCAAAGCTGCCTTTGACAATGTAGACAGAAAGAAATTGTGGGAAGTGCTAAGGAAAAATTAGATGGAAGAAGACATGGTATGGAAGCTAGAAGAAATATACAAAGAAACTAAATTTAAGGCAAAAGTAGATGGAAAATAAGCGGAATATTTATATCGGAAAAGGGATTAAGACAAGGGTGTCCGCTCAGCCCGTTGTTATTCGCGACATATATAGCAGATTTGGAGAAAGAGTTGGAAAGAAAACAAAATGGAGGAATTGTAATAGGAGGAGTAAAGGTGTGGGTGTTGGCATACGCGGACAATATGGAGATGATGGCGAAAGAAAAGAAGGAGATGGAAAACATGATAAAAACAATAAAGAACTACTTGGACAAGAAGAAGTTACAAGTAAATGTGAAAAAAACTAAAATGGTTTTGTTTCTAAAAGGAAGAGGGGGAAGAAGAAATGAAGATTGAAAATGGGGAGAAGAGAGGATAGAAAGTGTGAAGGAAATAAAATATTTGGAATATACGCTGATGTATAACAATAAGGATGAGGCACATATAAACGAGCTGGCGAGAAAAGAAGAAAAAATACTGGGGCAGGTGTGGGTGTTAGGAGAAAGAGTATTTGGGAAATAAATAGAAACAAGATTGTGGATATTTGATAGACTGATAAAGAGTATAATGATGTACAGAGCAGAATTATGGGGGTGGAAAGAATGGAGTATGCTATAAAAAATACAAGAAAAATATTGGAGATGGGTATTAGGATTGGACAGGGAAACACCGCGGTATATTGTAAAAAAATGAGTGCAAGATTGAGAAGATAAGAATACAAACAGGAAAAAGGGCAATAAGATACGAGAAAGAAATGGGAGAAAGAAAAGAATACAAAATACTACAAGGAAGTTAGAAAGAGGTGAAAGAAAGAAAAATAAAATATGGACAAGACGACAGGAAATCGTATTATTAATGAGTGGGGTATGCGACTGAGGAAGTAAAGAGAAGAAGACGGCAGGGTAAAATATAGAAAAGGAAAAGAAAGAAAGTGATAAGGATACTCAAAAACAAGAAAGAATGACAAAAATAAGGGAAGGAAGATACAACACTAAATACATGGAAATTAAGACAGAAGGGATGCCCAAATTTTCAAAGGAAGACAGGAAGTTAAAAGAAAAAAAGATGATAGCAAAATTTAGATGTGGGAATGAAGAGTGGGAAAATAAATACTGGTGGGAGGACAGTAGAAGAATGTGTAGGCTATGTGGGAAGAGTGGGAAAATGTGGAACACATGAGCTTGAGGAAGAGATAGAGAGAAAGAAGGGTGATATTGTCATAGAAAGAAGAAGGAAGGAAGTGGATGGAGCAGATACTGCAAATAAGAAGGAAGGTGAAAGGAGAGTGAAAAAGAAGGAAAAAGGGAAGTGGATGGAGCAGACTACTGCAAATGAAGAAGGAAGGTGAAAGGAGAGTGAATAAAGAAGGAAAAAAAAATTTGGTTTTATCTTAATTTTTTTGTTTTTATTATGTAAAAGTGGGGTTAAGGTATAAATACGAATCATTTGTAATATAAAAGCAAATAAATACATACTACTACTACTGACTTGAAATTAGAGGAAGATCGAGTGAGTTTCATGAACGAGGAACATGAAATCTGATCAAACTTTCTGCAAAATAATATTTAGTGATGAGTTATACGAATTTTTTATTACCTAGGCTGACAAATGGCAAAAATATGGTTTTTAAAATGCCGTCATCTGTTTTTTATTCAGAAAAATTGAATAACTCGGAAATATCAATTTTGGTACATAGTACCTCCTTAAAAATCGGTCACAAACTCAATGTAGAATCTGAAAATATAATAATACACAGATTGTCTTATATAAAATATTAAAGTTGTTGCCACATTTTCATATTTATTTAATCGTATGGTACATTTTAAATATTATTTTGTAATGTAAGTGTTATGTATGGTGCCCCAGAAGATCAGTATAGGCATGTACAGTGTGGTGACGAAACCGTGTGCAATTGTGGATTGGTCTGTCTTGGCAAAGCATTTACTTCAAGGTTTAGGAAAACGTTGCAACGTTGAAAATATTTTAAATTGATAGATCAGAGCTAGCTGTGCAAGTAACCAAATTTTCAGAAAAATTCTATGTCTAATTTTCCGTAAACGTCTAACGTACTATCATCGTGACCCACTCTGTATATAACATCAGATCCAACAGATGAAGTGGATTTATTGTACATTGCTTTATTAAAAAACAAAACCCAAACAAATACTAACTTGATGTAGTAGTAATTACGAGAGCTCGAATATGATTTATCCAAGTAAGCAACAATGATTAACTTATAAGATTTAGTTTTCTATCACACTTTTGAGAATTATATAGAAAATAGACTGAAAATAATAACATGTCTGTCCATACTTTCAATGCAACGTATGTCAATTTAATATTGCTTGTAAGACATAAGTCATACTCGAGCATACTTGTGTAACTTATTGAAGCGCTTATTGTTATTTTGTAGATGTGGTCGATATTAATAATTTATAGTTAATAAATTGTGTGCATTTTTATAGCATTTACAGCTACACCTAAAGACAGTTTTCTCAAAATAGAAATTAAGTGGTTATAATAGTTTTGCATGTAAAAACTTCCGTTAGTTTGCAGCTGCATAGTAATGGCGTAATTATTCCAAGTCAACTTTTTTTATTACATGCAGTGATAAATTTATACGTAAAAGTTATCCTCACAAAAAATTGACCATAAAAAAATTATATAATTAAACAGACACGATAACATTGTCACAATAAAATCGTAATTTATGGTAAAAAATGAGTTATAGCCCTTAGAGTTTTAAAAATTTGCATTTTTGCGAACACCCCGTAACACAAATCTAAATGTCTAACCATTAACATGCTGCTCTTTATTCGGTCTAAACTATCTGATAAAATTTGTTTATTAAATTTTCAAAACAAAGTCGCTATGCTTTTTTAAAGTAAAGCCTGTTTATGGATAATAATTCAGAAAAACAATTACAACTTGGTAACACTGACAGGGAATTTTCAAATTATTAGATGACTATGCAGAGGCTGAAAAACTACGGCAGAACAACTTAAAACATACGGGTGTTACATTAAAAAAAAAACATGTTTTTGCCTTTGCGTAAAAATGGGACATTTACGAAGTAGATCTTTTCAAACCAATAATGTTTGTATGTAAACTTTTTAAATACACATTGATAATATAATAATAATAATAATAATTTTATTTACAGGAAATATCCCAAAAAAAAAAAACAAAAACAGATATGTATAAATGAATAAATGTGTACAATTTTAAATAAATAGTATGTTTATAAAAGAAAAAAAGAAAAAAACATTTTAATGATTAATAGTGGTTCTTATAAAAATCAACATCAATTTTACATAAATATTTCTTCATGTCTTTTTTAAAGTTAAACTCATTGCCAAAAAGTTAGTATCAACAAATGTATTCGCATTTTTCATTACTCTTTGAAGTGGAGAATGTTTAAGATAGTTTGTTCTACTAATATTTAACGAGAACTGATTTGTATTACGTAGGTTTTAGATGGAATGTTGAATTTAACTAATTGTAAAAGAATCGGACAATCTAAAATACCATTAACTAGTTTATGCAAAAATACGTTATCATGAAGTATTCTTCGAGAATGTAAAGTGTTTAAATCAAGATAAGAGAGGATTTGAAAGTAAGTTGAAGTTTGTAATTTAGCTTTGAAAGAAAAAATCTTAAAACCTATGCTGCACTTTTTCAATTTTGGTGATAAGGGTTGAATGATAAGGTGACCAAACTAGGGTACAATATTCTAAGTGTGAACGTACCAATGAGATATATAACAATTTTATTGTGTTTGGATTTGAAAAATTTATTGAGCATCTAAAAATGAAGCCTAATGCTTTAATAGCTTTATTTCGAATATTATTCACATGCGTATTAAATTTTAAATTATGAGTGAATGTTACTCCTAAGTCAGTGATTGTGTCTGTGCTTTGTATATGTTTATCATTGATTTTATAAGTAAATTTAATGGGATTATTTATATGATAAAAAGAGATCTTTAGGCATTTACTGAAATTTAGGTCCATGGAATTTGATATACACCAACTATGAAAACTATTTAAATCTTCTTGAAGTAGAAGACAATCATCTATTGATTTAACGGTTTTAAAAATTTTTACATCATCAGCAAATAATAGTAGTTTACTATGTTTAATTACTTCTCGAATATCATTGATAAATATTAAAAACAACAACGGAGCAAGGTGAGCACCTTGGGGAACACCAGAGTGAACTGATATGGGTTTAGAGGTGTACCCTTTATATTGGATTAATTGTGTACGATTTGAAATATAACTATTTATCCAACACAGTAATGATCCATGAACTCCAATACTTAATAATTTATTAATTAAAATGTTATGATTTACACTATCAAAGCTTTTGCAAAGTCTGCGTAAATAACATCTAGTTGTACATTTTCCTCATACGCTGCATAAATAAATTTTTGATAAACAAGAAGGTTTGTGGTGGTAGAACGATTTGGAAAAAATCCATGTTGTTCTCAATGATAGTATTTTTAAGTAGAGGAAACATGGTTGAGGTAACAATTTTCAAAAAGTTTGGGTATTTCTGATGATTTAGTAATTGGTCTGTAGTTAGTTATATCATTCTTACACTTACTTTTATATATGGGAGATACAAGGTAGTTTTCCAGAGATCAGGAAAAATTCAGATGATGAGAGACTTACAGAACAGAGCATGAATTGGGTAAGCTAATACAAAGCAGCACTTTTTAGAAAAAGAGCAGGAATATTATCCGGGCTTTGTTCGTTTTAGTCACGATACAAATTTGACAACAACAGATTTTAGTAACCGGCTGTACTTAGCTTCAAATAAATATGTCATTTGTCAGTTATTTAAGGTTAGTTTTAAATTGTCAAAATATTTCTAACGTAATTACTAATCAATATTAGTACAGCAGTTTGTATTGTTGCATATACCGTGTGTCTCTGGCAAGACGCAACATAGGAATCTCACTAGAAAAAAATTGAATTGATCCACTAAGGCTATGAAATTTTTGTATTGACGTATACGTTACAATTAATTGTTATTGCGTGTTTCTTATTGTAATATTCTCTAATTTAATTTTTGAAAATGAGTGTATACAATCCCTGAGAAAGTTCAAATGGTTAAGGGGGTATACGGAGATGAAAGCTATAGAAACACTTCTGCTTTGTTTTTGTTGCACTTTTTCCGGATCAGCAGAGAAACCGCAGTGTACACAAGCGTCCGAAGTAGGTTCAACAAAACCAGAAGATGGACATAAGAAGACGAAGAATAATATTAATATTTGACAACTAAGTATCGACTGTGGTGTAAATAGGTGTCGAGTTCATAAAATTTTCAAAAGCATAAGCCGATGCTGACAAAAGGCAAGAATTTTGTGAAACATTAATGGAGATACGCAATAATGATATGAAATTTGTTAAGAATATTTACTTCACCAATGAATGTTCGTTTCATCTCAATGTAGTTTGCGGTATCAGCATGATGGGTGTCCAGCACATAATGCGAATCAAATGAAACAACTTTAAATGAAGCACTTTCTACAACCTGAATTGGAAGAGGTGAGAAAGTTACTTGGCCACCAAGATCACTAGGCTTGTCCCCCAACGACTTCTTTTTATAGCCTTACATATCTTTGAAGGTTTATACCGACAGAACCCACGACACAATTGAGTCTTTAAAAGATAACATTGTGGAAGTTTACTTCAATATACCAGCAAATATGATTGCAAATGTGCAACAAAACTTCTATTTGGGGCACTGTTTAGCAGTAAATGGACAGAATTTTAACCAGTTGCTATAAACCAAGCACTTTGCATGTAATACCTATTAGCTTTCACTTCTGTATATTTACAAACAAAACGGTCATTTTCAGGACCACTAACACATTTATAAAAAAAAATTTAATACGATGTAATTAAAACTTAAAACAACAATCACTTTTAATTAAAAAAAACCGTATTTGAAATTACATTTCTTGTTTGTTGACTCCTGGATTCTAGTAAAACCTAAATTAAAAAATCAAAAAAGAAATATAAAATTAAATAATTTAAAGCACAAACCTTTACGCTCACATTATTCATAACATTAAAAACCTTAATCGGGCATTTTCTAAAAATCTTTATTAATTCTATGAGTTTGAAATTGTTTACGATCAAGAAGCTAAAAATGTATAAACCCCTCCAATTCAGGGTTATACTTTACTTCGCTGATTCCAAATAAAATCCTTAGAACACCAACTTCTGTTTATCGGTAGAGACCTGTGGTAGAGACAAACTACTCGATCCATACTAATCGAAATATCTGTCTTATCTATAATAACAACTGTATTGACTTAAAATAAACTTTTAGTTTTAGAATACCTGCATATTCTTGCAAGATGCAAGTATTATGTCTAATAGTTTACACACAGGTCTACAATACAAGAAAACAAACGACTCATTTAACCTCAAATTCAATACAAACAGGTTTTATGCAAAAGTATTTCATTATGCTTGCTTCAATAGCTATATTAAAATATGAAAGCAACTGAACATTAATTAGAATTTTCGTAAAGTCACAAAATATTAAATACTTACTTTTTACAAACTTAAACAATAATATTTACATTTAAAGGAAGATTAGACATTCTAGACTTGCTCTCTCTTTCTAACTTCAACAAAATGCCGTAACGTATAGGGTATACAACAATCCAAAATTTTCATAGCAATAGTAGATCCAATAAAAATTTTTCTATAGTAAAATCCTATGTTGCGTCTTGCCAGAGACACACGGTATATACTACTTAATTAAGAATTACAAATAATTAAAGTTGTAATAAAGTCATTCAAAAATACGTTTAAAATATTTCCTTCTTCAAAACTGCAATCACACTTTCTTAATCAAAATTTGTGGCACATTAAGTGGCTAAAAAACCAAACAAAACGCGATTAAAGACTCTACAAAAATAGGTTATTTAAACTCGAAAATAGACATTAAGCAGAGACGTTACACATAAAATAGATAGATGGGAGTGTAACCGCTGCACCCCCTCGTAAAGATTTTGAGCAAACCCAAAAACTACCAACACATTACAGATATAAAATGTCAGTTTTGGATGTCCCCGGTTTAAAAATGCGAGGAATTCTCATGAAAAGTTACTGACGCTGTAAGTTGACAATTAGCTCCTGAAAAGTAGATAAATTCGTTACTAGTTAAAAGTCCGCAGTCTTTCCGGGTAAAGTCAATAAAATAACATAAGTATGACTTGTATAGTTTGCAGCTTTAATCTGGAATGGTCCATCGTAGTCAACATCCGTAACATAAAAAGGAGGGGATGACACAACTCGTGATGAAGGTAAATCTCCTCCAATCGACGAGGGAACATTTAGCGAAAAGCGAAATCATTTTAAACAGTCATGGACTACTAGCTTGACATCAAAGCGATCTGAAGGTATCTAATACAAGACCATCAAAAAGCATTAGAAAGTGCTCCGGAATAACAATCAGTTTAGAGAATTCGTGTTTTCTAGAAAGCAATACTAAATGTTTTTTGTTAAAGGGAAATTGAGAGTTACGAAGCCTACCACCAACACAAAGAATGCCGTTATTGTCCACAGTTGAATTTAATTCAGCGGAGCTGAGGATTGTTTTACAGGTGTTTTCGTTTAAACAATTTTAACTTAACTCAAATAATATCTGTAAGGAACTTGTATAGCTATTTTAAGATGGTTCAACATTTTATCTAAAAACGAAAACACCTTTTCTAACCTATCCATATCGGAGTAGTTGATGATGGCTATTAAAAACCCAGTAGGGCGGCACACGATTTAATGATCTCTTTAACTTTAAGCAAATGGTTCGATGCCCCAACCGAAAGACGAAAGGGGTTCACTGGGATAGGATTAAGAGATGGATTCCAGAATCCAACTTGTTAATGATTTGTTTATAATAATCAATCGATTTCGTACAATCACAAGTTCACAACTTATTTTAAATTATCTTTAAAACGTTTTGATTTAATGTCCTCACAATTCGGACCTTCAAAACGGAAAGAACCAACAATACAAAATTTTAGTGCTTATCTAAGGTGGCCCGCGCAACGTTCTCAATATCACTTATAAATTAATAATCGCTGGTGAAAACTCAGCGGTTTTTAAAACAAATTTGTTTATAACTAAAAATAGAAAACTAATAGTACATAACGTAAACTAAAACGTTACACCCTCCCTTCCGGAGAAAAGCGAAGCTTTCAAAATGCGGTAGGAAGGCGAAAGATAACATACTCACGAAACGGGATGTTTGAATGGTTTGAGAAATTCAACATGGGATTTCGAAATTTCTAGGGATGAAGGATCTTGTAGCAGGGCCGAAACAGGAGTGGTGAAACCAATGATTACTTTAGGGTCGACCATTGCGGAATGAATTTTGACTCGGAGGTTGGGTTAGGGGTGGATGAGAATGACTTAACAAGAACAAATTGTTCTTTTTAAATTTGGTTTCTGGGAGACGGTTACGGTTAAAATATGTTTTGGTGTGTTCTCTAGCCTTAGTTATTCTTTTGCACACTTCCTCGTGTGACAATTGTTCAGTATCGAGATTACCGTCGAAATCCCAAAGATTATCAAGGGGTGTGGGTAATTCGCGGCCGAGAAAAACATGAGCAGGAGATGTTTGTATCGTTTCATGATGTGTTCGATTATAATTGTAGACGAAGAAAGGTAAGACCTTATCCCAACTCGAGTGTTTCAATGAATATTGTTTTAGTAAAGGGAGAGGTTGAATTTCAGGTTTCGGTTACATCTTTCCGACAGATTAGGACCTGGATGATACGGTGATGTAAAGGCCTGTCGAATGCCCCATTGAGTACAAAATTGAGCTAAAACGTTGCTAGTAAAACATTTGGCATTGTCCGAAACAAGTACTTTTGGTGGACCAAAAGTAGTGCAAAGATCTGTCAGTTGTTTAACTACTACTTCAGCAGTTGCTCTTTTACACGCAAATACTTGTAACCACTTTGAAAATGAATCAACGCACACAAAAATGTATTTGTATCCGTAAGACGAAGAAATTATAGGGCCAACAAAATCAATGTACAATTTTTCCCAGATGTGTGGGATTAACAGTAGCTAGCTGAACATTTACTTTTACATTATGGGGTTTAAAACGTTGACATAACTCACAGGAAGAAACATAATTTCTTACATCCTCATATAAACCATACCACCAAAATCGTTTAGCAATCGAACGATAAGTTTTCGTAATACTATTATGACTTCCGATTCGCAAATCATGAAAGTAGAATATGATCATTGCGCGTAACGGATTTGGAACAACAATTCTATTTAAGCGGTGGCGACCTACGCGTCGGATAAGAAGACGATCCTAAGGGCAAAGTTTTGAACATCTTGACCTTCATTCAGTTGGTCGCGGATGAGTTTGCACTCGGGATCTGATTCTTGGTGACGACGAATGTTTATGAATGATTCTGGGATCTCAACTAACGTATTTAAAGAAATTTCAGGGGTAGGGGTGTTGTCTGATGTTGCATTTTCTTCAAAAAGACGGGAAAGTCCGTCCGCAATACAATTGTCTTTTCCGGGAATATGAACTAAATCAAAATTAAATTTTGCAAGCTTAAGAAGCCATCTACCATATTTCGAAAGCTGTGATGGGTGATTATACAACCATTTAATCGCCTCGCAATCGACTTCAAGGGTGAACTTAGTGTCAATCAAATAATCTTGAAATCGATCTAGAGCAAAGATTACAGCTAAAGATTCGCGTTCATAAGTAGAGTAAACCCTTTCACAATCGGACAACTTACGGGAGGTGAAACTAATAGGGTGAATTTCATCTTTAAACTTTTGAAGCAGTACGCCGGAAATGCCAATTGCGCTGGCGTCTGTTCTAACAATAAAAGGTAAATTAAAATTTGGTAATCTTAAAGAAGGTGCTTCGGTAATAGCGCTTTTTAGAATTTTAATTGCCGATCGATGTTCGTCGGTGATCTTAAATTTTACGTTTTTCTTTTTTAAAGCATTCAATGGCGCGACAATTTCTGAAAAATTTTTAACAAATCGCGAACAAATGCTACAATACCAATAAATTGTTTTAGTTGTTTCGGGCTTTGTGGGATAGGTAAGTCATTAATGGCTCTCACGCGTTCAGGATCTAGCGAAACTCCGTTAGTAGATACAATATGACCGAGAATACGGAGGCGTTTCATACAAAATTTTGCCTTGTCGGGATTAATTGTTAAACCACATTTTCTAAACCGATCTAGAACGATCGAAATGTGATTAAAATGTTCTTTTGGCGAACGAGAATAAATGATAAAATCATCAAAATAATTTATAAAAAATTTAAATCTTATGTCACCAAATTCGCGCGCAATTAATCTATTTAATCCAGTGGGACTGATTTTCAAACCAAACGGCAAATAATTGTATTCGTAATGTCCCGTAGGAGTAACAAAGGCGGTGTATTGTTTTGCACCCTCCGTTATGGGAATCTGGTGAAATGCCATGTTCATATCAAGGATTGAAAATATTGAAGCGCCTTGTAGATTTGAAAAGATTGCTTGTTGATTCGCTGGAGGAAATGGATCATATTCAACAACCTTGTTTAAAGATCGATAATCGACGACTAGTCGTTTGTCGCCACTTTTCTTTGAAATTAAAAACACCGGACTGGCGTAACGTGAATGACTGGGCCGAATTACCCCCTTTTTTAACAGTTCATTAATGTGTGCATCTAATTCGGCTTGCTTAACGGGATTTAAATAGTATGGAAGCTTGTAAATTGGTTTATCAGTGTTTAACTTAATGTTATATTCGAATTTCGTAGCGCTCCCTAAATTTTTTGTTAAAACATCAGAATAACCATCTAGTAAATTTTGTAATAATGCAGAATCATTAGTATTTAAATCATAATCAACTTCGCAAATGGCGTTTAATATATTTCTAGAACCTTTCGGTGAAAATTTAACAAACGGAATCTTAACCGATTGGTCAAATACCCAAGTAAGAAATCCTAATTTATAATTGATTATAGCACCCGTTGATTTAAGAAACGTGTGCCCAATAATTATATCAAAATTTGATTTGGGGAGAATCCAAAATTTTTCAGGCCAAGAAAATATTCCAATCTTCAAACTCAACAAAATAATTTCTGTCACTTTAATAGGAGAATTGTCGGGGAGGAGAATGGTATCTGAAACTCGTTTAATTTTTCCAAACCCGACTGCGATGAGCGAAGTCGCTAGTTTAGATGAAATAAACGAATGGGAAGCCCCTGTATCAAGTAATGCTAAACAACTACTATGGCCGACGTGAATGTTAATGAAAGGTAGGCTAGCGTTAATGAAGTTGGTTTTAATATCCCTATTAAAGCAATCTAGGAGTTTTTGGATACGAAGAATTTTTGTTTTGTAATTTCCAGCAGTTTTGAATGTCGTGACCTAAATTTTTGCAGTACCTGCAACGAATTTTAACACGAGAAGAGTCAAACTGCTCTGTTTGTCCGAAACTACTAGTAGCTGATATCGTTGCGATAGCTTCTGTAGTCGTCTTATCTGCTCGTGACGCAGAGGGCGATTTTAAGTTTTCCTGAATTCGACGAGACGAATACTGGATTCGTTTAACTAAATCATCTAAATCCGAAAAGGATTGTGGGGTTGGACCAAATTTAATTTGTTCAAACGTATCATAATTGCAATGGGCATATATAAGTGATACTAAATGATTTTCCGAAAACTCAGTAATTAAAATTTCGGAGAACACTCGTATGTCCTCAATAAATTTATCAAAGGATTCGTTAATATTCTGTTTCCTACATACAAATTTGTCAATTAACAAAATGCGATCCGCATTTGAAATAAATTTTTCAATGAAAAGCGACTTAACTTCTGCCCATTTTAATGTAAGGGTGGTACTCCACCACACATGAATATCGGTATTCAATTTACCGAATAAAGCGTTGCGCAAGCTAGTCTCATCGATATTGGACATTTTAAGAATGTTATTAATGGCCGCAATAAACTTAATAATTGACTCGGGATCCGAATGACAACAATGTGGGACTCCGGCGAGTAATGCCTTTGTATCTACCGAGAATTCAATTTTTGAGGATTTGATCTTGCCCAATACATCTCGATTTAACGCTATAATTTCATTTTGATTTTGGTTTGACATACGTAATTCATTTACTAGGTCTAATAGTGACACATCGTTGGATTTAGGTGGTTTTGCCGCTCGTGGTTTCCGAGTTTTTGTTTTAACCGAGGGACCAGAAGGTCGTCTTTGATCAGGCTTAGAAATGACATTAGTAATTTCTTGCTCGGAATCCACTTTCGTCAATTCTTGGGATATGTCATCTTTGGATTCATTAGACATCTTAACGTTAACAACTGTTATTTGAAATTAAGTAAATAAATTTATCAAAAGAACTTGGAATGTTGCGTTGCCACACAAAATTTTGACCTTATTAACTATAATTATGCAATAAGTTCGCAATACTCAGTCAAGTAAGTTTCTTAAAATATTCGAAAAAATTTCAACCTACGATATAAAAAAAAAAATAACCACGTTCTGCTACCATTTGTGTACCGTAATTTGGTATTTAAACTGAGTAACCCCCTTTACGGCCACTTAATTTGTTTGACTGAGTATTCGATTTCGTACAATTACAAATAAACTAAATCTAAAAATTAGGACCAAAATTGTAACCGTTAACAATTAAGTTAAGGTTGGTCAGATACCATATCACCAGCCTCAATTCGGGACCTGGAGAAATCCACCAGCCCTGGCTGCAGGTCCAGTTCCGTGGCCACACAGCTCCCTCAAAACCCGTGCAACAGCTCTAGCCCAGGAATACTCCACGGTCACCTGCAGCAGCATACCCAGCTCTACTCGCACCACGATTATTTGGTGTTCGATTAAAGAAAACGGCGGACAGCAAATGGTTCGATGCCCCAACCGAAAGACGAAAGGGGTTCACTGGGATAGGATTAAGAGATGGATTCCAGAATCCAACTTGTTAATGATTTGTTTATAATAATCAATCGATTTCGTACAATCACAAGTTCACAACTTATTTTAAATTATCTTTAAAACGTTTTGATTTAATGTCCTCACAATTCGGACCTTCAAAACGGAAAGAACCAACAATACAAAATTTTAGTGCTTATCTAAGGTGGCCCGCGCAACGTTCTCAATATCACTTATAAATTAATAATCGCTGGTGAAAACTCAGCGGTTTTAAAACAAATTTGTTTATAACTAAAAATAGAAAACTAATAGTACATAACGTAAACTAAAAACGTTACACGACGATACACATAACATCATAAAACAACTGTGCACAACCATGGGTTAGAAGACATACCAGAGCTAGTAAGAATATGTCTGAATACAACTTACTTTCTATGGAACGGAGATTTCTACGAAGCAAAAATCAGGTGCAGCCATGGGATCACCATTATCACCGGTTGTTACGAATATCTTTATGGAAGCATTCGAGCAAGAAGCCATTCAATCCAGCGAACAGAAACCGAAATGCTGGTTTAGATACGTAGACGATACCTTTGTCATATGGCCTCATGGGAAAGAAGCACTTACTGTATTTCTTTACCACCTCAACACTCAGCACGAAAGGATCAAGTTTACCATGGAGACAGAAGAGAATAAGGAGCTCCTTCCTGGATGTTCTAGTGAAACGAGGATAACAACAAGTTGGCTCATAGTTTATATCGTAAAAGGCACACACACCAATACCTCCATGCCACATCACACCATCATCCACAGCAGAAGCGGTCTCTAATCAAAACTTTATTGCATAGAGCTAACAAGATTCCTGACGAGGTTCACAAAGCAGAAGAACTTCGACACGTCCAACAAGCCTAATGAAGAACGGATATACCAGAAAGAAATAGAACCGCCTGTCGTAGGAAATCCGAAAAGAGAAGAACAGGTCACCACCTACGCTCGTTTGCCATTCATTGCTGGAGTAACTGACAAATTAAGAAAATCATTGGAGAAGAAGAATATCGGTGTCGGGTTTGGAACGGTTAGAAAAATCCAGCAACTACTACCTTCTAATAAAGATAACCTGCCGAAACTCTCAACAAAGGGTCTACCAAATTGATTGTTCATGTGGAAAAGTCTACATTGGTCAAACCGGACGCAACATAAAATGTAGATTAAAGAACATCACCGAGACGCCAAGTCTAGAGCGGTAGATAAATCAGCAATTGCAGAACATCTACACGAAAAGGAAAACACATCATCAACTTCGAGGAAGCTAAAGTTCTATCAAGGACTAACAACTACTACCAAGGATAATCAGAGAATCCTTAGAAATTATAAAAAATAAAAACAACTTCAATCGGGAAGACGGTTACCGATTAAGCAACACGTGGAAACTAACTCTTCACAAAAACAAAGAAAACAAATGTCGTCACAAAATTAGTCGATACCAAACAGAAGATCAACCAACCATCGAAAACCAACCACCCGTCACTGATCGAAATCTACCAGCCATAACGGAACATAGGTATATAACGAGGAGCAGAAGACAACAACATCAGTCTTTAGAGTAACTTCTGAAGAAGCTAACAGCATGGTTAGCGAAACGTCGAAAGCAGAGAACGTAGGAAGGAAGGACGAACACGGCTCAAGCCGGAAGATAATAATCTTAAGCTTGATTTGTCAGAAATAATCGTTGTTTGTAAATTTAAGTTACATATCCAAAAGTTTGATAGATGCACCAGTGTCTTACCTGCCCTTGTTACACAACGAAACTTAAAAATCAAATTCTTGCAAACTAAATGTGCCGGCTAGCAAAACAGCGAAGAATTAGTTAAGATTTGTCTCTCACTTACCTTTACTGAAGACTAAAGGTCCTTACATTAGGTCACAGTCGGTGTTGTCAGACGCCACCCTAATCTTTTAATTCTTAAGACAAATGTTTACTAAAAAAAACGGAGAAATGCACTTGAGATAATAAACGAGAATAATCATTACTAACGGTTCTCTATTAAGTGTAAAAGAAAGTGTACACGGCTTTAACACAGTGTCTTAATTCTATGACGTATTTTGTCGCTTAATACAAAAAAAACAAACAACAACAGACAAACATGCAAACAATAAGCCCTACCCAATTACCAGGCGAAGAAACTGTGATTTTAACCGCGCTCCTAAAACTATAACATTATGTGGGTAAATCAACAAAACAAGTCTGTGGCCTAGTCAAATACGTAATTGTTACTGTAACATTAACTCGAACATAACATGCCCTGGAATCGGTTCAATTATTTTTTCTTTACCATTGAACCCGATTTTAACTCTAACACGTAATTTAAGTAAGACAAAATGTTAAAAAATAAAGATACCCTAAACGCTGTTTAATTTATTTCACCAAACGCGAACGCACACCTAAAATCACGGAAGTTTCTGAAGTAATCAAGTAGAGTACTTACAGTTGAGGTTTTTTTCAATCCATTATTCGAAGAAGAATCCACTCGAAATTATTATGCAGAATAATCCGAAATTTCGATCTAAAGCTGCTTGACGGTATTGCTTTATTCACTTATTAAATCGCTGGAACAAGAAGGGCGTCGCATCGTCCGCTATGCATTGCAATTGGATTACAGTAACTCAATCGAACGATAAGCTCATAAGCGTTTGCAAAAGGGAGGTTCCTTTATATTGAATTAACATACACGTACACTTTTCGGCCCTTACGGTACTTAGGCGGTTGTGTAAATTTAACAACATTAATCTGCACAATTTGGTACATGTCAAATCAGTAAATGTTACCCTTAGTGAATCTGCTTAAACACTAACTTAAGCTGTTAACAATTATCAGGTTAGGAAGTCTCCCCTCTTAACATTTCCTACAAAGAACATTACAAAAAATTAACGCTAACATTTTCTCAGAAATAATAAACAAAAATGACTTTTCAGAAATTAGATCGTGGGTACGTTCCGTGTGTTTTTTATTTGCTTAGTCAAAACAAGTCTTTAATTTAATTGATAAAGGCGACAACCACCGAGCTGTTTACCTGGAATAACAAAAACCTTTGAGATAGCAAAACAAAATGCGACATGCGATGCTTGAATTCGAAGAAATCGAGTGTGAAACTTATTGAAATAAACATTTCCTAAAAACTCTAATTGCCTGAACGTGACAAAAACGCGATTCTCTACACCAACTGATTTAAACACAAAAAAATATATCAAATAACCAAAAACAACATCCCGACAGATATCACCATGAACACACGTGCATTGCAATGTAAATAAAATACTTTAAAACTATAGTCTAATCCAATTCAAACGAGCTTTATGAACCAAAATCATTCGCGCGTATAAAAAACAATTTTTCACCAAAAGGAGATGACACCCTTTCAGTTTCGTATCTTCAATAAAAAGTTGGAATCGTACATATTTTTATGCAGATATTTTGTCAATGTATAATATCCTATTTTGCCGATTTTTATTGTTACTTTACAAGAATACCAATTAAACGAAAAGAATATGTCGAAATCCACTTTTGTTAATGATGTACAAATTATCCATTGGAGATATAAGATCGACTTTTAAACTAATGTTTCTTATAGTGACTGACCGTAATTATATTCAAGTGTCTTTTAAATTCTGGAATCTTTGAATAAATTATTATAATAATGGTAAAAAAAAAAAGAATTAGCGGTCTAGTTTTGAGACTTTCTGCAGTCCGGGTATAGATAACGGTCCGCCAGTTGTAACACGTATGTACACTCATGAAATTTAAAACTTGGACACCACAATTTCTGTAAACAAAAGTTTGCACATTGTGAAGCGGGCTTAAGGGTATCATTTACAATTCTAACAGCAGGTAGTCTCAGCAGGGGTTATCTTATAGAAGGACTGTAGAATGAATCATTACACTAAGCACGTTTTAGAAAATAGGTAATTTACGTTGCTTACTTAATTTTTTCTTTAAAGAATATATTTGAAGGTATCGCTAATTAAACACCATAGCTCGATTAATTATCGAATCAAAATTTTGTTTAGGAAATGTTTACAAAATAAAATTAGAAATAATTTTGATTTAAAAACGTCTACAAGCAATAACTTTTAAATTAAATCAAAAACTAAACATGGTTATTTGGGTTGACTGATTATTACTTATTTTTAAATAAATCTAACCTACTAATTATTGTAAGTTATTAAAAAAAATCATTAAACTCTCTATTCATAATATTTAGTCCTTACAAAATGTATATTTTATGACGTTTCATTTTTTCTGTAGTTAATATAAAAAGTGAAAATAAAAACTAAGGCAATTCTTATTGTCAACGTATATATTTAGTTTTTTGACAAGAATTTATTACATAATTATAATTAAGATACCAAGTTATAGTTTAAAATTAAATGAAAACTTTTTTTAAATAAAGGTATTACTATATAAATAAATATAAGAAATCAATAATGGGTGTGACCTCCATTATTATTGATACATTCTTGGAGGCGTCTGCTCATTGACGCTATCAAGGTATCAATATAATTAATATTAATCGTTTCCCATGCGGTATCAATGGCTGCAATTAGTGCATTACGGTTTACTGGTATAAAATTTGGCCCTTGTTGTCTTCGGATAACAGCAAGTATTCGAGCCCAAACATTTTCGATAATGTTAAAATCTGGGCTTTTGCTGGCCAGGGTAACAGCTCCAAGTTATTTTCTCGTATCCAATTGCGCACAACCCGCGAAGTATGAATAGGGGCGTTGTCCTTTAACAACAAAAATACATTATGAAAATGTTAATTCAACAGATCCCGAACTATTTTTGGAGAAAGTATAGTGAAATAAGAATACTTACTTGTTGGAAAATATAATCTTCGTCTGGATAAAACACTTCGACTGAAGGTTTCATAATAGTTTCCAAAATATCTAAATACGCAGCAGAATCAAGACGTCCATCGATAGCCCAACAAACTCCTGGACCCCGCGCGCTAACCCAACCCCACACATTCACAGAAAAATAACCACTTCGTTTTTTAGGACATATGTGATTATTTTCGTAACGAGTTCCTTCCATTCTAAAAACTTTTAGTGGTCCATCGTTGCGGCTATTGAACGTTTTTCGTCGCTAAAAATCACTCGATTCCAAAATTCAAAGGTTCGTTCACATATCGCCTTGCAAATTCCAGACGACGTCTCATATTTTCGTCACTGAGAACTTCTTTCGCAGCAGCATTATACTTCTTTATTCCCATCTCCTTTAATCTTTTTGTGCAGTTATACGGCATCCGGGAAAATGTGTATCTGCTATAGCCCTGGAGTATGTAGCAAATGGTTGTTCTGTTACGTAATGAAACAACTCGAGATCTTGAGCACGTGTAGATACTTTAGGTCTACCACTTCCGATGGCTCTTTCAAAGTGTGTTCAAGATTCCATTTTACTCGGTAATGCCCTACGGTGCTTTTGGTATATCTAACATACGTGAAATTTCACGCACGCTACGGCCCGCCGCTAATTCCGAAACAATCCGCGCTTTCAAATCAGCACCGAGATGAGGTGGCATTTTCACAACACTTGAAATTTTAAACTAAAATGGAATTTACATTTCTTACTTTATTTATTGGTTCACACTACCCTTCTCAAACAGTAGGTAATTGTTTATTTATTACATACTTCTAATGACCAATGTAACAACCCTTAGAGCAATATGACTCAAAGGAAGTAAATTAAACAAGCAAGGATATTCTATTGTTATTGAAACTTATTCATAAAGTAAAAACCATTTCCTTATAATGCTAATGGACAGGATTTTCTTTTAAGTATTAAGATTACAATAGAGGACTTATAAACTTTCGAAAATATCTAATTATAAATATTTACACTGCAATTGCGCTTTTTCCTTAATAATTTCTTAGCAATAACATACACGTTCTTGGTTTTTAAGTTGTCATAAATTTGATATGATATAAATTTGTGTTTCTAATATTACATCACAAACTAATCTTTATTCGCCAAAAAATTGTTGCTTAAGTTGTAAAGCTTCGTACACACCTGAACAACAAACCGAGCAACAAACATAACAACGAACCGAAAGTCAAACAGAACGACAAACGATCTTTTATGATTTCCACAATCCGAACAACAAACGGAACGTTTGTGCTGTTCCATAATTATTTTCAGTAGTTTTCAGTTCATATATATTTATTATTGAAGAAAATTGCGGAAAACAAGAAGATAGTGCCAACCAAATTTTTACGCACAAAGAAGAGTAAAAAATTATAATTTACTTCGCTTTTTTTATTTTGGAAATTTCCCGCCCAAATGATGCTAATAGGGACATCATTTTTTTCTTGCATTCTTAAACACTGATTAATTTAAAACATTTTTCTTCTGTCAACTCCATAATATTACCTAAAACACAACAAACCCACAAAAGGGAGGACAAAAAATAAATAATTTAATTCTCCCGCATAAGTTTGTTCGCCGTTTTGTTTAGATTCGTCCAAACCTGCAAACGCATTCGCGCGCATTTTCTTTGATGTCGGAGAAAAAACCGACAAGTTGCGGGAACGCCCCAAACCGTTCGTGGAACAATCAGGACTTGCGAATCTGTTCTAAAATTCGTACGTAGCACCGTCCAAATTAATGTTCCGATTGCCGTTCGGTTCGTTGTTCTGTTTGTTCCTCGGTTTGTTGTTCAGGTGTGTACGAAGCTTTACAATAAGCATATTAATATGAACTATATCTTATGAAAGGAGAGTTATAATTAACGGTTAACGTTACGTTACGTTAGTAATTCCATTTACTATTTACACTATTTTCTTGAACTTCTAATTAACTTGCCCTACTTCGCAGGTTGTGCGCAACTGGATACAAGCAAATAACTTGGAGCTGTTACCCTGGCCAGCAAAAAGCCCAGATTTTAACATTATCGAAAATGTTTGGGCTCGAATACTTGCTGTTATCCGAAGACAACAAGGGCCAAATTTTATACCAGTAAACCGTAATGCACTAATTGCAGCCATTGATACCGCATGGGAAACGATTAATATTAATTATATTGATACCTTGATAGCGTCAATGAGCAGACGCCTCCAAGAATGTATCAATAATAATGGAGGTCACACCCATTATTGATTTCTTATATTTATTTATATAGTAATACCTTTATTTAAAAAAAAAGTTTTCATTTAATTTTAAACTATAACTTGGTATCTTAATTATAATTATGTAATAAATTCTTGTCAAAAAACTAAATATATACGTTGACAATAAGAATTGCCTTAGTTTTTATTTTCACTTTTTATATTAACTACAGAAAAAAATGAAACGTCATAAAATATACATTTTGTAAGGACTAAATATTATGAATAGAGTTTAATGATTTTTTTAATAACTTACAATAATTAGTAGGTTAGATTTATTTAAAAATAAGTAATAATCAGTCAACCCAAATAACCATGTTTAGTTTTTTGATTTAATTTAAAAGTTATTGCTTGTAGACGTTTTTTAAATCAAAATTATTTCTAATTTTATTTTGTAAACATTTCTAAACAAAATTTTGATTCGATAATTAATCGAGCTATGGTGTTTAATTAGCGATACCTTCAAATATATTCTTTAAAGAAAAAATTAAGTAAGCAACGTAAATTACCTATTTTCTAAAACGTGCTTAGTGTAATGATTCATTCTACAGTCCTTCTATAAGATAACCCCTGCTGAGACTACCTGCTGTTAGAATTGTAAATGATACCCTTAAGCCCGCTTCACAATGTGCAAAC
The DNA here is from genome assembly GCA_030710515.1 of Abscondita cerata. Lineage (NCBI taxonomy): Eukaryota > Metazoa > Arthropoda > Insecta > Coleoptera > Lampyridae > Abscondita > Abscondita cerata. The sequence continues at coordinate 62,963 of JALBCR010003192.1, forward strand.
TTTTGTTTACAGAAATTGTGGTGTCCAAGTTTTAAATTTCATGAGTGTACAGTAAGATAAATAGCAAAATTAGTTATACATGTATTTCCTATTTTCAGTTATAAAAAAACCTCACTGTATATACGTTCACCAAGACGTATCTATTCATAACGTTGTGTATTCTATGATGAACATACCATACTACTCCTCCGTCAAAAATAAATTAAGTAAGTACTACATTGTAAAAATTATTATAGCATTCCATATAAACTAAATTTGAAAATTAAATACACACAACCCATAAACCTTCTAATTGATGTTCTATGTACTTGTGTTATATATGTATAAATTTTTATAATTAAAATTTTTGGTTGGGTTTTCTTATTAGGAGTGCGGACGATAAGTAGGAGTTCAGTGAAACACAACCCCCCTTATTTGCATCGACGTTTTAACTGGCTGAGGCCATTTATACAAAATTTATGTGTGTATTTAATTGTTTGTAACAAAATTTAATGTTCTTGACAAAAAAGGTACTCTATATGGGAGTTTTGACTGACGATTTTTTTAGAACATTTTGAAAAAAACTGTCCTCAGTCAGGCAAAACGATAATATAAATAAAAGGCACTGACTTCAGCTATCGTTCGTACTTCTAATAAGAAGAAACCCAGTAATAAAGATTAAGAGTTTTTACTATCACATACGTATAACATTTTAGCTTAATAAAATACACGTATATGTATTTCCAAGTTTGATCTTTTTTATTGTTTCACTGTCCATAAATAAAAAAACACATACACGGTTACACCATCTATGTCGATTATTACTAATACAAGAAGGAACGTAACTTTCCTTTCAAAAACTACACTTAAAACTTTCAAAGGCTCATAACTCAAAAACCGTTAGAGATGGAGGAAAATAAAATTCAGCGGTATCAAAATCGCGTTCTTAACACCCATATGTAAAAAAAATGTGAAAAATCGACCCCGTTGGCACACTACGCTTGGTTTTTAAGAAAAAAATCAGTGTTTTTAAATATCACGGTTACTAGTGTAGGCAATTTAGATAAAATAACGACAAATAGAAGAAAAAATTTATAAAGATTTGAAAGAGTTCCCACCCCGGATAGAGCTTCATTTTCTTTTGCCCAAAAACGACACCCAAACGTGACCTCACGAGGATTTTTGCGTTTTGCAAGTAAATTGTATCTCTGACAAAAAAAGTTATAGATTCTCCAATAAATTTTCCACAAAAATTGTTATATGAGCCTTGGGTAGTATAAGAAAAAATTGTATAAGGAGAGCAGTTTTTTCTACATGATTCATATTAGATGCAATATATTTTTGAGAATGTATTAGTAGTAATATGATGATTTTTATACTTGTGCATTCTGCACTTTGAGCACGTTTCCACACCACCCTTGAGGTGGAGCTCTTAGTGCGTTTTTTTTAAGTGGTTTCTTCTGAAAGCCTATTCCACTAATAAAATATTTAAACAGTTACCTCTGCAAAATGGGCCTCCTCGATGGAATTTACACAACTCTGCCCATGACAATTAGAACACATTGTAGAGCAGCGCAGGGCAACCTTTACACAGCTACATTGCTTTCCACGGCCCTTTTTATAGCTGCAAAATAAGAGCAGCAGAATTAAGGCTGGAGCTGACGCTTGAGTTGTGAGCAATGGCATTAGAATGTTGTTAGTTTTTCTCCAACCCTATACAATTACTCCCAAATCTCTTCCTTTCCATAAATAAATTTGATAAAAACTCGACATGAATGTTGTGTTAACTGCAGCAGATGTAGGTGGTAGTCTAGATAAAATGACTGCGTTATTCGACTGACCAACTAGCTTATTAAATACAATGAATCAATAATAATTTAAAAATGTTTCTTTTCGTGGTGCCTATATATATAAAACAAATGTAAATTTTTCCCCAGCTCATGCAATGCCTTCTTTTGCCGATGAAGGATTATTGTAACCACTTTTTGTAAATCTAATACTTTCTCAAAAATATTTTATCTAACATGGATCTTGTAGAAAAAGAACTGCTTTACAATTTTGCTTCTATATGCTTTTTTGCTCACGCTAATACTTTTCGAGATAATCGACGCAAAAGACGGCGCAATGCTCATTTTTGCCTTCGCGCTGGAAACTATTCTTAACTTCCAAGGTCATTTATGAGTGTTGGGTGTGAGATGTGCAAAATAATGACAAAACAATTTTTGTGAAGAATTTAATGTTGAATCTAAAAAGTCCTAAAACTTTTTCTCGTCAGAGTTACAGTTTACGCGCAAAACGCAAAAGACCATTGTGAAATTACGTTTGGGGGTGGTTTTTGGGCAAAAAGAAATGAAGCTCCCCACGGGAAGGTAGAAACTGTTTGGATCTGTATTTGGGTTCTTACTGGAAATTCACAACCAAAATTTCAAAACTTAATACATTTTTTCTCTAGTACTTAAGGCGCGTGAATTAGCAAAGTTTGCAAGAAAAAAGACTGCTCAATAAAAACGAAATAAACATTGTACTGCTTTTGGGCTTATTCGAAGGTACTAACAAAGCCCTAATCAATCCCCGTATTTAGTGCAAAGTTAACAAGAAAAAACTTAAAAAAAACAGTTTAATAAAATAAAAATAAATATTCTGCTACTTATGAGTATGTTTGCACTTTTGAGCACTAACGAAGCACTAACTGTTGATTGAAGGTAAGTGCTCCTAATGATTTTGCTAAATTTTAAGGGAATATGTGTAAAAAATAAAAAAGAACATAAAAAACAAACCGAGATAAAGATTAGAGAAATTTAAAATGAAGGACAGGTATGGGAATTCATTAATAAAAAGAGGAAAAAGGAGGAAGGATGGAAGCCAATATAGACGGGGAAAAATGGGAAGAACACTGTAAGAAGTTAGTAGGAGAGAGTGAAAAACAGCAAGAAATGAAGAAGTTGGAAAAAAAGGATAAGACACAGAGATGGTGGAATAGGAAAAGAAGAAATGGAGAGAGCAATAAATAAAGTAAAAAAGGAAAAAAACAAAAGGGACGGATGGAATACAAGGAGAACAATGGAGGTACATCGGAGAAGGAATGAGAGAAAAAGTAAGAGAAGTATTCGAGAGAATATGGAAAGGAGAAGGGTTTCCAGAAAAATGGAGAGAGGCAATAATATGCCCAATTTACAAGGGGGGAGATAGGAAGAAAGCGAACAACTATAGAGGAGTGAGTATAATGAATGCGGGCTATAAGATATATGCGGAAATAGTTAGAAAAAATTGGAAAAAGAAATAGAAGAAAAGAATGTAATACCGGATTGGCAAGCAGGATTTAGGAAAGGAAGAGGAACGATAGAAAATATATACATATTAAAGCACATAATTAATAAAGAGTTAGCAAAAAAAGGAGAAAAGATGTACGAAATATTTCTAGACATTAAAGCGGCATTTGATAATGTGGAAAGAGGGGGATTATGGAAAAGGATGGAGGAAGTAGGAATAAACAGAGATATAAAAAATGCAATAGAAGAAATATACGAAGAAAAAGGTGTAGAACAAGGGTAGGGAGGAAGCTAGGTAGAGAATTTAGGACGAAAAAAGGACTAAAACAGGAATGTCCGCTAAGCCCAATCTTATTCTCGATATATTATATTCATATTCATATACGAGCACTGAGCTCATTGCTACATTGAATCAATATTAAAATAAACATACAATACATACATACAATAAGAGTATTTTAAAAAAAAAAAACTTCTTCTCATGAATGCAGCCAGGTCAACTTCTTTTAAATAAAAAAATATCGCCTTTAGAGTTAGCAGTGGAGCAGGCGCGCACTAATGGGGCAGACATTCTCTGATTTGTTCTGCAGCGTTCAACGTGGAAAGTGTTGGCATTTCTCAAGGTTCTCGGAGGCACCGCGAATCCTATCAGTGCCAGCAGATCACAGCAATCAATTTCATTGCGGACAATTTTGAATAAAAATGATAATTCGAAAGTGTTCTCTCGTCGAGCAGACAGGCTTGGTAACGAGAGAAGGTTTTGCATCTCTGTGAAATTCAGGTGATCCGCTGGAATGCCCATTCGAAAGCCAATGTATCGAAAGTATCTTCTCTGGACTTTCTCTAAAGCGTGCATAACATTGCTTGTGAAGGTGACCACACCACTGAACAGTACTCAAGTATGGACCGTACTAACGAACAATACAGGATATTGATTGACCTGACGTTTTGGAAGTCTCGCGTATTTCGCGTGATGAAACCAAGCTGTCTAGACGCGCGCAAGACTACTTCATTGACATGATCAGTCCAATCTAGTTTTGTATTAAAAATTGTGCCTAAGTCTTTCACAGTTATCTTCTTACATAATTCCCGATCGTGTAGAGTGTATGTCCGCGGAGAACGATTGCAACGCGTAAAAGTAATAAAGAAGCACTTGTTATGGTTTAAAAGAAGACCGTTATCAGCACACCACGTTGAGAGTCGATGTAGATCAATTTGAAGCAGGTTGTGATCATTGATGTCCCGGATAGATTTATAGATTTTGAGATCGTCTGCGTACATTAAAAAACATAGAGTTAACAAAACATATGCTTAAGTCATTCACAAACAAATTAAACAGAAGGGGCCCGAGGTGTGACCCTGTGGCACACCGGAAGTAACAAACACTTCACGCGACAAATAGCTGCTGATTTTTACACGCTGGGTACGACTAGCTAAATACGATTCGAACCAATTGAGTAAACTGCCACCGAACCCAAAACTTCTGAGTTTCTTCAATAACAAACCATGGTCAACTCTATCGAAGGCCTTGACGAAATCGGTGTATATGCTGTCGACTTCTAATCCGGCCTCCATCGATTGAGAGATGAAGTCTTGGTAGAGCTTGGTAGTGGTGGACCGATTACTCATGAAACCGTGCTGTCTGCCGTCGATCAGCTGACTTAAAGAAGGACGAAGCTGAGCAAGTATTAAGGATTCAAATACTTTGGAGAAAATGCTCAGAAGCGATATTGGGCGATAATTAAGAATATCGGACCTTACACCGGTCTTGAATAGCGGCTTTATAAATGCGGTTTTCCAGGTACTCGGGAAAAATCCTTCCGACAACGGTCTGTTAAATATGAGCCACAGAGGTCTAGTAAGTCCAAATGCGCATCTTCGTGTAAACAGAGAAGGCAAGCCATCAGGCCCTGGGCTTTTGGTGGGATTAGTTTTAAGCATAGCTTCATATACGTCGTTTATGGAGATATGCATAGTAGATAAATTAAAAGTCAAGTTAGCATTATGGCATGGATGTACTTCATCGGCATCTCGAGAACAAGACGAGGTTGAAAAGACCGAGGCAAAATAGTCGGCGAAGGCATTAGCGATGTCATGACCATCGACGAGAACCCGGCCGTTGAGTCTCATGGAATCCGGGTATACCACCGCAATTCCTTCGACTGTTTACATATGACCAAAATGGTTTTGGATTGTTACTGATCAGAAGGTCCTCTTCTAGAGACGATACATACCGCTCGTGTAATCGCGTTTAATTAAACTCACACATACACTTCTCAATTCGGTGAATGTCAAGTAATGAGAGAAATTGGCCGTTGACTTATAAAGAAAGTGTTCACGACGTTTGCGGCATATCAATGATTTTAGCTCTCCACTGAACCAAGGAGGAAAAGTTGGCTTGCTACGTAGCTTGCGTTTGGAACTAAGTGCTCACATAAATTGTAAATATGTTCATACAACAAAACACACAGCTGTCAATGTCACGATTATAGAAATGAGCGTCCCAAGGAGTTTCACTTAAAAGTTTATCGATAAGCTCAAAGTCGGCTCTTTTAAAATTTAAAATAAGTTCGTCAGTCAGTAGAAACCTAGGTGTAGCAATTTCGCAACTACACTCGATTGCAGGGTGATACAAATCGCACGCTAAAAGAGCGTTTGGAGCTAAATCACAACACAAATTATCACAGTTTGTAATCACAAGATCCAATACTGAGCCAAACACGTTAGAAATGAGGTTTTTTTGATGTAGATTTAGTAGGCATAAGTTCTCAATAAATATTTTTTGCTACTGTCGCGTTCCCGATACCCGAGCCGTCATTGTTCCAGTTCACGCTTGGAAGGTTAAAGTCTCCAAAACACAACAGTCGCGCTTTTGGAAAATTTTTGATGCAGGTTTCAATATATGAACAATAATGTACATAAACCCCAACGTCCGACGATGGGGGAATATACACACAACCCAGAACTATTTCGGGCCCACATTTTCCAGATACAACCAACCACAAATCCTCGCACAGGCCAGGCAATGTGGATGCATCCAAGACACTACTGCGTACGTCATTCTTCACAGCTATTAAAACTCCACCACCACGAGTCTTCCCGGAGGCCATAGCATCACGATCCGCTCGAAATATGTTGTAAGAGCCGAAGGAGAGCTCGCAATCTGTGATTGAGTCGTTTAACCAGGTTTCAGTTAACACCACCACATCATATTGACATATGGATAACGAGTAACGTAAATCGGCAAGCTTCGTGCGCAGTCCTCTGACATTCTGGTAGTATACCTTTAGTTTTCCAATGTGTCTGGAGGATCCTGAAGAGGCTTCCGTTGACGAAAAGGGACCGACGCACGAGGTCTGTCGAATACAAAATCTCTTACGCTGACTCTATAGGCCACCCCCAGCATCTAGTAACCTGGAAGCGTCGCCTTCTAAAACACCCACCTTGAAAGATGTGTAATAATCATTATTAGTGAGTGCGAAGCAGTTAGCTTGTGAGATATTCAAAATGTTTTTTAGATGTTCTGTGACGAGTTCAACAGTTGTTCCCGGGCTCAGGTTATTTACGTGGAACCATTTCCGTTCGGGTCTTTTTGGAGCAGCTACGAGGCGAAGACCGTCACCAGTACCGACCATTTTTGGCGGTTGAGTTGGACGCCGCAAACCTTCACCGTTGACACCGGAAGCTACTGTTTTCGCACCGGAAGCTACTGTTTTCGCAGACAGGAGTGCTTCAGCTTCACTCCTACTTGCTGCTAGTGGAGAAGCTGCAGCCTCAGCGAAAGTGCGATTATTTATTTGGATTCTATCAGATACGGAAGAGACATCCTGAGAACTATCGTTTACTAAAAATCTCGGCACCACTGCGTTGCTTTGAAGAATTGATATTGGATTCGATAAAAGATTCTTTAGATCAGCTAGCTGTTTAAATACTTGAATAAAGTTGGAGTTAACTGTCGCATTAATACTCTTGAGCGTTTCAACTTCAGATTGAAGTACAGATAATTGAGCTTTAAGCAAAGAATTTTCGACACGAAGTGAATCCATATCAGCGCTACTACAAACGCTTGGATTGGGGAGATCTCTGTTCGTCAGTCTTGTGACATTGACATATGATTACATCGTATGATTCATCTAATGCTTTAATGCTCTTTACGATCTTTGCACAGCTTTTGTGAAATACATTAACACAAATCTTGCATTTGGAATGCGTATCGCTGACCGTTTTTTTACATTTGAAACACTCCATTTTGTTAAATGTAAGATGCTTCCGATGTTTTAGGTTTTGGCGTAGTTAATAGTAATAAATTTTTAATTTTTATGTGGATGCTGCTTATCTACTGATGATATTTTTAAATCTTTGATTTTGTGAAGTGAAGTGTTTTTAAAAAAAAAAAAAAGGAAAAAGAAAAAACACACAACATTAAATTAATGGACAGTTAAAACTACCGCGTTAGATTATCACAAGAACGAAGAATCGATTAGGATTTGGTTTTATCAGTGCTTGCAGGTAATATTTAGATTTTGATTTAACCCACGGAATGTCTAACAGATTAGAACATTCACAGTATTATCGTCGACGTCACAAACGAGAAACGCGAGATTTACGAATTATTATCGTATGTTTTACCATAAACACAAACAATAACAAGTAACACGTAACACAAGTAACGAATATTAATAGTCGTTAAATTAAATTGCAAAAATATAAGAGCGATACAAAACACGTCCGCACAGTTTCGAAGGTAAATCTAGTACATTAGTGATCTTGAGGAGGAAATGGAAAAAAATCAAGTAGGAGGAATAGTAGTAGGAAGGAAAAAGATATGGGTTTTAGCTTATGCGGATGACATTGTGGCAATAGCAAGAAATGAAGAAGAGATGAGAGGAGTAGTTAAATTTATGAAGAAATACCTAGAAAATAAAAAACTAGCAGCAAATGTCGGGAAAACAAAAATTATGGAATTTAAAAAAGAAAAGAAAGACGAAAGGAGGTGAAATGGTGGTGGGGGGAGGAAGAGGTAGAGAGAGTAGACAAGTATAGATACTTAGGTTACAACATCAAATATGATAACAAAGATGGAGACCATATAAAAGAGATCAAAATGAAAGGAAATAGAATAGTAGGACAAGTATGGGGGTTAGGGAAAGGATATTTGGTAAAGATATAGAGAAAAAGGAGATGGATGTTTAAAAAGTTGGTAAGAAGTGTGGTACTGTATTGAGCGGAGATTTGGGGTTGGAGGGAATGCCAAGAGCTGGAGAAAATACAGGGGAAATACTGGAAGTGGACGTTAGACTAGAGAAAGAGATACCGGGGTATATAGTGGAAGAAGGGCTAGAAATAGAAAAATAAGGATACAAGAGAAAGAATTGTAAGGTATAAAAGAAAAAAAATGAAAAGTAAGAAGGAAAATGAAATACTTTTATGAAGTTTGGAAAGAGATCGAGGCACAGAAGGTAAAATATGGGAAAGAAGAAAGAAGAAAAATACTATGAAAGAGTGGGATACGCGAGAGAAGAGATAAAGAGATTAAGAGAGGGGGGAAAGATGGAAGAGGAAATAATTGCAAGAGATAAAGATACTCAAAAGCAGGAAAGAAGGGCAAAAATAAAGGAAGGAATATAACGTAAAATACATAAAATTAATGACAGACAAGACACCAAGGTACATAACAGAAGGAAAAGGAATGAATGAAATAAGAATGATTGCAAGGTTCAGAATGGGTAATGAAGAAAAGGAAAATAAATATTGGATGAGTGATGAGGAGAGGGTATGCAGGTTGTGTGGGAATGAATGGGAAAATATAATACATATTAAAGAAGGATGCAGGGAAACAAGACATGAAGAAAAGGAATGGAAGTTACTACTAGGAGAGAAAGGGAAGGAAAACAATGGACGAGGGAAGTGTTGGAGAGGAGGAAAGGGATGGAGGAGAGGAAAAGAAAATACTGAAAGTTTAAAGAAGAGAAGGATAGAAGGTTGAAGAAGGAAACAGGAATTAGTTGAATTATAATTGAATGAAATATTATGTTGTTTTTTGTTTATTTTTTGATATGGTAAAGGAAAAAACTGAATCTTTTGTTATAGAAATTTTTAAGACAAAATAAATATTGAATTTAATTGAATTGAATAATGATTTGCTAGTTTCACGAACCTGGCTAACTTGCCCTTTTTGCCATTTAAAATTTTTAAAATGGGGATTGTCGGTGACAGGGTGTCGAGGTTTCAAGATAGAATTTGACATAAAAAGGTGTCCCTCCAAAATTGCTCTGTTTTTGGATTTTGCTCAAAAGTAAATAAGTATATTATATATTTTAAAAAACTCGTATTAAGAAAAATAAAAATTAGGTCTGTAAGACTAAGTGTTCATATTGAAACTAAAAACACACACACACAAACGATATATACACTGTATATTGGATGCTAAGAGTATTTTCTGTGGGATAAATGTATATTTTAGTCATTAAAAATGCACAATCACTAAAAACGATAACAAAATTTTAATATTTAAAAATACTAATTTAATACAATAACAGCATTCAATCATTTTTTCCTGAGAAAATCAAGCAACAAATTATTCCAAACGTAGTTTGTTAGATACACTGTATTAATCACTGAAATACGTATGTTACCCCATCTTATAAGTTGTGACCACAAAAGTGATAGAACTAGTTTTAAATTGTGTTTTGTCAACATTAAACAAATATTACATTTCGATTAAACAATTGACGTTTAAATCAGAAGCATCACAGACCTGACCGGAAGTTTGCATTATTTAATTCTAAAAAATGTTTACGTCATCCACATGTCCAAATTTCTAAATAAACGCTCAACGAATCCATAATGACATTTATTGAAAGAGATGTAGTGGTGCGGGTGGCGCCCACCGTTTCAAATGAATACCTAATTTATGGTGAAATTATTGTACAAAAAAAGTTTAAATCGCCAAAAAAAAGAATTAATTTACTCAGTAATAAAATAATAAATTGCAAAGTTTTACGTTGACCTAAAATTACAAATGCAAAACAATTCTCGTACTTAAAAACAGTTAAATATTCACTTAAAAATTTAAATAATATGATCAAATTCTAAACCTCCACTATGTTTGTTAAACTGAAACAAACAGTTTAATGCTTTCCATTACCATTATTCTAATTTTAACAGAAATCCTTAGGTAAACAGTCTCGATAGTTCCATTAAATTTGGTGAGCATGCTGTTAATTGTGTAATCCAAATTGTCTTTTTTTCGCTTCCAATAAATGATTTTATTAGCATAGACTCAAAAGCAATCAGTGCGTGAACGTTAATAATGTATTTAACATCTAGATTTCGTAACTATGTAATGTACGTACTACTCGGTGAACGCCTGAAAGGCCTCAAGGGTCGATTTACTGAAGCAACGTGTTGTGCAATTTGAATTCCGATCCAAACAAATATTTTATCTTTTTTTATTTAATATTAATTTGCGTATCTCGAAGTTTGCAAAAAATTAAATGCATTAACCACTGAAGGATCGCCATCAAATTTAAGCTGCTAAATTGTTAGTGAAAGCCATTATTATTTGAGTTAAGCCATTGCGTTACTTAATATACACTTCCTGTACACACAGAGACCCTATAAATATGTATACAAAGCAATTCATATACTATAAATACTTGCGGCGATGTAAACTAACCAACGGACAAAGAAAGTGGTCAGATCACTATGGGAATTTTAATTATGTGTCAGAAGTTTCTCGTGCAAATACGTAGACGTAATCCTTTTAAAGTTGATTAAAATGCAATAAACATCTTTACGCATATAGGCATTTAGGTTTACGGCAATACTCATTTTTGCGTGTAGTATTTGCTTCTTCGATTTATGATGATCGTCAGTGGCGGTCAGATGACCTCAATTCTAAGCGGGAAGTTCAGATGAGTGATAAGGATGTATTGACCTTCAACATTTAATTGTGAGAACTTATTAAAAAAAATAACTATAGATATCTTTACTTCATTTTAAAAACGTATTATAAAATAATAATTTTGATAATCGTTGCGAAAAACCATTATATACTGTGTATATACTATGTTAAAGAGCACTATGACTAATAACCATAGTTTTGAGTTTAATGTTGCTAATTCGAATGTTTGTAAAAATATATTATGCCATCTGTGAAGTTATTTCTCATTTTTCTCATCAAGAAAAATTCAACAATTTTGGTGACGAGAATAATTGGTAAAAACGTATGTCTCAAAAATTTTCGGGAAAATTTTTAAATCAAATTGATATTAAACGTGGTTGAATTCAGCCACAGCTGATAACAAAATTTAGTAAATTAATTGACGTTTTATTTGACAAGTCAATTTTGTGGAAAAAAGATGAACAACATGTCGTACAAACTCAATATTCGCAATATTGCGAAGTTTGTTGGATAAGTGCCTAAACAGGATATTGTTTGAATTTATAGAAATTAAAATGTATCAGATTATAAAAGAGTGCAAAAAAGGTTTGCCATGTAATCAAATCAAATTTATTTGTCTTTTTAAAATAACAAAGTGATTCGGTTCTTTCACAAACTTTTTAAACTTAAAACTAAATACGAAATTTAACTAAAGAAACTTTAACAATCATTTTCTTTTTATCCATATTTGATTCCACCCATTATTAAATCGTTGTATTTGTCGTTATATCTTCCTTGTCTAATCTTCGTTCTTCTCTCCTGCACCTGGTTATGTTTGTCTGTTTTTTTACTATCTCTTCTTTCATCTTTCTTCCTTCACCTCTTAGCTTTTTATTTTTGTTTCTTGCGTATCCTCCTCTTTGATAATATGCTTTCCTATCTTCTTTACCTTATTTCACTTTTTGTTCCTCTATCTCTTTCTAACATATGTACAGCATTTTATTCTCTTTTCTGTTTTCCATATTTTCCTTCAGTTTCAATGCTCTATTTCCTGTTTGAATTATTAGGTATCCTGGTCTTTTATTATCTAATCCTAAAGTCCACCTCTTTGAATAACTAATTCCTGTTTCCCTCTTCAACCTCCCATCCCTCTCTTCTCTAAGCTTTCAGTATTTTTCTTTTCCTCTCCTCCATCACTTTCCTCCTCTCCAACACTTCCTCATCCATTGTCTTCCTTCCCTTTTTCTCCTAGTAGTAACTTTCATTCCTTTTCCTCGTGTCTTGCCTCTGCATCCCTCTTTCATATGTATTATATTTTCCCATTCATCCCCACACAACCTGCATAATCTCTCCTCATCACTCATCCAATATTTATTTTCATTTTCTTCATTACCCATTCTGAACCTTGCAATCATTCTTATTTCATTCATTCCTTTTCCTTCTGTTATGTACTTTGGTGTCTTGTCTGTCATTATTTTTATGTATTTCTCGTTATATTTTCCTTCCTTTATTTTTGCCCTTCTTTCCTGCTTCTGAGTATCTTTATCTCTTGCAATTATTTCCTCTTCCATCTTTCTCCCCCCCCTCTCTTCTCTCGCGTATCCTACTCTTTCATAGTATTTTCTTCTTTCTTCTTCTCTATATTTTACCTTCTGTGCCTCAATCTCTTTCCAACATTCATATAGTAATTTCATTTTCCTTCCCTACTTCCCACATTTTTCTTCATACCTTTACTGCAATTCTTCCTGCTTGTATCCCTTACTCTTATCTCTTCTTCATTTCTCGCTATTGCCACAATATCATCCGCGTATGCTAAAACCCATATCTTTTTCCTTCTTACTACTATTCCTCCTACTTGATTTTTTTCCATTTCCTCCTCAAGATTACTAATGTATATCGAGAATAAGATTGGGCTTAGCGGACATCCTTGTTTTAGTCCTTTTCCGTCCTAAATTCTCTACCTAGCTTCCTCCCTACCCTCATTCTACACCTTGTTTCTTTGTATATTTCCTCTATTGCATTTTTTATATCTCTGTTTATTCCTAACTCCTCCATCCTTTTCCATAATCCCCTCTTTCCACACTTATCAAATGCTGCTTTAATGTCTAGGAATATTGCGTACATCTTTGCTCCTTTCTTTGCTAACTCTTTATTGATTATGTGCTTTAATATGTATATATTGTCTATTGTTCCTCTTCCTTTCCTAAATCCTGCTTGCCAATCCGGTATTATATTCTTTTCTTCTATTTCTTTTTCCAATTTTTTCCAAATCTTATAGCCCGCATTCATTATACTCACTCCTCTATAGTTGTTTGCTTTCTTCCTATCTCCCCCCTTGTAAATTGGGCATATTATTGCCTCTCTCCATTTTTTCTGGAAACCCTTCTCCTTTCCATATTCTCTCGAATACTTCTCTTACTTTTCTCACATTCCTTCTCCGATGTACCTCCATTGTTCTCCTTGTATTCCATCCGTCCCTTCGGCCTTTTCCTTTTTTTACTTTATTTATTGCTCTCTCCATTTCTTCTTTTCCTATTCTACCCTTTCTGTGTCTTATTTTTTTTCCAACTTCTTCATTTCTTGCTTTTTTTTCACTCTCTTCTACTAACTTCTTACAGTGTTCTTCCCATTTTTCCTCATCTATATTTGCTTTCATCCTTCCTCCTTTTTTCCTCTTTTTATTAATGAATTCTCATACCTGTCCGTCATTTTTAATTTCTCTAATCTTTATCTCGTTTTGTTTTTATGTTCTTCTTTATTTTTGCACATATTCCTTAAAATTTACTTTTAACCTTTTTGTATTCATCTATCTCTATATTTCTTTTTCCATTTCCTTCTTCCTTTTCTTAATTCTTTTTCCCCTTCTCGCATTCTCCGTTCCACCAATCTTTTCTTTTCCCTAATTCTTGTTTTCTTAATCTATACTTTCTCTTCTCTGTTGCCATTTCCATCCTGGTTGTAATTCTCTCCTTCTCTTCCTCGACCTCTCCTTTAGTATTTACTTCTCTTCCATTTCCTCTTTATCTTTTTATACTCTCTTCACTCCATACTTTCTTTTCTCTCCATACCTCTTCTTGTTCTTGTACTTCTTTCTCTCCCTCTTCCATCATGATTACTTCTCCATTTCTTGTTTTACTTCATTCTTTCCTCCCTTTATTTCCATCCCCTTTACTACCAAATTTTCTTCTTCTCTTTTTTTCCAAGAGTTCTACTCTTTTCAGCCCATCACACTTCTTCTCCAAGTATTTGCACTTTACCTCAAACTTCTCGCTCATTCATTTTATTTCCTCTTTTATCTCTTTCATTTCCTCATTATTCTTCTGTTGCACCAATTTCATTTCCTTAATTTTTTTAACATTTCTTTCCATATCATTTTCACTTCATCATCGTCTTTTTTTTTTTGCTACTTCTCTAAACCCTCACTTTTCTTTTCTCTTCTCCTCCCTCTTTCCCTAGTGATATTTCTATTTTTTACTTCTTCTAAATATCCTATACAATTCTTCTTCTCATCTTCTTTTTCTTTGTCTGTATTCGACCCTTCCGATTCCGACATTTTGATAAATTATATAATGATGTCTTTTAGACTTAATAAACTCCGCTTTAAATACAAAAATTCACACGTTTCTTTCCAAACTGTTTCGAATTTCTCACCGTAATTGATTATTTGTTATTGAACGAACACTTAACTAATTACTATATCTAATTCGTACACCATTAAACAAAGTTTATCGTTTTAGAATGTCATAAACGTTAAAAACAACGATAACTTAAATACAGTTCTTTATCACTTTCTGTTTATGTGCTTTATTTCTTATCACTACTTATCACTATCACACACGTTGTTGTCTATTTCCTATCGTAATTCCCAATAGATTCTATCTCATTAAAACTAAACTCAAACGTTTATTACTTACTTATAATTATTTATAGTTAATTTACACTTCTATCCCAAGAGCGAATTAAAATCACTTCCTTTCTTCGTGAACGCATACAACCGAATCAGGTTTGCCATGTATAAACCTACCAAAAAGTGGTCGTCAAAAATTTAAGACCAAGCCACTGAAAAAGATTAGTGGCAAGTGTGAAGATTGAAATTTCGGTTACAAAATTATCCCAAAGATTTCGTGTTTCACGTTCAACTGTCAGTAAACTTTTCTCAAAAAATATTTTGAAAAAGATAAAAAGCTCTTAAGTATACCTCAGTTGAAAAAAATTTCTAGATGTTGCCATACTCATTTTCTGAATAAACTGGTTATCATGGACGATAAAAAATATTTTACATTATCCAATTCTGAAATAGAACGCAATGATGGTTTGTACATGCACAATATACAACACGCTCCAGGTGATGTTAGATTTAATGGCAAGGTCAAATTTGTGGACAAAACGTGGTGTCGTGCACTATATCACAGGTTGGTGTTTTGGGCGTTTTCGCGGTGAAGCCATTACTACTGATATTTACACTAAAAAATGTGAGACGAAATTGCAAAATTTTATAAATACACATTATGCCAATGAAGAAATTATAATCTGGTCCGAATTACCATCATGCCACTATGCTAGAAGAACAAGAGATTTTTTGGTCACGAATGGTATCATTGAAAAACTCTGGTCCTTACTAAACAGAAAAGTTTACGACGGTGATTGAAAAGCTCAAAATGAAGTGCAGAATATTCCGATAAATCCGCGAAGTCGAAATTGCTACCGTCCACGCAATGATAAGACATGTGAGAATTAAATTACCAACCATGGAGGAAAATTGACCGTTGTTTGTTTTGTAAA
This sequence comes from Abscondita cerata, assembly GCA_030710515.1. Lineage (NCBI taxonomy): Eukaryota > Metazoa > Arthropoda > Insecta > Coleoptera > Lampyridae > Abscondita > Abscondita cerata. Next base: position 78,878 of record JALBCR010003192.1, read on the forward strand.
TATTTATATTTATTAATAATAGTTGTAAGAACACAGTTTCATTAGCGTTAAAATTAAAAAAAAACTACTTTATTTTTTTCCGAAAAACCTTTGGGACATTTGTTATCAGTGCCCGTAATAAAGCTTTATAAAGGCTCTAAATGCAAATCATGAAGCTCTCCCCCAAACTGATTTCTTGGCCAACAACAATTAACAGTAGAAACAAATCAACAACAAACATGAAAATGTAAATGCAGTTACATTTGCACCACCTTTTAAAAATTCAATCTCCAAAAAGGAAGGTTTAAAAACTGTCGACAATGATTTAAAATTACCTCAACACAAATGTTATTAAACTTAATTGGCTTAACTACATTTAAACCTATCTGCTTTGAGTAGTAACACCGACTGATTTTAAATGTGAGAAATTAATGATAAATTTACAAAAACATCTCAGCCTAAGAAGAATGTTCTGTTTCACAACACAAGTTTCTATCAACGTACTAACTCAAAACTAAATATGTCGCCACACTTAAACCTGATGCCATCGACTCCGACTTAATTTATCGTGTGCAAGATAAGTATCGTGGAGCAAGTTTATTAGAGGTTTGCGAGACAATTCAATACGAAAACAGTTACAACAATAAAGCAATCAAAACTTTGATGATACCGTCACAAAACTTTAGCTCCTTGAAGCCTCAAATGTAATGTTAAAGAAATGTCGTTCTCTACTGTACCGACAAGTCTTAGTTGCAGCACAAAGTCAAGATTACATATCTAATAAAAATATGTATTTCAAATACTCAACACGAACAAAAGGGTACGAATGAAAAATTTGGTATAAATAAAATTATTGACATTTACAAGAATCAAAGATTTGTGATTTAAAAGGAAAAAAAATAAAAAAAATTATACGCTAACTGTTAATCGAAGGTAAACTTCAAAGATTTGAAATAGACTCAGAAGCAGGATTCATACTGTTACTAATATCCTGTTTCAAAATCTGGGTCTAAATGTTCAGCTTGTTTCTGTCCGTCATGCGGAATAGATCTTCTTTGAAGAACTGTATGTGGCACCAGACAATTTTAAACCACTTCTAGAAGAGTATGGATTCGTCATAACTTCAAATAAATCTCCAAAAAATGGACCTTACATCAAATACATACCATACCGACATTCATTTGGTTGCTTATTATTTAAGCATTACCAGAATTATACGGAAGAAAAAGCTGGATGTGTGCCTGGTTTTAAAGTATATCTTCAAGTAAAACAAAATGTTAAACCTGGATTCAACAAAAAAACTGATATACCATTATGCCTTGCGAGATAAATTTGAAAAAGAACTTGATAACCTGGAGGCTATAGAAATTATTTCAAAGGTCACTAATAGTTATAGGGGTTCACCGTTAGTAGTACTTGATTATAAAATAGAATCGATGATAAACTAATTGCAGCAAATTAATTGTTTTAGCATTATGATCCTTATTTCCAAGTGAACGCAATTATAGCCCTTGCAATGGACCTTTTCAAAGAAAAACATCTTTGTCTAGCTAGTGACTTCTCTGCACAATGACTTTGCACATATGTGGGTTTTTTTTGGTTACTTTGAGGAAATATTTTTGGTTTGAACGTTAAACGTCACATTTGACAAGTGATAACAAATAAATCATAGATAAACAAACTGCGTTGAATAAAGCAGAAACTAAAATATAACCTCAAACTTCTTTAAATTTGACATTATATTTGACGTAAGAAATGTCGTTACCCCTCAGATAATACCGACACAAGTGCAGTGTCACTGCGTATAATTTCTATCCTTTTTTATTGAAAATGTCCATTATGTTTTCTGTGAATCATTTTTTGATGTATTTGTTTGGACGTAAATTTAAATTAATTAGAAGCAATAGTCAGAATTTTATAAGCTACCAGCTATTACTTCTGCTAGACTATTAAAGGATGCATTATTTCCTTCTGGTTTTTACTACGAAGTTAAGCACAAGAAAGGTTCTAAGCACAGAAATGTTGATTGTCTTTCTCAAGCATCTATTAAAAAGTCTCATGCCTCGAAAGACGTAATATTCAACAAAGAAGTCAATCAACTTTGTTATTTATTCATTGCCGAAATTTTAACAGTCGAATTGACTGCCGATAACGTTCTAATCGTTACGGATGAAGATGAAACCTTATCAAACATCAAAACTAAAATTTTGTCAAATGAAACAGGTGAAAATAAATACATATTAGAAGATGGTATTCTGTTCAAAATTTACATAGTTGTCATAACGTTAAAAGTTCAACCATTGGTTCTAAGTACGCTTCACAGTACTCACAAAGGTGATAAGATATGGGTTTTAGAAAAATATCGATAAAGGTATTGTCAAGATAGTAATAGCACCATTATACCATTGTGAATCATCTTCAGAAGAATGGAACCAAACGCATATAGATTATAATGGTCCATTTTAAGGTTTTAATAGTTTCGCGGTGGGCAAAAATACAAATCAATTTTTTAACAGTGATCCATTTCAGTCCCTCTAAAAAGAACATGCTATATTTTAAAAGTTAAGGAAAAAAAAAAAAAAAAAAAAAAAAAAAAAAAAAAAAAAAAAAAAAAAAAAAAAAAAAAAAAAAAAAAAAAAAAAAAAAAAAAAAAAAAAAAAAAAAAAAAAAAAAAAAAAAAAAAAAAAAAAAAAAAAAAAAAAAAAAAAAAAAAAAAAAAAAAAAAAAAAAAAAAAAAAAAAAAAAAAAAAAAAAAAAAAAAAAAAAAAAAAAAAAAAAAAAAAAAAAAAAAAAAAAAAAAAAAAAAAAAAAAAAAAAAAAAAAAAAAAAAAAAAAAAAAAAAAAAAAAAAAAAAAAAAAAAAAAAAAAAAAAAAAAAAAAAAAAAAAAAAAAAAAAAAAAAAAAAAAAAAAAAAAAAAAAAAAAAAAAAAAAAAAAATCTCAAAAATCAAAAATGAAAGATATTCTCTGTTTCTTTCTCGAAAAGACGATATGAGCAGTTTGAAACCAACTTTCGGTCGCCTAAGTGGTCAGATATGATGGTTGAGAGACAGATCAACAACAGTTTAGGGTATTAATGTAAGAAGTATGAGCCACGCACCAAACACTATGAGCGATGGACTACACTAAATTAAACGGTGTTTACAGACCTATCAATATTATGTCAGACAGACAGGCGTCCATCTCAATGCTAAACAGTCGTGTCATCTGCTCAAGGATGATAAGGTTGACTTCTGAGACACTCTGTAATTCCTGGCAACATTTCTGTAGTCTTGGCAAGCAAATAATACTTGAAGTACTACGGGATAAAGAACTAAAAAAAAATTCAGAACACTGGGTCCAATCACAAGGCTGAGGTAGTCCAAAATTCTAGTAGGTGAATTTACTTGTAAACAACATACAGGTTATTTAGCAGCAACAATCTAAGAATTCTTAAGAGTTTTCTAACGGGACACTACCAACTTAACGGACATCTTGCCAAGATTGTGTGACACTAACTCGACATGCATATTTTGCGGCGTATCGGAGGAGACCTTCTTACGGAATGTGAATACACAATTGCATACTGTAAGTTTAGAAAGGGGGGGCACAATAATAAGTACTAAAAAATAAATATTTACTGTAAAATGACATATGTTTTTAATAATATTAATTGCCCTTCTGCAACTTCTTTAGCCAAAACTGGAAAAGGTTTTATTGCAATTAAACGTTGTGGAGGCTGTGGTCGTATTGAAGCTTATGTAAAAAAATTTAACATAACTCATAAATTGACGTCAGAATATGTTCTAGCTATGTCTACTTACTAGATTGATTAATTGATTAATATTTGCTGACAAGCACATTAGTGACAAGAAACAGTTTGATTGTCTCTAAACTTTTGTTGAAGGTGTTTGTTATTTTATTGAAAAGTACCACTTTTAAAATTTCGAGTACTGTGTATTACGTACTATTCGGAGAAACTGATAAACGCTATCTTAGAAGAGCTACTTCACACACAATTACAAATTAGCAAGAAACGTGTTGTAAACAAAAATGATAAGTTCAACATACACACATATAAAGTAAAAATTTATTATATTAAGATTTGCATCACTTATTATAATGGTAAAAAGCAAAAATAAAATAATTTTTATATTACACCACACCATTGTACAATTTAAAAATTTTGTTTGACAAGAGCTGAATTTATTTTAAGTGGGTCTAGAGAGCATAGTGTTCAACAAATACAAAGATATATTGAAAAATTCTTAGCCTACTATAGAACCAAACAAAATTTCAATGTCAAAATATTTTATTACTCAACATATTCTCCTCTTAATTGGATACATTTATTACAGCGAACCTGCAACGTCTCTAGACCTTTCAAAAAAAATGTTTCTTCTTGCTCTGCAAACCAAACCTCCACAGCTTCTATTACCTCCTTGTTGGAAGAAAATGTACGACCTTTTAAACTTTTTTTCAGTTGAGGAAAGAGGTGATAGTCGGACGGAGCCAAATCGGGTGAATAAGGGGGTTCTAGTAATTCAAACCCTAAATCACGAATTTTTGCATGGCAACATGAGATTTGTGTGCAGGGGCGTTGTCCTGCAAAAACAAAACACCTTTGGATAGCTTTCCGCGTCTTTTCTCTTTAATATTTTCCCGTAGAGTGGTCAGTAATGTCGAATAGTAATCTCCAGTTATTGTTCTACCCTTATCCAAAAATCAATCATGATTACTCCATGGCAATCCCAAAAACTGAAGCAAGAACTTTTCCAGCAGATTTTGGACACGAAACTCTTAGGTCTTGGAGAACCAGAGTGTCGCCATTCCATCGATTGTTGCTTTGTTTCTGGATCGTAGAAATGTACCCAAGTCTCATCCATAGTAACAATTCGGTTTAAGAAGTCTACATCGTTTTCAAATCGAGCACAGATCGAACGCGATGCTTCTACCCTTGCACGCTTTTGGTCAACATTCAAACATTTGGGGATCCATTTTGCAGCAATTTTCTCATGTCCAAATTGACGTGAACCATATGATGAACGCGTTCGTATGAAATATTCAGTGCTTCAGATATCCGTTTTAGCCCAATTCGACGGTCTGATAAAATCATGTCATGAACTGCATCGATATTTTCGGGGACTGACACAGAAACTGGCCTTTCCGATCGGTCATCATCTTCAATGGAAAATTTACCTCTTTTGAAGCTTGCATTCCAATTTTTGACGGTCGCATACGAAGGACATTGATCACCAAGGGTATTAAGCATATCTTCGTAAATCTGCTTACCTCTTAACCCTTTTAAATACAGGTACTTGATGATGGCTCGATACTCCAATTTTTCGATTTTCACAATTTCGGTGGACATCTTTTTCATTTAATTTATTGCGTGACTCTGGTTTACTTTTTTGACGTCAAACTTTACACTGACACTTCTAATAAGTTATTGTTCGTTGCTATGGTAACGCAATATTTTGTTTATGCAAGGAACTGGTCTAGGCTAACTAGATATCAATACATCCTCGTATTTCAGTACTGAGAAAGAAAATAAGAGAAATGAGAAAGGATTAAAGAATAATAAACATATATATATATATATATATATATATATATATATATATATACATATATATATATATACATAAAAGAATGGGACAGGAACAAAATCCTCAAAAATAGAAAGAAGCATAATATACAAATGTACAAGCTGTTCCTTAATAAAAATAGATAGAAACAATCTACACAAAAATGAGTATAATAAACGTGGGATAAAAAAATGAGTAAAAGAAAAACATAACTCAGATTGGTAAACCAAATTTAGAAGAAAAAAGGAAGTGATTGGCAATTGTTATGTTTGTAGAAAGAAGTTTGGCATTTGATATTGTGGAAAGGGAACTACTGTAAAAAATAAAGAAAAATAAGAATATACAAATATAGAAATAAAGCAATACAGGAAAATACAAAATTAGAATGAGAGTGAGCATTAAGTTACAACAATTAGTTTTAAAGTAAGGATGTCCGTTAAGCCCTAGTTTGTTTTCAGTTTATATTAAAGATCTAAAGAAAAATTGAAAAAGAATCTAGTAGGAGAAGTAGCAATATCAAGGAAACAGCAAATTTAAAAAAAAACAAAAATAATGGAATTTAATAAGAGAAAAGGAAGGAAAATGATAGAGGGAAAAAAGAAAGAGAGAAGACATACATAAATGTTTGGGGTATAATGTTACGTATGACAGATATAGTGTATATAGAAAACTGAGATAGAATAAAAATACAGTAGTAGGGGCAAGTATGAAAGATAGGGAAAAAAATGATTTTAAGAAGAAATGGTTTTTTGAGAGCAGTAGCAAATAAAATTTATAAGTCAATGTTAAACTGGAGAGAGCATTAATACAAACTCACAAAAAAACTAAATTTTAACTAAATTTAGTGAGTATCGTGCCTTACAGGATGAGTTTTTGCAATGATTTTAAATTAAAATTACTCTTATTCTATAGAATTCGTTGATAAAACAGATAAATTTTATGGTCTATACATTTAAAAATTATGACATAGAGTTGTATTTTTTTAATACAAATCGTAGTTAGTTATGACACTGCTGGAAACGCATTTATTGTTTAGGTATTTTTCAAAAATATATAATTTAACGTAGTTTAATTGAATGTTAATAATTTTTCTTGAAACTTTGTGTGTATCGGAATTCAAGTTCTTTACTTTATCAGTTTTTTCCAAAATACCAGAAGTGTGAAAAATATGTTTCTAGTAAAAGCAAAAATGTTTACACTTTAACCCTCCGTTACTAACATGCGGTCTAAGAGACCGATCCATCCGAAAAATTGCCGATGACTTTTAAACAATAAAAGTGGGGGTGTTTGCGACTTTCGGTACCTTCCTAAAATCATGCTCAGTAGTTCACTGTTTAAAGCTCTAAAGTATAGTTAACATATAATAAATTTTATTGCTCAATTGATGTCTGTGACCGATGTTAGTATTTGCGGAATAAAATATAAGTGACTATTAATGTTTGAATTGCAATACTAGTTAACCAATATTGGAGATGGCTTTAGGATATTATGAGAAAGAACAAGAAAGGTTAATGCGGATGTGGAAAGAATTAGAGAATGAACCGGATGTTGGGGAGACAATTGATGATTGCGATAGTCTAACAGATGGTGAGATGGAAAATATCGACACTGATACAAGCTCTGAGCAAGATTTTGATAATGAGAATGAAAACGTTGTAGCCATTGCACCGGAAAGCACTTCAATACATTCCCATGTTTTTATGGAAAAAGACGGTATTACTAAATGGCGAAAACATGGTATCAATCAATCAGCTATTCGAACACGTTATCAAAATATTGTAACACATAACTACCTGGTGTCAAGGGGATTGCACGAAAAAAAGAATCCGTTAAATATTTGGAGTTTATTTATCACAGAGGACATGTTGAGAGAACCGTAGAGTGTACAAATAAGTACATACATTTGATGTCATACGACTCATCGTACAGAACCGCCAAAGCAACGGATGTAATCGAAATAAAAGCGTTAATAGGTCTCTCTACATATCTGGTGTGACAAAAAGTAATCGCTAAAATGCAACCGATTTGTTTAAGAACAAATGGACTGTCAATGGAGATTTATCGGTTAACTATGTCCTTGGAGAGATTTAGATTTCTTTGTGAAACATACGTTTTGACGACAAAACTACACGAAAAGAGCGTGCTCAGTTTGACAAGATGGCACCTATTCGCGAATACTTTGACCGTTTTACGGCAAATTTACCTAAACATTATTCATTATCTTCATTTACAACGGTAGATGAGATGCTACCAGGATTCCGGGGCAGGTGTAGTTTTAGAGTGTACATGCCAAATAAACCCCGAAAATATGGTGTAAAAGTGTACGCATTGGTTGACGCTAAATGTACTATACAAGTTCAATGGAAGTGTACTTGGGAAAACAACCTAAGGTCCCTACTACCTTGATACATCAAATATCGCATTAGTGCCTCGATTGTGTCCGACCAATTTTAGGAACTAAACGAAACGTAACCATAGACAATTTCTTTACTTCAATGGAATTGGCAGAGACGCTGTTGAAGGACCATAAATTAACTATAATTGGAACACTGAGAAAAAATAAAAGAGACACATCCCACCTACACTAGTAAACGTTCAACGTCCAGAGCACACCAGCATGTTTGCTTTTCAATACCACGCTACTCTAGTTTCTTACATTCCGAGGAAGAACAAAAATGTTTTACTATTATCGACAATGCATTTTTCTGATACCATAGACCAATCTACTGGAAAACCTGAAATTACTTGTGATTATAACAGCACTAAAGGTGGAGTTGACGTTGTGGACAAACTGTCCGAATCATACAATTGCGCCAGAGCTACTTGTCGCTGACCAATTGTTTTATTTTATTGCACACTGAATGTAGCAGGTATAAATGCATACATTATTTTTAAATCAAATAATAATATAACTGGAAGTAACGTAAGTAGAAAGGCTTTTCTAGAAAATCTAGGATTTGATTTGGTAAATGACCATATAAGACGCCGAGCAGTACAAGAAAATGTACCTAGAACAATTCGCTCTAGATTGTCGGAAATGTTAAGTATCCCGGAAAATCCCATAAACCATTAGGCAGTATTTATGGTAGATGCAGCTTCTGTTCCAGCAAAAAAACAGAAAGACAAAATATAGTTGCTACAGTTGCCGTAGATATATGTGTTTGGAACACATAACCTCCATATGCAGAGAATGTAGCATGCCTCAAGAGTAAATATTTTTATTACCTTATTATTATCGTAGTTAGTTTAAAATATTGTTTAAAAATGATTTTACTTTGTTTCATTTATTATAATGTTCTTTTTCATTACCTTTTACTATGATTTTGGTCATTTGCTACTTTAACATATGATTTTTGTTGGACATTGTTTTTTTTTTCAATTGCAATAGATTTTTTTAATAAACGTGTGTATTCAGTAAACAAATCTTTTATTAAAATCGTTCTAAAACGAAGATACACTACTGAGAAGCAAAAAATTATTTCACGGTCTTAGGGACCGATGTTAGCGACTCATGTCTTATCAAGCCATGTTAGTAACGGAGGGTTAATAAAAACTAAATGTAACTTATTAACAATAACAAAAGAAGCTCAAAAGTCTTCTTGAAGATTGACTACAAGAATGCATTAAACAGCGTCCAAAGAGATTGTCCAAAGGTGTGATGGGAGTATTATATTTATATTTGTAAAAAAAAGAAAGGAAATGGTCGTGGGGTAAAGAGTTTGAAAGTGTAGATAAGTGGAAATATTTAGGCTATAGAATTAGATACGACAATTGGGATTAAGAGCATGTAAGACAATTAGCAAAGAAGGGGTAGATTATACTGGGACAGACGTGGAGGTTAGGAGAAAGATTATTTGGACGAAACATGAAAAAAAAAGGTGGCTGTTTGATATAACTGGTAAAAAATGTAATAATGTATTGAGCGGTGGTGTGGAGATGGAAGGAGTAGGAGCTTTTGGAAAGAATGCAGAAGAGATATTGGAGATAGACGATGAGGCGGAATAATGAGACACCGGGGTACATAGTAGAAGAGGAAATAAAACTGGGAAATATAAGAGTAGAAGCGAGGACGAGAACGATGAGATATGGAGAATAGCTAGAAGAGAGAAGACAAAATGAAGTACGAGTGTTGGAGACAGGTGAGAGATATGTGGATAAAATCTCAACAGGAAGAGAGGAAGTTTTACTATGAGAGAGTAGAATACGCAAGAGAAGAGACATAGCAGGTACTAGTAAGAGGATGTGAAAAGGAAACGTAGAATACGTGGGGAAGGGTGGGAAAACGTAGACCATATGAGGGAAGAATGTGAAGAACTACAGTTGAAATGAAGTCAATAGAAAAAGGTATTGAGGGAACGTAGAGAAGGAGTGATTGATAAGCGAAATGCTAGTAAGAACGATAAGTCTAGAAGGGAGAAAAATAAGAAGTCTAGTAATTAAGTGTTATGTTTAGGTTTTGTTTCTGGGATATTTATATTTAAGTTCTAAGTGTACATTATTTAATAATGTATTACACAACGAGAGTTGTAAATAGCATTGTAATTGCTTTACAACTCGAGTTTTGTACTATACTTTATCTACGACCATCACCGTCCCCCCAATCCTTGTGCCACCTTTCCCAATCGCTCACAAACGTTTCACATCTTTCGATTAGCATCTTCCATCCAAATTTTCGCCCCAAAAGTTTTTGCCCCACAAAAATTTCCACCCATAATGTTTAAACCCCAGACACCCCCCAAAAGTTTTACACCCAAAATAATTCCTTTCCAAAAAATTCCGTTTTCAAATTTTCAGTTTCCATAACTTTTACCCCTTAGCCCTGTAATTTTATCTACCTCTTCTCCTTACCTTTAACTTTGGCAACCCTTCTACTCCTTCGACAACACTCTTTCCTAGTTCTGTTGAGCCATTTTCTTTCCTCAACTCCTATACTTCTCATTCCTGAATCTGTACAATTTGTAATTTGTTTATTTATAAAGGTAGTCAAGGTATTTTCACATGTCTTATACTTTGTTGTCCATAAATTGCAAATAAAGGAAATGTCAAGATAAACTTGAGATTTTTTAAAGAATCTTGTTGAATATTTTAACACACAAATATCTTTATTAAACAAATTAAATTCTACGGTAGTTATATTACAAACAATTACAATCTACGTTAAAGTTGCAAGCACTTCGAACAAAATTACAACACATGTATGTACTTAAAGTTAACAAAAAAAGAATTTAAAGTTACTTGACGTTGCTTCGACTAAGACACAGACTTCTAGCGCCAAATGTTTCATGTGATACTGCACCCAGGTTATGATCGCAACATTATTTACTGCAAAATGTTGTTAGACGACAATTAACGTGTTGCATTTTGTTAACATTCTCGATGTCCTTTTTTTTCGAAAAATATATCAAGATTGTTCGTAACCGACATTGCACAATTTGTGGTTAATACAAAACATAAGGAAATGGATAAAACAAGTTGTCCTTTATGTTCCTTACTTATGTAGTTCTCTTTGACAAACTTCTTCCCGTTCCTTCTCACAAATACTTTCAAATTTTAACTAGTTCGCAATATCAGTTCAAAATATCATATCTCATTGCCACCTTCTTTACAAATATAAGGTGAAGCATGCACGTAGGTACATACTTTTCATCTAGATACATAAGTATAATCTTTGAGAATCAACCAGTATTATATTATTAGCCGTTCTGGTTTTTAATAATTAGTGATCGAACCATGTACGAACAAAGTAAATACAAATTTCATGTTGTTCCACTGTTATATTAAATAAGATGTTTTTTTTCCGAAGTATCTAATGGTTTTCTCGCCTTTAATTACCATCAGAGATTGAGAAGAAAGTTTAGGTGTTGAGGGTTGCATTTGTACAATTAATGACAATGTGTTGCCTATAAGAATGCAATCAAATATAACCAAATAAATTGTTATCTAATTACTGTATTACCTAAATTTGTACTTTTAAAGAAATTGTAATTGTTTTACACAATTTTCCCGGTACTTCCAAATAACACATGGCGTAACGTTCTTATAAATTCAATACAAGCAATGAATATTTAAAAAACTCTAAGCTAAAATAACTAATAAACAAAGAAGTTATATTGGCCATATTAATAAAATGTGGGTGGAGGAATGCGTAAGTTTGGTAAAATGTCAAAAAAATCTGCAAATGGAGTTTCTCTATAACGAACATAACCCTAATTTTTTTTTTAATTTCGTTGTTGCATTGAAATTCCACAAAATTCTATTTATTCAAAATATTGTATTAAATCAATTTAAGTTGAATATGTCGGAGTTCTATGCAAGGTGGATGGGATGTCTCTAGAGAGTTTTGTTTACATATTACGTTTAGATTTAACTGTTGCATACGATACCGTGTGCAAAGAAAGTTTACTTTTAAATTGTTCAAAGTTATTCCTTGTTCCAAAATTATTTCCTTTATTGAAATTATGTTTTTGTTGGAGATAAAAGCAGTAAATTTAGATTTTTAAATAATGGAAGACCATGGGATCGGTTCTTGCACTTATTCTTTTTAATGTATATATTTCTGATCTTTCTTCTTTACAATGTCGAAAATTCGTCTACGCCAATGATATGGCAATTTCATTTTAACATTCGATTTTTTTCGAAATTGTAAATAAATTATCTGATGATTTGCGTATTATGGAAAATTATTTCAAAAAACGCCCCAATCTTAAAATGACAGAGGTTTCTTGTTTTCATTTAAGTAATAGAAAAAAAAGTAGAAAACTTAATGTTATCTTTAATAATACAAAGTTAAACCATAATTTTAACCCAGTTTATCTGGGAGTAACTTTAGATACGTTTTTAATTTACAAAGATTATTTAGAAAAAGTCAAACAAAAAATGAAAAAAGAAATAATGTCATTCAAAAATTAGCTGGAACAACTTAGGGGAGCAGATGCAAAGACACTTTGTACAGCTGCATTATCATTAGTTTGTTCTACAGCAGAATATTGTGCTCCTGTCTGGTTGAAGAGTTATCATACAATAACAAATAGATGCCCAGTTGAATTGCACTATGCGCATAATTAGTGGAACCATTAAATCTACTTCTCTCGATTGGCTTCCTGTTCTTTGTAATATTACTCCATCAAACATTCGACGAAAAGCAGCGTTAAAACGAGAATAGAATAAATGCCAACTTAACAAAAAGTTACGAATTTAGAATGACATTTACAACCTTTCTGCTAAAAGATTTAAATCTCAAAGTCCTATATAGTTGCAAGACTACTTAAGTACGGCTTTTTCTAAAGTTGAAGAGTAGAAAAAATTATAGTCTAGAGTTGATGTTTTCAATAAACATCTTATTGATGAACCAACAGAAAAACACCAAAAACTGCACCAAAAACTTTACTCGGGCACGTGTTTCAACAGCTAAGCTGTCATCATCAGCGATACCGATACTAAAATTACAAACAACGGGAAGCTTATATATACTATCTGCTTATCACGCATCGTTAAACTTAATTGATTCTTAGATAAGCTTAAATAATTCAAAAAATCCTAATAGACCGTTATCATCATAATTCATAAGCAAATTTCTGTTTTTAAAAATTTCTAAATTTTCATAAGAATCAAGTTCGTTTTTATTATCTATCCTCTTAATTAATTCAATGTCGCCTACTCTATGGCCATTTTCAAGCATATGCATGGCAACACTGGAACTATCTGTGCGATGATATTTAACATCAGCTACGTGCTCTTTAAAACGAGTTTTAATAGGTCTCTTGGTTTGCCCTATATATACTTGGTTACAGTCTTTACAATTAATTTTATATATTTCCAATGTATCACACATTTTTATTGGGTCTTTCGGATTGCTTAAACGATTTTGCAAGTTGTTACTAATAGAGGTTACTGTTTTATAATCAAATTTTGAAAATATTTTTTGAAGACCTTTTGTGTATGTGGGATAATTTAGTAATTTGACATATTTCTTATCTATTTTGCTATTACTAGTTCCTAACGTTGTAATGTTTCTAATATTTAACTTATGTTTATGTTTTCTAATTATGTTTGTGACAATTGAATCTTGAAAACCATTGTATTATGCAATCTGCAATTCGTCATTGTCGTGACTGGCGCTTGGGCCGGTCCACTATATGTCGTCATGCAATGGCTGTGCTGTTATATTTTATGTTCTTATTTACCTTCTATAATGTTTAAACTTACATATGAATACTAAGGTGGGTAAGAGTTAACATGTTTTGGTTTTCTTAAACCTTGAAACAAATGCTTTGCCAAGACGAAGCTATCCACTATTGCACACGGTTTCGTCACCACACTATACAGGTTTATACTGATCTTCTGGGGCACTATACATAACACTTACATCAGAATACAATATGTAAAATGTACCATACAAATAAATAAATAAACACATTTACAGTAGTAGTCGTAGATAAAATTATTTAAATGTTTCAGTGGTTAAACAAAAGTATCAAAAGTCTGAAACTATTATATTATTTTATCCACGATATTGTTTTTCTTAATTACACGTCTTTCACAAAAGCATAAATCAAAACCTTTGGTAAATGTAGAAAAGGCACATAACTATTTAAATTGCAAGTTATAAAAAATTTGACAAAAAATGTAGGTGTTTTTTTACGTTTAATTTTATTCTGACAAAATTAAAATAATTAATAAAAACATTTAACAGAGATGCAAATATTTTAATTGTAAAGATTATTTTAATTCATTCAAGTAGTAAATGTTACCAAACATAGTTTTGTGGTTAGAAAACGTATACGTTTATTATTGAACATAATACGTAACTTTGATCTCATTCTTTTATAACAAGTGTGTAAATTAATACATAATTGATACCCTTCAATAAGCTAAATTGTTAGTTTTCAATCTATTTAACATTCATTTAGAAAAAAACGTGAAGAATTGTACTATTACAATTTTTGGTGCCTGATAATATAATAAAAAATAAAAATAGAGTAAAACTGCTAAAAAAAGACTAAGCATATTTCATTCATGAACAGTAATTGTTACTATTTTAACACTACACGCAAATCATATTACAACTAAAATATGTATTGCCTTAGTTGTACCTAGTGTTTAAGAAAATATAGTTTTGTTTTATTTTGTTGAATAATGTATTGTATAGTTAATATTTATACGTTGAAAAACGTCAAACACTATTACAAAACTTACAATTTTATGTACAAATTATATATGCATTTAAAACGTGAAATTAATATAGGTGATTAAAAATAATAATTGAAAGACTGAAGCTTTTGTACAAGATAAAGTTTAAAATCTTTTTGATTGCTTTTGATAAACGTATTTTTTTAACAATTAATTTTTTTACGTCAATGAATTGATTACTTAAAGATCAATATACGAGGTGGTTCAATTAAAAAAACAAATTTCATGAAATAGGAGAAAAACAAATACTAATAAAGAACAATAATAACAAAGCTTTCGGGTTTTGTTTCTTTGAATAAGTTATGAAGAAAATCTCAGAAAAACTAGTGTAATAATTCTGTTTACTTTGGTTATAATTTAAAATAAGATTGTAAGATTTTTATGTAAAATATTTTCCTCGATAACTTAAAATTATTTATTTAAAAAAAATTTATAAAAAAAGGCAAATTTACATATTTGTACTCTTTTCTAAATGGAAAGAAGCAGATGGTTTTAGTCTTTGCAGCCGAATAAAAAATTCGATGTAGTATTTTGAAAACTGTTCTGTTCTGGCTTTATACAAATTTAGAGAAAGTAGCATAATAATAGGATGAGTGCTTTAGGGAAGCTTTTTAAATGTTATGACAGTAACATTAACCAACACTTTCACTTTTTACCGTCCTACTAATATTTGTTTGTATTTTTCTTAATGCCTGACCTAAACCTACCTAACATACTTTTTATTTTAAATTTTTGTCTCTCATCATGTATCTTAGCTTCCTCTCAGCAATTAGTACTTTATGTTGCTCTTTTCTTCCTTCCATGTCTTCTTCGGTAACTATTTCTGCTCTTCTTCACCATGTAATTTTTTGCTTTTGCTTTTCTTTAATAATATGGTCTCCTTGTTTCTTATCCTAATGTTATTCTTTGTACTTTTACTTAGTTATAAGATTCTATTAAAATCGTATGTATATAGTCCTTGTTTGTCGGTCTATCATATGACATTGTCCACTTTTTTGCCTGAATCTGAATTTTTCTAATTCAATCAATCAATTTATTTGTCCTTTAAAAATTAACAAATGAATTTGGCTTTTATCGTTACAAATATTCAATACATTTACAAGAGTTAAATTTGAACAAAATAAAAAAACTAAACTTTTCTTTGTCCTTTAACTTATTCTTCTATATTAAATTTAATTTTTATTCTATTTTCATTATTTTTCGTTTTCTTTCTTCCAACCATTTCCTTCTTTTTACTACCTCTTTAAATCAGTTTAAACCTTCTCCTTTTCCCCAAGTAAAACCTTATTTCTCCTTTCTTCCTCTCTCAATTCCACACAGTCTTCTGTAAGATGTTTTATGTTTTCCCAATCATTCCACACATTCTGCACAATCTCTTCATCTTTCTTCCAATACTGATTTTCTTTTTCTTCATTTCCTAATCTAAATCTAGCTATTGTCCTTTTTTTTGTATCGTCAATCCTCCTGTTATGTACTGTGGTATCCTTTCCCCCATTATATCCTTGTAATTCATATTGTATTTTTCTTCTCTTATCTTCATTCTTCGTTCTTGTAGCTGATTATCTTTGTCTCTTTGTGTTATTTCTTCTTCCAACTTTCTTCCTTCTCTTCTTAATCTTCTTACTTCTTCCTCGCGTAACCTCCTCTTCTATAATATACTTTTCTTTCTTCTTTTCTATGTTTTAATTTTTTTAATTCCATCTCTTTCCAACATTCATATAATATTTCATTTTCTTTTCTTTCCTCCATCCTCTCCTCAAACCTTAACGCTCTCCGTCCTGTTTCTATTCTTAACTTCTCTAATTGCATTTCTTCTTCTATTAAGTATCCCGGTGTTTCTCTTTCCAGATCCAGTGTCCATCTCCAATATCTTTCCTGTATTTTTTCTAACTCTTCCCATTCTTTCCACCCCCAAATTTCTGCCCCATACATCATTACGCTTTTAACCAGTCTCTCGAATAACCATTTTCTCCTTTCTATATCATGCCCAAATACATTTTCTTCTATCCCCCATATTTGCCCTATTATTTTGTTTCCTTTCTGTCTTAAATCTTTTATCTAGTCATTGTTTTTATTGTCATCTCTGAAGACGTATCTTAGGTATTTATATCTATCTACTTTTTCGATTTCTTCACTTCCCCACCACCATTTGTCCTTTGTCTCCCTCTTTTATTCTTCTTGAATATCATTATTTTTGTTTTTTTTGACGTTTACCTCCAGTTCTTTTTCTCTAAATATCTCTTGGTTATATTTATTGCCTTCCTCATCTCTTTTTCATTCCTTGTAAAGAGTACTATATCGTCTGCATATGCTAAAATTATTAGACCTTTTTTTCCCACAGTTATTCCTCCAACTTGACTTTTCCGTAGTTCCTCCTCCAAATCTTTTATATACAGATTAAATAACATTGGGCTTAGTGAACAACCTTGTTTTAGCCCTTCTCCGTCCAAAATACTTTCCCTAGTATTCCCTTTACTTTTTACTCTGCATCTTGTTTCCATATATATATATATATATATATATATATATATATATATATATATATATATATCTTCTATTGCTTCTATTATGTCTTTACTTATCCCGTTTCTTCTCATCACTTCCCATAGTATCTTTCGTTCCACTCGGTCAAATGCAGCTTTTATGTCTATAAACACCGCAAAAACTTTCCTCCTTTCTTCCCTATTTCTTTATTTATAACCTGTTTTAGTATGTAAATGTTGTCTATTGTCCCCTTCCTTTTCTAAAACCTGTTCGCCAATCTGGTATTATTTTTTTTCTTCTACCTCTTTTCCAATCTTGTTCTTAATATCTCTCCGTATATTTTGTACCCTACGTTCGTTAAGCTCACTCCTCTGTAGTTTTTAGCTTCTTGTGTATCCCCTCCTTTATAAATTGGACATATAATAGCTTCTCTCCATCTTTCTGGAAACCCTTCACCTTGTTATATCTTTTCTAATACTTTCTCTTATTTTATCTCCTGTATATTTCCACTGTTCCCCTTGTGTTCCATCAGTACCTCCGGCTTTCACCTCTTCAATTTTCTCAAGGCTTCATTCAATTCCTTCTTTCTTATTCCTCCTACTCTTTTTTTTTCTTCCATTTTCTGCTTTCCACTATGTACTTCTTTTCCTTTTCTTGTAGCATATTTTTTATGTGTTTTTCCCACGTTTCTTCATCTAATGTTACCTTTCTACTTTTTTCGCCTTTGTTTTCTGCACTTTACTAAATCCCATGCCTGCCCTTCATACCTGATTTGCTTAATATTCTGTTCTATCACCTTTCTATATTCCACTTTACTCTTCTCACATAATTTTGTGAACTCTGCTCTTATGTTTTTATATTTTTCTACACTTATTTTCTCTTTTCTGTATTTTCTTCTTCCTTTTCTCATTACTTTTTTGCCCTCTCACATTCTCCGTTACACCATTCTGTCTTTCCATTTTCTCTTTTCTTGTCTTAAACTTTATCTTCTCCGTTGCCTTCTCCATTACATCTATTATAGTGATATATTGCTCTTGCAGAGCCCTTCTTTAGTGGAGGTGTAAAGACAAAAACAACTCAGTTAGCTGCCAATGCCGACGTTTCGCCCACCTTTGTGTGGGCTTTATCAAGGCTGGAAAAAGTATTTTATTGAGATGGCATACGGTACAGCGGGTTAACAATTTTACATCATTTACAAATTACATAAGACATAAAAACGAACAAACAGATCGCGATGGCGTTAGATTACATCGAGTGACATTGTGTAAAAATCTTATAAAATTCACATAAGAACATAATTTAGTCAATATTCATCAACACAATATAGCAATAAAAATATAAAATATATTATTAACAGTGTTAAACTGGTAAGAAGAAATTATTTAGAAAGGAAATTTTGTATTTATAATAAAACGAGATAAAATAATTGGACTCACCTATTTGCAAAACCGAGTGGTAGTCAAGAGCTTATATATAAAAATAAAAATCATCAACAGATGATAACGTCACAATTAATAAATAACACGTAATGTAAATAAAAATAGAAATTTAACAATTTTAAATACCACACGCAAACACCATTGAAACAGCGAACGTATAAACATGATAACGGTACTTGTTAAAAAGATAAAGACCGCTTTTATGGAATTTGCGTACATGCATAAAATGAAAAGATTGTATATATGTAAATAATCAAGTAGTTAATAATTGAGTAGTTAATAGGTTAGTAGGTTAGACTAGATTAGTTAGAGTAATTAGCATGCTACGATTAGTTAGGTAGATATTAATGGTTAGTTAGTTAACAGGTGGTGGGTTGAAGTTTCAGGTGGTGGGTTTTGATTTTACTTATGATATTGCTGTAAACTGTACTTAAATTGTTTGTGTCTGTGTTAAAATTCACGTTTTGAGGGTGCATTTTGATCGCTATCATTTCTGAGACTAGCCTTTTTTTAAAATTATGTTCTACGTCTAATATTACAGGTTCTTCGAAGTTGAAAGTGTGTCCTGTGCATTTATGATGGGACGAGAGTCCTGTCTCTTCTGTCTGTTTTTTACAATTATATTGGTGTTGTTTGATACGTGTACTCAGTTTTTGTTTTGTCTGCCCAATGTAGCAACAGGGGCAGTTGCTGCAACCGATCTTATATACAACATTTGATTTATCCAACTGTTCAGTCTTGTCTTTTAAGCGCGAGTAAATATTGTTATAGATTGTATTTTTGTTGTATAAGACTATTTTAGAACTGTCATTTTTAAAATGTTTATTATTTTATGGCTCAGGACAGGTACATTGATGATTTTTAAAAGAAATTGTTTCCGTTGAATTATTGGTGTTGTTCCGGCTAGTTGGAGGTTGAGTGTGATTAAAGTCTCTGTTTATTAGTTTATTTATAAATTTGTCTGGATAATTGTTGTTTTTTAATATGGTTTTTAAAACTGTTTATTTTTCTCATGGAATGTGATATCACTCAATTTAAGCATTTTATTCAGCATTGCCGTAATAGTATTGATTTTTTGGTGCAACGGATGTTTAGAGAAATAATTGATAGTCCTCCCTGATGCCATAGGTTTTTATACCAGTCGGTTATGATACTATTGTTAGTTCTTATGAGTAGCACGTCCAGAAAAGGAAGTTTTGAATTTTTTTCTGATTCTACGGTGAATTTTAGGTGCGGATCATAGTTGTTGAATATTTCTAAAGTTATGTCGACCATGTCTTGGGGGATACATGTAATGATATCGTCGACATACACAAACATGAATGTCGGTGTACAGTTAAGACTGATTAGTTGAGTCATAACGGTGGTAATAAGGTCGTGCATAGTAAGATTCGCAAAATTGATGAGGCCGGATTACCCATTGCCGTCCCCGTCTTTGTAAGTAGAAGCGGTCTTTATGTTGGAAATAACCTGTGTTGAAGATAAAAACAATAAGTTCTACCAACTCGTCTAAGTTCAGGGTAGTGAAGTAACATAGATGTGTCCAATATTTTTTAATTAATGAGATAACTAATTGTTTGCTGATGTTGGTGAATAGAGACTTTACATCAAACGAGACCATGATATGATTGTCGGGAATAATAAAAGTTCTTATTTTATCGACAAACTCGTAAGAATTATTTACGTTATATTGAAATAAACAAGATACGTTAGATAAAATTTCATTTAGTAATTTCGAGATAGCATAACTTGGGAGCCAATGCAAGACACAATTGGTCTTATAGGGTTATCAGGTTTATGAATTTTTATAAGGCCATAAAATTTAGGAGCTACCGCTGTGAATGTAGTTATTTGTTTGTATGTGTTATAATCAACATGTCCTTTGTTGTATAAATTCCTAGCAATTTTGTTGTTTTTATTTTGGAACGAATTAGTGGGGTCTGAATTGTTAATCATATAAGTGTTTGTGTCTGTTAATAATTCGTCAACTTTTTGTCGTAATCTGCTTTGTACATTACTACTGTGGCATTTCCCTTGTCTGATTTGACAACTAATAAATCATGATTTGTTTTAAAGAATTTTTGGTGGAATTAACTACATTGCGCAAAATCCAGTCTTGGTGACTTATGTTGTTAGTGTTTTTATACATGAAGTTAGTGATTATGTTGACCACACTGCCGCGTAGGATTTCACTTCTATTGGGTTCGTGTGAAGACAAAATATCTTCGACATCTTTAATTAAGTTGATGATAGGTAGATTATTCATGTCGTAATTGTATGAGTGCTTAGGACTTAACGCGAGGCATTGTGTTACATCATTCGGTAACATAAGATTGGTAAGGTTGTAAACGCAATTGTTATTCGATATTGTAACATTATGTTGCAGGTTTTTAATATTGAAAAATTTTTTATTAAGTTTGGTTCGATTTTTTTGCGAATTATATTTTTGTTTGTTTTTGATTATTTTATGGGCAATGTGACGATCAGGATTATTAAGTGAAATGTTTAGTTGGTTAATATTATGATTTATAATACGCTGAAGGCGATGAATTTTCCAATATGTGACATCGATTTCTACATTTAACAATTTTTCTTGGAAAACGCTTACTAGATTGGCCAATTTATTATTGTATGGGGTGTATTCTGCTTGAATTAGGTAAGTGCACTTAAAGAATTGTTGAATATGAGACGGTGTGATTTTGTTCGATTTTCATCTTTTTAGAAATGTCTTCCGATCTATTAAGTTCGTTTTTTATGTCTTATGTAATTTGTAAATGATGTAAAATTGTTAACCCGCTGTACCGTATGCCATCTCAATAAAATACTTTTTCCAGCCTTGATAAAGCCCACACAAAGGTGGGCGAAACGTCGGCATTGGCAGCTAACTGAGTTGTTTTTGTCTTTACACCTCCACTAAAGAAGGGCTCTGCAAGAGCAATATATCACTAGCTGAAGTTTTGGAGGACTACTCACCAGTACATCTATTATATTCTTTTATCTCTTTCTCTACCTCTTCTGATGATTCTTGTTCTTCTTCCACTTTTTCTCTTATAACTTTCCTTACTTTCTTCAGTCCATATTTTTCTTTCTCCTTATTTTGCATTTTCTTCCCTCTTTAGTTCTTCTCTCCTATTAAAATTACTTCTATCGGTTGGCGATACGAGTCCACTTTCATCTCCTATTCGTATATATTGTATATCTTTTTTTACTAGTATCATTTACAATTACATAATCTCATTACTGAACCTCCCCTTCCCCCTTTGTATGTTAATTCTCCTTTATCATAGCCTTCCTTCATGTTTCCATCCTCTCTTCACACATTTCTAAAAGTTTTCTGCCTTGCCGGGTTTAGTTTTCATAAGCCTTTTAACAATTCCTTGCACTTGTTTCTCTTCCTTCTCTTCTTTACTTCTCTCAATCCCTTTTACTTCAGTAATTATCCCCACTTTTACCCCTTCCTTTTTCTGATTTCTTTCAGCAACCTGAACCCTCTACACATATTCTCCTGGTAGCCTCTTTCTCCAGCGTCATCCCGAAAAGTCCGCACCTAATTGGAAACTTACTTATTTGGTTTTTTAATAAAAGTAATTCTTTATAAAAGTTTGTGCATCTCCTAAAGCTAAAAATGCACCAACAAAATGTGACGAAAGACGCGTAATGTACGAGGTACATTTGAAAAATTATTTTTGACTTAAAAGTAAAGTGCCCTTATTTCAAAAATATCAAAAAATTTATTTAAAAAGTTGTTCATCATTAAAAAAATACATCAAGATTTAAAGTCATGGCCATCTAGGAGAAGTTTGAATTTTTTCCAATTTTTTTAAAATGATGATTATAAGAAAAAATTTGCTTTAAATTAAGCGATATAGTTTTTTTTAATGTTATGTACTTTTTTAACATCTATTTTGTCTTTTTTCTATTTTTTTTCTTCTCCCTTCTTTCTTTTCTTATTAGCGAGCTATAATAAAATGTACAATGAATTATTAAAATATAGATTAAAGTAGTCTGGACGGAAGTAATGTTTCGGTGGAAAGGGTTCTTTTATGACTTAAATTGACAGTTAGATACATGTCTTTTCAAACACTTTCAAGTTTAAGTAAATTTACAAGGCTAAAGATTGAAGATTTTAGTATAAGTTTATGTAAGATTGAGTCACAGAAAGTGTGTGCATATTTTTGTGTAAAATTAATTAAAAAAACGAATCAATTTAAAGCTAATTTCATAAACTTCAATCTTATGCAACCCAATGAATATGATGTGGGACTGAATTTGGAGAAAATTGAGAAGAAACACGGATGGTTTATGCCAAGCTGCCATTTTATGAAAACGGGGAAAAGAAAAGAGACAAAGCCGAACGCGTTTGTATTTCCGTAAAACAATTTACCCAAATAGTCAAATTCTCATTTGAATATTTTTATATTAATACATAGTTTTGTATAATCTGCTCCACTAGTGGACAATAAATCATTGTTTATTGTTAACGCCTTTTTGATCTCTTATTTTTGATACAACAAGAAATTTAGATTTTGTCAGAAAGTATTGAACTTGAATGTTAATTCTTAGCGACCAGAGTTTAGTCTTATTTTTCAAAGTCTATGAATTACATAAAAACCAATCAACAAAAATATCTCTAACCAATTATGGATATTTACACTGTCAAGCTGAAACCCCCACTTTGTAACATCAAAAATTATGATTTAATTAACCCTTCGATATTCTCTTTGTAAAACGTGTGACGGTTTTGAGCTTTTCAGTTTGAGATGAAGTTGAAACCGTCTCTACGTAAAAACAAAACATTATTTTAGAAAACCGATTGCGCTTGAGTTACATATCAATTAGTTTCTAATTAAATAACCCACTGTCAAATAAAATGCACAATAATTTTTGAGAAACACGTGGCGATTCTAGCTTACAATTAAACCGCAACTGCGACACCCAAAACTCAAAAAGAAATCGTAATTCTGAAAAATTGTGCATATAAAAATCAAGGGCTAATTGAATACTCTATTG
Organism: Abscondita cerata; assembly: GCA_030710515.1. NCBI lineage: Eukaryota > Metazoa > Arthropoda > Insecta > Coleoptera > Lampyridae > Abscondita > Abscondita cerata. Next base: position 102,545 of record JALBCR010003192.1, read on the forward strand.
TCGAATTAAGCGCTAGATGAATTTTTGGTAAAAAGTTGTTTATTTTATTGGACAATAAGACAGTTAATTAACATCTAAATAGAACTTATTTCTGGTGAAAACATTTTTACCAAATTAAAGGTTTTTTATTAGTATTGAAGCGTGACGGTTGCAGCGTGGTCTGAAACGGGAACTACTTCTTGTTTTACCAATAAGGCATTTAATTAGCATCTAATTTTTGCCTAAAAATGCTTCAAAATAACGATTCCTACTTCGTTTTTGATTGAGGAGTTTGCAGCTTGTTCACAAGCTAGAACCGCCAGGTGTTTCTCCAAAATACGTTGTATATTTTATTTGATAATAGGTTATTTAATTAGCATCTAATTAACCTTTAATTCAAGCGCAATAGGTTTTTCAAAATAGTGACCTTGATCTCCAACTGAAGCCGCTACTTATTTTTATCAAGAGCGCATAATTTGACAATAGAGCATTACCATCTAATTAAACCTTAATGGTTATGTAACCAGCAATAAAGCGTATATGTAATATTCTCTATACTACGCTAGATTTCTTTTAAGAAATTGCATTTCGTTAGGGAAAAAGTAGTATTAAAATGGAATTAAACGATTCTAAATTTAAAGTTTAATACAAACGTCAAAACGATTGGACAAGTCAGATTAGATGTGATTATCACAAAAAACTCCGTATTCTTTATTTTTTCTTTAGTCCAAGTCACCGAGACTTACCACATCTTCAAATGTTCCACCTCAAAAAAACTGTTATCAATTTATCTAATCACAAACTCAACTTTGAACAACAACCTGAAATGATTAAATTTTGCTATCGCACTTAAACATATTCATCAAGATGAAATCATTTGTGATGTGGAATCCTCGATTAGAACTCTTCCTCGTCATATTGCTGATTCAATTCGAATCAAGATTACAAAAATTCTGCAATCATCTAAAGTTCCCAAAGCTACCATTTCAAAGTCAGAAAAAACAGCTTTATAAGGTTTCTGAAAGAATCCCGACATCAATATTTTTCCAGCAGATTAAGGTAAAGCTACTGTCATCCTGAATACGGCCACCTATCTTGATAAGTTTAATTCCATGTTATCCAAAGATACTTATAGGCCTTTACCACGTGACCCTACACCTAGGATCGAACGCGAAGTTATTCAAAGCATCAAATCTTCTAATCTACCCCTCAAAACCTAAACAAGGTGTACCTCTTCGTTCCATTGTTAGTACAATTCAATTTCCTACTTACAAATTAACCAAATTTTTATCAAAAATCCTTAACGAATTTGTAGGTAAAACAACTTCACACATTTTAAACTCTCACCATCTCATTCAACTTTTAGATGATTTGAAAGTAAATCCTGATAATCTCCTTGTTAGCTTTGATAGTTTATTTATTTTTAGACCAAAAAACAAAAAAAAACAATTGATCTCTTCACAGAATTCTTGTGTGCACAACGCTGATTTGACTTGTCCTGCTAAATCGCCTATAAAATAACTATTTTAGACGGCTTGTCACGAAAGTGACACATATCAAAGTAGCAACCTGAGATCGAAACTTCAAAATATCACTGACCAGTGTGGAAATAATTCATATCATTCACGGTGCATGATATGAATTCGGCCAATGGATGAAGTCCTATTCCGATCGTCAATTTTCTAGTTTTATAGTTTATACACAAATTCGGATTATTAGGATTTAAATAATTGTGCACAATTATTATTTGAATGAAATCTTTATTAATAGAACTAGAAAGTTACATTATTAAATGTGCAGTTATTGAAATGTATTACTTTTTATTTGAATTTTCAAACAATTTTGCCAAATTTGATGGTTTGACAATTGTTGAAGAAGTTGGCATAATAGATAATTCTTCTTCATTGTTCAAGTTATCAGTAATTGGATTAGTTTCTGACAAAGTTTTTGACGAATTTTTAACGGCCGAAGTGATTGTTTTACCAACTTTCATTTTGTGCCCAATAGACTCTATTATGTAACCTTTCGCCACTGATGAAGAATCCCATCCACCGTAGCGTTTCAGATCTTCAATCGTAGCACCAGCATCCACAAAAATGGTGGAAGATGATCGCCTTATACAGTGGCTCGTGTAAGATGCGGGTTCCTCTAAACCAAGGTAGGTAGCAATCAATTTTGGGATGCTACCTATCTTGTTAATTCCAACGGGCTGTTTAGTGCATTTGGCTTGCTGATAATTAAAAAAAGCGACGTTCAGACGTATTTGGTGGTCGAAGAGCAGCATATTTGCGATAGATACCGTAAAACTCGTCAATTATCGTGAAAACACGACCCTTTTTATTTTTGGTGTCACCTAATTTTACATTTACGACCGAACCGACATCAGTTAAATCGTCAATTTTTAATTGGACCAATTCGTTCCTTCGCATGGCTCTACTAATTCCGAACACCAAAATTACCTAAAATTGAAACTTCAATTGATGAAGGGTTTTTGTTTATAGGGATGTACTTACTTTTTGTAACAAATATTTGCCGTCTGGCGCTTTTTTTATGAATTTATTAACTTCTTCAGCAGTTAAAGTTCTCAATTTTTTCGGTTTGTATCCTTGCGACATTCTTTTCAGAAAGGCTTTCAATTTAGGATATTGACTAATATTAGTATTCTGGTAAACAATAAGCGTGCTTCTTATCATAGAAAATTGCGTCCATAATGTGCTTGGGGCAATTTTTTAGACAGTTCTCCAAAATACGCAAGCAGGACGTTTTGCGAAAACGAAGAATTTACCCCGTTTTGCTTTCGCCACTTCATAAACTTGCTATAAGCTTTCTCATAGCGTTGCCTGGATTTAGGGGGCAACAACTTGAGGCTGGTTTTATTTGCTGCTTCCAAAATACTATCTTCATCATTATCCATATCTCAGAGTTTACAGATCACTATCAATATTTTATCGTTTACAGTTTAGAGGAGATAACACACTTTTTAGAAATTCAGAAGTTCACAGCGAGAATAAAAAACAATTTAAAATAATAAACAACATGACCAAGATTATAGAGGAATTTGTCTCCGATGGAATTGGAAATTAATAATTAGTTTCAGTTATGTTGTTCAACCCGTCTAAAAAATATTGTTCCTAACTCGTACCCAATATACTTTACTTTAGAAATACATACAGGCTGTCCTTGTAGTGTGCGGACTTTTAATATTGTCTATGAAAAGTGGATTTATTCAAAATCAGTTTTAACCATTTTTTCAAGCTTTTCTGTGGCTACAATTTAAAAATATCTTCAATTATACAGAGTGCCCACTTTTATAGAATACTTATCAACTTTGACATTTTAAATGGAAACACATATTTTTTATTTTTTATTCTAAATCTACAAGAAAAACTAAAGGGCGACCCAAAGTGTTCATGATTTGAAAGTCTACATCGAATATGCAGGGCATGAGAAAAAAATCTCAAATATTGTAATCGAAAATGATGAATAACTTGATAAAAATCTGATAGAACACCGTGTATATTTTTCTCCTGATCAATGTACAATTAAATTCTTTACAACTTTGCTGTCTACCAAAACTCAACCGATAATCATAAAAATCGCTTTTTTGTTAAAGATACACGTTTTATCAAAACATTTTTGTTGAGAACTTACAATTTACAATCTACAACAAAACCGTTGGACATATTATTTTAAATAGCCGAAATAAATATCTAAAGAAACTGGAAATAACAAATACAAGAAGAATTCCTAGTAAATCTGTCAGAATTCAAAATCTATTTATGATAAGGATGGAATTTGTTATTTACAGGGGTTTTCGAAGTTCCAACGTTATTTTCTATTTGTCCTATACCAATTGTAGGATTCTCAACTGTTGATAACGATAACGATGTCAAATTACATATCCTTTTTAGTACAAACATGTTTTCTAGTATTTTTCTCAAGCTGGCAATTGTAGTTTTTTTTTAATTTTAGTTTGGGGATGTCATTGTAGTTCCGGATTATGCCAATAAACAATTTCCATTCGATTTTCCGGTAGAATAAACCATACTAACTGTAGTGATGTCGAAAACTCACTCATTATTACTAACAATACAAAAATAAAATTAACATGACAACAATAAACTTTTGACATTCGCATTTCATCGCCTACTAAATTTTTCGTCGATAATTTTCAATAAAAACGAGTTTCACTGATTTTTTGTAGACAGAGATGTAGTAGAGAATTTAATTCTACATCAATCTGGCTAAGAATATACAGGGTGTTCATTTGATTTTATTAAGTTATTCACCATTTTCGATTACAAAGTTTGACATTTTGTATAATATAAGATTTTCTTGAATAACATTTGTTATGCCAAAAGACGTCATTTGTAAGAAATTATTATAATGCTGGATATGAATCAAAGAATGTCGAAAATATTGTCCACTTCAGGAAACCAAAAATGGTTCAATACCTGACAATTTTCAAAAAATATCAATGCAGATACACATTGAAGCAGAAGAAAAAGAATATCAAAAAATAATGAAATGTTAAACTTGCTTAGCAACTTTGTAGATCAGAAAAGCATTAGACCAAATAAATAAAGACATATTAATAATACTAAGAAAGAAAAAAATACAATAAGTTAATAGGAAAATTATTAAGCAGGTCTCTAGTTTCAATAACCTTGGATTATATATATAATAATAATAATAATTGTTTTTCTTTAAGCCAACTGATAAAAAGAACATTTATAAGAATACATTAATTCTACTTAACTTCCACTTAATTCAAAATAAAAATCTTTACACAACAAAAAACAGTATTGAAAATGCAGTCACGTTGCATTTTAACCTATTAAGAAGAAATGTTAATATTCTAATGTATTTAGTAAAAAAAAACTAGTCTGTGATTTAAACAAAATATTAAATGATTTATTGCTAAAACTAAGCAGTGACACATTTTTAAGATATCTGGCAAGAAATTATAGGTACTAGCAATTTAATATCTATATTACAATTCAAACAATTTAGTTTTATGGTATCACAGGTTATATTGTGTTCTTAAAACAACAGGCGCTAGAAACGACAAAAAGGTATCCGGAGCGTTAAATGTAATTATCCAGAAAAACTATGTTAGTACCAGGAGGTCAAAGCGTAGTGCGACCATTGCTCACGTAGGGGAAATGTGCTCGAGACGTCACACTGCCTGAGTTGGCATAGTAAACATTTCTCTAGTACAAATTTAAATATCGCGCCAGTTACATCATTGGCAGAAAAAACGGCCATTTGTAAACCTACCGTGTTGAATGTTTCTAGTTCTGCCTTTTGTTTATTGAGTTACATGTCATCTCGCCCTGAACTCATTTTTCATCGGTCGCCCTAAGTGTAACAATTGTTTTTAGTCTACTTTATGCTTCCTTCATTTGAAATACAATTGTTACAGCTATATGAATCTGCGTCTAAACTCGGTGCTATGAATAATTAGTACTGATTATGTATTATTTTAGTACAGACGATAGTTAGGAGTAATAAAAGAAAGAGTAACAGATTGATTTGGAAGGAAGAGGATATGAAAGCTGTATTGAAGTTATTAAAGCCAAAAAATAGACTGGTTGAAAGCATCCAGAACATTCAACGTGCCTTTTGAAACATTAAGGAGGAGTGTTAGTAATTACTTTCCACAGCTAAAGAGGAGTGAGATGTCACAGAACATGTAAAAAATTTAGAAAACAGATTTTTGGTTTCACAGATGAAATTCACAAGCTAGCTTTCCGGTGGACCGATAATAATAATATTTTCCACTCTTTCAATAAAGAAAAAGAAATAGCTAGTTGGGATTGGTTGAAAGGGTTCCTAAGTCATAATCCCACATTATCTCTTAGAACACCATAATCAACTTCAGCAGCAAGGGCACGCGCCTTCAATAAACCACAGATAAACAAATACTTTAATTTGCTATCAAAAACTATGACTGAAATAAACTTTGATGGCAGTCGAATTTATAATATGGATGAAAGTGGGTTGTCTACTGTACCATCAAAAATCTCCAAAAATTATAGCCTGCAAAGGCAAAAAGCAAATTGGTATCCTAACAAGCGCCGAACGGGGCCAGCATCTTACTGTTGTTTGCAGTAATAATGCTTTAGGATCTTATGTTCCACTAGCATTTATTCTCCTACTGCTGCAATTTTACTCACTCAAAAACATGGCTGGATGGACAAAGATACATTTGTCAAATGGTTGCAACATTTTGTAAAGTTATTCAGTGACGCATAATGTTTGGAAATAAAACAGCTATTTGAAAAAAATTATTAGCTGTTTTTTTTATTTGGTTTCCAGACCTGGTCATCAAGACCTTCCTGGAAAATTAAAACACAGTTTCTCAAAACATAATCACATTACACACTTAATTAATTTATTACATGTGAATGCTAGGGTGAGTAAAGGTTGGCATGTTTAGGTTTTAATGGTTTTCCTGAAACTTGAAGCAAATGGTTTGCTAAGAAGAACCAATTCACAATTGCACACGGTTTTGCCACCACACTGTACAAGTTTATACTGATTTTCTGGGGCACCATACATAACACTTACATCACAATACAATATTTAAAATGTACCATACGATTAAATAAATAAATAAATTGGCTGTTTCATTTCTAAACATTCAGCGTCACTGAATAACTAAATTGACAGCTGTTAAAAACCAAAATCAATTTATAATTTTGTAAAGTATACTAAACCAACAAAGACAAAATTTTGCTGGATGGTCACATTAGCCACAAGAGTCTTGCAGTCCAGAGTTTGCTAAAGAAAACGGTGTAATCCCATTTTGTTTCCTACCGCACTGTACTCATCAAGTTCAGCTACTTGATGTAGCTTTCTTTGGCCCACTGACTACATATTACAATCAAGAACTGAACAAGTAGCTGAAGAATCACTCATGGAGAACAGTAAGTCACTTTTAAGTGGCTGGAATTTGTAAGATTGCGTACCTACAGGCTGCAACAGTTTCAAAGGTTTCTACGGGAATATATTATACATATTCATTCAATTCAGATATATTCCTGGATTGGATGTTTGCTCCAGCTAAAGCAACTAATATTGAGAAATTGGAAAGCATGTTGGACAAGAGCAGGAATATGGAAGAATGCCAAACAAGCAGTATCATTTCTGTAAGTGAACAATGTAATATTTCCCTGTCCAGTACTGCTTCACATTGTGCTTTAGTTATGGAAGACAAAGCTGCTTTAATCCCTTTCCAAGAAACATCTTAGTCTGACACTCATCATGTTTGCATAACAGACGTATTTCCTCTTCCAAAAGCGACAAATATTAAAAAGTAGACTTCTGTAGAAAACCGAGACAAAGTTGGAGTACTCAATACTATCTCAAAGAGATTAGCTTTGAAAGAAAAAGTAATACAGAAAGAAGAAAAAGAGCGTAGAAAATCGGTTTGCAGCATGAAAAAGAAAATTAAAATTCAAGAAGATAAAGAAAACAAAGACAAAATCCATGATGGAAACTGACAATAAAGATGGCGCGGCATTAATTTACTGTAATGAGCTCTATTCGGACTTAAAGAAAAATAAATGGTGGCTGCGATGTCAAATATGTGAAAATGGGCCCATTGCGACTGTGCTGAACTCAAAAAAAAAATAAAAAAAATATTTTTTGCCAAAAAAAAAAAAAATTATTCTATGTTTGACACAAAAATTTTTTTCTTCCAAAAAAAAAAAAAAAAAAAATAAAAAAAAAAAATAAATTTAAAAAAATAAAAAAAAAAAAAAAAAAAAACTAACAAAAAAAAAAAAAAAAAAAAAAAAAAAAAAATAATTAATAATATATTTACGTTTGAATGGTTTAGACAATGTTATGTTTGAAATAATAACACTATTCTGGACTTCCATTGTCTATATTTTATTTTAATAGAATAAACACAACGTTTCAATTGCTATTGAATCTGCAATCGTCTTCAGGTGAATACTAACAAACTTAAAGACTACTGTAACTTATATACTAATACAAAGTTAGTGAAGCGATCAAGCGTACAAAGTTAATGAAGGGGGACGTTACCGTAGACTAAGATTAGTCAGGCGTCCAATTAAGGGTTTCCACACATTGTTAATCTCTACGCTGGGTTGACTAAAGACATTCTTGTTGTTTTCGATAAACGCTGCTTCTTTAAATTTTCTCTTGTACCAGTGCTCTTCTCGGTGTATAATTCTTGCCTCCGACCATTTCATTTTGTGATGTTTTTCCCAGGAGTGTTGGGCAATGCCGGATTTCAAAGTCTCTCCTCTCTGCGTATGGGTTTTATGTTCCTTCAACCTGATATCTAAGGGTCTTTTAGTTTCCCCTACGTATGACTGGCCGCATTCACATGGGACTTCGTAGATGCAATTCTTGGAGTCACGACTGTTGTCTGGTCTAGTTTTGGAGATCATGCTACCAATAGTTCTTGATGATCTGAATACCGTGTTAATGTCATAATTTCTTCCTATCCGTTTTATTTTCTCAGATAATCCTTTGACATATGGAATGCTGAGTAGTGTTTTGGGTTTCTCTTCGGTCATGGCTGGTTGGTTCTTAGAGAGTTGTAGAACAGTTTCTACCACTCGTTTCGGGTAACCATTTTGTTTAAGGTCTCTTCTGATGTTCTTGATTTCATCTTGTAGTCCTACCTCTGTATTACATAGTCTGTGAGCTCTGTCGACTAAAGATTTAATAATCCCTTTCTTTGTTGTTCCACTGTGATTGGAGTCGTAATTCAGATATTGGCCGGTATGAGTTGGCTTTCTGTAAACTGATGTCACAATATCCTCATTGTTTCTTTTTGCGAGGACGTCCAAGAATGGTAGTGAGTATTCCCTTTCTTTCTCCATGGTGAATTTGATGGATGGCTTAATGTTGTTCAGGTGGTGTAGAAAAGGTCTAGCTGACGGTCGCTATGGTTCCAAATTATGAACGTATCGTCTACATATCTGAGCCATAATTTTGGTTTAAATCTCGCTTTTCCAGTGCTTGGACCTCGAACCAGTTCATGTAGATGTTGGCGATTACCGGTGAGAGAGACGAACCCATAGGAAGACCGTCGTCTTGTGCAAAGAATTCGTCCTTTAATTGGAAATATGAGTTCCTGAGGCAGCATTGTAGAAGTTCCATTATCCCCTCAACCGGTAGCAAAGTTCTATTATGTAATTCCTCGTCCTCTAGTAACTTCTTCTGAATAATTTCTAAAGATTCTTCAACCGGAACATTAGTGTAGAGGCTTTCTACATCGAAGCTGACAAAACGATCTCGTTTTTGTAGTTCTATAGACCCAAGAATCTCTACGAAATGTCTGGAATCCTTGACAAACGATGGGCTGCCATCTTGAAGTGGTCGTAGAATTGGAAGTAAGAACTTGGCTAGTTGGTATGTGGGTCCATAACGAGAGCTAGTTATTGGTCGAAGCGGCATGTTGTCTTTATGTATCTTTGGTAATCCATATAAATGCGGTGGTTTGCTGTGGTGTGGCGTAAGAGTTGTCCTTGTTCTCGAAGGAAGGTATTCTTCGTATTTCTTCAATATCTGGTAGACCTTCCTCTCCAGGCTGGAAGTGGGATCTTTCTTCAAGCGTCGGTAGTTCCCTTGTCGTAGAATCTCGTCTGTTTTTGGTCGTATGTATGGGAATCCATGATTACTGTTGCTTTTTCTATGTCAGCTGGCAGGATTTTGATGGATTTATCATTCTGTAGTTCTTTAAGGACCGATATCTCCCGTTTTGTTATGTTGCTTTGTTCTTTCCTTTTTTTCTCCGGTACACTCTGGACTTTCCATTTGAACTCCTCTGCTTGTACCGGTCTCCACAGCACTCACGATGTCCAGAATAGGAATTTATTGGCGAGTAACAGCAAAATTAAGCCTTTTTTCCAAAAGTGAAGTCTCCGTGATTGATAATGTATGTGAGGAAATGTTGACAATGGTTCTCTTTGGTACTTTCCAAGTATTGGTTGGTTCTTGTTGGTTTCGAGTTAGATTTAACCATTTTCTGTTGTGAGCAAGTTGTTGTGTTTCTCGAATCTTGTCACAGACGGTGTCAATCTTTCGTAGTATCGGTGCTAAATCTTCTTTCTTGGATTAGTGCGGCCTTCTTCCAACGATGATAGTTGATTTGCGATCTAATCAGAGCCAGGCTAGCTCTTACAACAATCTTGCGTGCTCTTTCACCCTGGATTGGGAACTTCAAACGGAAGCTCTTGGGTATGATGTGATTGTCTCTGGCCGTCCGTAAAAACATTATGTGCGTCTCTTCCTTTCCAATCTTGATCTTGTGACATTAACACGGTATTTAGATCATCAAGAACTATTGGTAGCATAATCTCCAAAACTAGACCAGACAACAGTCATGGCTCCAAGAATTGCATCTACAAAGTCCCATGTGAATGCGGCCAGTCATACGTAGGGAAAACTAAAAGTCCCTTAGATATCAGGTTGAAGGAACATAAAACCCATTCGCAGAGAGGAGAGACTTTGAAATCCGGCATTGCCCAATACTCCTGGGAGAAACATCACAAAATGAAATGGTCGGAGGCGAGAATTATACACCGAGAAGAGCACTGGTACAAGAGAAAATTTAAAGAAGCAGCGTTTATCGAAAACAACATGAATGTCTTTAGTCAACTTAGCATAGAGATTAACAATGTGTGGAAACCCTTAATTGGACGCCCTGACTAATCTTAGTCTACGGTAACGTCCCCCTTCATTAACTTTGTACACTTGATCGCTTCACTAACTTTGTATTAGTATATAAGTTTTACAGTAGTCTTTAAGTTTGTTAGTATTCACCTGAAGACGATTGCAGATTCAATAGCAATCGAAACGTTGTGTTTATTCTATTAAAGTAAAATATAGACAATGGAAGTCCAGAATAGTGTTATTATTTCAACGCATTTATTTATTATAGTAATTAATGTTAATTATACCTTGAGCCATATTATGGATGGTAATGACAGAATTTATAGGCATTTGATAGGTGTTTGAAGTGCTAGCTGTATGGTTACTTATCTCTATGGATGAAGTTGATGGTGCATTGGAATTATCTAAATTAATTGGAAATTCATTTATTTGATCGAAATTAGTTAAAATATCAGTTGTGTTGTTTGTGTTAGAATTACGTTGCTGGCCTTGAATTGTTAAGGTTTTTTTAGAAATGTTAAGCTTATTCGACAAGCAGTCATCAATATATCCTTCAGAAACTGCAGAAGAACGTCAACCTCCATGCTTTTTAAGTGTTATCATATCACTTCCAGAGTTAGCTAGAAGGGTTGCAGAGCTATGGCGGAAGCAATGTCCTGTGTATAAACTAGATTCAGGTAGTTTTAAAAAAGTAGATATTTTTCCTGTAATTTTGCTGAATGTGTTTTTTCCTATAGGTGGGATTGTATATTTATTGTTTATGTAATAAATAAACAGGCGGTTATGAGGAGTGTGGATAGGTCTAAGAGTAATATATTTGTTGTATATTGTAAGTAGATTTAGTTCATCAACTGCTTTGTTTGTGATTGTAAACGTTCTTGATATATTACTTTTTGTTTCTGGAACTGTAACAATCAGTATATCTCCTCTATTATCTATGTGATCAAGCTTCATGTTTAATAAGTCATTTCGGCGACAAGCTCCATATAGTCCTATCATAAGAGAAACCTACAATTTAACCATTAATAACAAAATCGAAATCAGTTTATCTATGTAATTTGTTTACCTTCATCATAAGATATTCAGAATCATCTGCTTCCTTAAAAAACTTAATGCATTGTTCTTGTGTCAAAGTTTTGGACTTTTAGGGTATGTAATTTACAGAATTCTATTTCAAAAAGGCTCGTACTTTATGAAAATTATCCAGATTAATATTATCTTTGACTTTAAAAGTGCTTTTCAACATTGAAAATTCAGACCATAGTGTAGCTGAATTTACAATCTTTGATTTTTCCGATAGATAAGCAAATAAAACATTTTCTGTTACGTTTTCTGCTTTTTGCTATTTTTCTAATTGTTAAACAATTCATAGTACTTTTTGTAATATTGTCTTGACTTTGCGGGTAACAAATTTAAAGAAACATTGTCAGCTTCTTCTTGCAAATCTGGTGGAGTATTCGTAAATTGTTCCTCACTGCTTGAATTACTATTCATTTTCACTAATCACACTCACTCAATCACAATTAATCAAAATCAGAAAGTATTACTATTTTATAGTTTTGTTCTCTTGATTGAAAATGTATGTAAAACGTCAAAATACGCATGGTCTCTAGATAGTGAAAAATAACAAAATCGTGTTGTTATGAGCCTAGGGACAATAAATATTGCTTTCGGTCATATTTTTAGAGTTGCTATGATTTATTTTCGAATATGGTAGGCGAAAAAATTTATTTTTGACTTATGTAATTAATTACTTTGATAATCAAACGTAAATATTGGCTATTATATGTGTTACTATATTAGGTATCTATTTCTATTTATACCACTGACCTAAATTCAACCTATATCTCGCTTAAATTTCCCAAGAGGCTTGATATATGCCAATCATTCACCTGAAGAATACTGTATACCAACTAGCACTGAATAGTTCGGGTGAGTTGGCGTATGCTGTACTGTTCTTACTAGCCCGAAAATCAATATATTTTCTAAAAAAAATACATTAATGTCTACTTAGTATTATTGGCACAATTAATATCTACAAACCTGTCCAATGTTCACGCAAAAATATAATTATTTATTAAAGAACAGGTATCTAAAAAAAGTATGCCAACTTGGGCACAATTCCCCTATGCGAAAAACAGGATGCAGATTATGGAACTTGAAGACATGAAAACACTAAAGTAAAACAATGAGAAGCACCTATGGAACTGATTATCCGATCAACAAATAAGAAAAAAACTATAAATGAATTGACCTTTAGTCAACCTCAAAAAAGAAAACGAGATCGTAAGAGTCGCAAGAAACAAAAGATCAAGGGTCATAACGCCACCCCTTGAATGAATAAAAATTAAAAACTTCAACTCTAAACTGCGAAAATCATATTCGATATTAAAGCTTTTTGAGTAGATATGATTTTGTAAAAAAAATAACGTTTAATTAATTAGATTATCCATTAATAAACAAATTTAATTAAATGTTGACAGTACCTTGTTTATTTAATAATTAATTACTTAAGTTGTTCTAAAATAATAACCATTATTATTATTATAAGCATACCTCTCAAATTTGTTGTTTGTTTAATTTTTAGTTTAAAACTTAAATAAAATGCTTTCATTTTTTATTGGTGTATTGTTATTTAAAAAATCTTAGGAAAATCATAACTTTAAATTTTTATTATTCACGTACACTTTAACAGTTTTCTTTGTGTTTAACATTCAAACACGTCTAGCAAATTAAAGATTCATAAAGTAAAGCATCCTTTCTTTTTAGCATAGTATTGAGTAACATTTATTAGCGGTGTTAATTATTTAATCACAACCAAATTTTCGGTTTGTTTTATCAGGTACTAGTTAACAAAAATTCTTGTTGCGTACTTAGTACATAGAGAAAGTGATTTTCTTTATTGCTTATCAAATATCCCTGAAACGGAATAGTAACATTATAATCCAATTTATGCAATAGCTTCTAGTGGGGGGTTGAAGTATAAAGATTGTTGTAAGAATTGAAGTTTCAGTTGGAAATTGCCCTCCAGGTGATAAATAATTAAAGAAATATGAAGTTTTTGGTACGTATAATCTTATTTATTACTTTATAGTGTGCATTTTTTTAGAAAAATAATTTTTATTTTGAATTTGGAGTTCACATAAAATACAAACAATGCTTATTATCGTGCGCCTTTAAACAAAACTTTCGCTGTTAGTAACAAACGACTTGACTATCCATATGAAATAACTTAACGTTTGGGGAAAACATAAAATTCGTGCTTGAAGAATCGTGACATGTAGAAGTCGTGTTGACATTTCTAAAGTTGTTCTCAAGGATAACCGAAGGACTTTTTGACACAAATTACTGCTTTTTCATTCATTGTCCTTAAATGAAATAGTAACAAAATTGTTTCGTCATTACAATATTTAAGCATTTAGTCTAAGAAATTGTGACTACACCTGCTAAGTTCTCAGATTTGATCTGAATAATTAATCATAATGATTTACAATAATTCATGTAAATGTCACCTATTTCGATTAAATTAATGTGGGTCAATAAGTTCAAGGATGAACATTTATCTGTACTTATAACCCACAATGCAGTAACTCATTATTTATTAAATAACAGATGTTTTTTCCGTAGTATCATAAAATTATGAAAGAAATGCCGTAATTTTTTATTGGTGCGTAATTTAATACTTATTACGTGTATTTTAGATTTGTGTTTGCTTGTTGGTTTCTTCCACGATCGCGAAAGAATCTGAAAAGAAACACGACAAACGAGGGGCTCTAGGATTAGGTGTACTTGGCCACGATTTTGGTGTAGGAGAGTTACATTTACCAGCTCACGCTGTGGGACCAGATCTAGCTGTAGAACTTAGGTGGTCACGCTCACGTTCATACGACCCTTACAAGAAACGTTGGGGTACCAGTCGCTGCTCCTTATCCAGTTCCGGTAGAAAGAGAAGTTCCCGTACCAGTTCCGGTTCATGTTAACGTACTCCGTTGATCGGCCATATCCTGTGCATGTACCGCAACTGTATGCTGTACCAGGTGATCGACCATATCCAGCTCCTGTAGACAGACCTGTACCTGTACCAGTGCCACATGCCGTACCTGTGCCAGTACCAAGACCTGTAGGTGTTCCAGTTCCTGCACCGTACGCCGTTCCTGTCGCACATCCCGTACCTTATCCAGTACATCATCACGTACCAGTGCCAGTTTCAAAATCAATTATAGTAACTAAACATCATCACCATTCTTGGTAATTAAATATCAACTTAAGCCTCTTATAAGTACAAAATTATGTGTTTAAAATGTAACTAACTGTAAAGAATAAACCATATTTTTCTAGAAATTATTTATGCTTTTACTTATACAGTGTGTCCAATTAGTATGTAATTGTCCGATTATCGCCCAGACCGAAAAAGTGTAAGTAGGCTTCCCAAATAGACTAAAAGCACATTTTAAAAATATTTTAATATATACAGGGTGATTCAGAAAATCGTAGCCAACCGAAGTTAATTTTTTTAATGGAACACCTTGTAGATTTTTGCACCGTCCAATAACTCGTAAAATTTTCGTACATTTGACCCGGTTTTTAAATTATTGGCATTATTTCGGAATTTTTAATAAATGGCATCAAAAAAATTAGTGTAGCGTGGAAGTTAAAATCCAATTCTTTGTGGATCTCTGTTTTTCGGCTGGTTCATTCTGCTTTGCTCAAAAAACTTTTTTAATTTAACGTTGCTTAACCCAAGTAGAAAATATACTGCCTTAATAAATATTTTTTTGCAATCCATACAAACATGGTTTTTTTAACAGTATTTACAGGGTGATTGTTTGGAACCGTACATTAGAAGAATCTAGGGATGGGGAAATCGTATGGCTCTGAAATTTTGGTGTTGGCCGAAGTTCGTTGTGATCTTTCTAATAAAAATATTTTTAAGATGGCGGCACTTCCAGTAACACCTAAAGTGGTCACATACTCTCTTATTTGAAACACGTTACATATTTCTTATAGCTTTTTGGTTTTACCAGCTAATTTTAGAATTTTTATCAGCACTTCTTATACCTAACTATAGCCGTTCTTCAGATATCTTAACTTTACGATATTTCTTTACATTACCTTTGCAGACATAGCGCTAAAATTTAGACGATGCGCAAAAAAAGTATTATTTTGTTATCGCAATTATGCAAAATGATATAGCTTCTACAGAGTGTCCAAAATTTAATTTTTAAACAAGACAATTTTTAACCACTAAAACTCGATTTCTTCAAATACGATGTTATACTGTTTTTTCGTCAATTTTGATACAAAATGAAATAAGGAAACAACAAAATTTCAGAGCTATACGATTTCCCATCTCTTGATCCTTCTAATGTGCGGTTCCAAACAATCACCCTGTATATACTGTTAACAAAACTATGTTTGTATGGATTGCAAAAAAATATTTATTAAGGCAGTATATTTTCTACCATGTACATGAACTGTGTTAGAAGTGACGGGGTGCCACGTTCAATAACAATTGTTTCACACGCTTAAAAAAATTAAAATTAATTTAAATTTAAAAAAATGAATGAAGATCCAGCGAATCAGATATAATCGTGGAGAAAACACGGTCTGTTACTTGATTATAATGAAAACTCATTCTACTCGTGATTCCTCACGCTCGCTACCGTTTGTAATCTTTCACTCGTATCGAATATTTGTTCTAACCTTGTTACAGAATCTACTATTCCAGTAAACAAAACAAAGCAATTATTATACTAAGGTATTTAAATGAAATAATTTTAAATTTGTTTTTTTTGAAGCTGAATGCAACAAAATTGTGAGTCGAATTTGTCGCGCTTTTAATAAAAAATACTCTGATTAAAAAAATATTTTTGAATTGTAGATCATCCTGAGAAACTTAACTGACAAAAATTTCGCAACGATATCTCAATCGGTTTTCCAGAAACATCTAACGGGCCATAGCAATTGGTACACAGCGTATATTTACTTGCATAATACTGATTTTCCTAAATTTTATATGTTATTAATTTACCTAGAGAAATTACTAATCTCACATACGCATGTATCTACATCTTCTCGTTCCACTGATTCGTCAATTGTTCAGCTTTCTTCTTTGTCTCTATACTTATAATATCAATTATTTCGTCTGAAAAAAACGGAATGCTTCTGCTTCCGTTGTAAATTGAAAGCCATATACTGGGTTATTGCACTTCTATAGATTATTTTTTGACAGATAACTTATTCCATACTGTCCCATTTCTGGTCTGAGAAACAAAATTAGTTCTATAGGTAAAAATGCCAACAGTTAACTGTGACGGCATGTGTGTGTTAAGGTGTAAAGCGCTATCTAAGCGATAGCTTAAATGCTTGTAACACACGTTGCCGATAAAGCCAAGATACACAACACACACATGCCGTTACAGTTAACTGTTGCCATTTTTCTTAGTTTATACTCATTTATATGTGTCAATGTTTACACGATGTCTCCAAGATACACATTTTACTTATGTTCATTGCTCTACGAGAGCTTAAAAGACCAACCGCCGTTTTGTACAGTCGTATTACCGCACTTAAGTATACACCTCTGTTGAGCTCACAATAAGAGCGAAATGCTGCATCAGGTGTTCTTTTTTTGCGTGTGTACTTATGTACAAGTTATCTTGGCTTTGTCGGCAACGTGTGTGCATTAAAGCTATCGCTTAGATAGCGCTTTGAACCTTAACACACACATGCCGTTACAGTTAACTGTTGGCATTTTTCTTAGTTTATACTATTTATACGTGTCAATGTTTACACGAGATGTCGCAAGACACACATTTTACTTAAAATTAGTTCTAGTTAAACTTATGCTCGTAGCTGGATGTCCAAAAGGTCGTCAATTTCGTGTATGATTTAAGATTGGTTGTCACTAAATTTTTCAATTGCCATTGCATTTTCCGATTCTTCATCAAAATTTACATCTCCGTTGTTGTATAAAAAAATTTGTATTTTATTATTTGTGAGATGTTAGCATCGCACACTTTTATCAACATACTCGTATATCGTATGCTAAAAATCCTAAACAAATTTCAATTTAGCCTTTAGACCGAATTTTCCTTAACGTGTGTGGTAAATTTACCTTAATGACTTTAGACATTTTAATTATTTAGTACATACCTCTGTACCATAATTCAGCAATTGTTATCCGAATTTATACAAATTTACCAAAGTGAATAACAACCAGCAGCCGCTTAAAATATTATCATTTCATTACTAAACATGGAGAAAATGCCAAAATCGCTTTCTGGATGATATCCTTGAAAAATGATCTCTGTGTTGGACAACTCTTTTAAGTAATTTTTTTACAGAAATTTCAGGAAGTTTCCTCCTTCAAACTTCCTATTTTGTATGGTAACCTTAAAAAAACCCGGAAACCATTACCACTGGAACTGAATAATGCAAAACTAATTAACAGCGAAATTTGTAAAACTTTTACATCATCACATATGCACGTGGCTAAAACAATTGCTTATCTTAACAACACTTAAAAGTTTAAACTTAATCACAAATTACAATTTTAATCAGACACTGAGTCTGTTGTCCAAAAAATCATCAATTCTGTGAAAGTAGAGCAATTGAATCTGATGGATTAAGTTTGAACATAATTAAATTATGCACACCTAGTTTACTTTCTATTTATACTTATATTATGAACCTCTGCCTATTAAACTCTGTTTTCCTAAAGCTTTGAAGTTGTCAAATATTACGGTATTGCCTAAAGTAGACACACCCTGACTCTGTAAATAATTTGCGTCCAATCTCAATTCTCTCGGTGCTATCAATAATATTAGAAAAGATTCTAGAATTACAGATTAGAGACTTTTTATCTGCCCACAATGGTTTACCTTTGTACCAATCAGGTTTTAGACCTAAGCACGGTTGCGCCACTGCACTTTACATGTCTATGATATATTATTTCTGCCACAGATAATAACTTTCGATCGAATAAATCATAACGTTCTACTTAATACTTTGCATTACATGGGGTTTACTTACAGTGCTATAACTCTTTTAAAAGAATACATCACTAGGACGCATGCAGAGAGTGGTTTTTCTTCCTAGGGTAATACCATCAATAGGGTATCTCAAGGAACAGTCCTTAGACCGTTGCTATTCATTATTTACACCTCAATTATACCCGACGTACTACTGCACTGTAAATCTCATCTTTATGCTGATAATACGCAAATCTATTTTAAGTTTTGTGCATTAGATTTTAAACCTGCCTGTGACATGATTAACAGTGACCTCAAAAGATTGCAAATCGTTTCTTCCAAAATGAACTTGAGTTTAAACCCTTCCAACTCATTTGCTATGCTTTTCGGGAGGAAAAATAAAAAATTCAAAGGTACTGAACTTGATTAATATTCAACTGAACGGTAATAAACTAAAAATAGTAGACTGTTGTAAAAATTTGGAGGTATACACTGACAGTAATTTACAATTTCCCAACCTTATAAGTAAATGTCTTTAACGATCTTATTGTAATCTAAGACAAATTTATGGAAATCGGTTCTTGTTGAGTATGGACTCCAAAAAGATGTTAGGGGAAGTTGGGTAAAACGGGATACTTAGTGTTCTAGGTCTCATAACTTCTTAAATAAGGCAATGCTGGGGACTATTTTTTTGGCTTCAGTTTCAGTTATTAATTGGCTTTGGATTGATACCATTTTTTATGAAAAAAACAGAACCCACACGACAAAAAAAAATGTATAATAAAAAAGCAGCAAGTATCCCGTTTTATCCACCTAGTCGAATAAAACGAGATACTTAAGCTTGTATAGTTTCCATAACGTTTAGTCCCCAACAAATAAGACACATCATGGCAAATAAAAAAAAGTTATTATTATTCTTAATAATATAAAAAGAAAGGTTAACAAAAAAATATTTAAATATGTTACTGACAGAAGTCACAGGTAAAGACTTCGTCTTCGTCTTCCCCACTCCCACGCAAGCTTCATGGGCCCAGCCTTCGCAATGTTGACACCTTATTCAACCTTCTTCTGCCTTAGAATTGGAATAAAGTTCGCTGCAAAAATACACAAGCTGCTTGTTCGCAGTCATCTTCTGAACTTGAATCATCACTTTCTCTCAACTTCCTTCTTTTTATTTTTTTTTGACCCTTAGTATCATTTTGTTTTTGTCTCTTACGCTCGTTTCTTTTGCACTGTTACTGTCTTTCTCATTTGCACGTTATTTACTGTTACGTCTTTTCTAGTCGTCATCCCATTGTCATATATTTTGCCTTTTTTATTTAGTTTGGCTATATGGGCTGTCTTCTAGTTCCTCTTTATATGGTGTCGATGTTAACACTGTCTGGGAAGATCCGTTTTTCTAAATCCGCTAACTGCGGTTTGAACGCTAGCGGCTTTCATAAAAGCATTTCCAAAAAGTTTGCCTATTTCAGAAATAGTAATAGGCCTGCCTGGGTGTTGTTGCATCCATCTCTGGACCTCTGAACTGTAATATGAACTGAGTGGTGACATAAAACTTACGTCTAGTGGTTGTAGACGGTGTGTTGTATGCGGTGGAAAGCACAGTAACACAACACCGTTATCCCTAGCTATGAATTAGCTTTATATTCTTGGTATGGGTGGCATGGCCATCTAGAAGCAAAAGAACTGGATTTTCTTTAGAAGGGTTGAAAAAGTAATGAATTTATGGAATCAACTCAAAAATATTTCCGTTTGCATCCACCATGGTAATGAGTTGTACTACTAGGTGGAGCATCATCTAACAGTTCTGGCTTTGCCAAACTTTTGGGAAAACGAACAACGGTGGCATTAATGCACCACTAGCACTCATGCAGATCTTCACTGTAATCAGAACTCTACGTTCAGCCGAAGACAAGCAGTCAACTTGTCGCTTTCCACGCAATGATAAACATTTGGACCGTTTTTTTGGTACTGTCATAATCCCTGTTTCATCGACGTTATAAATACGCTCAGGGGGTATTTTGTGTTTCTCCATCGTTTGAGTAATCAGCGAGAAAAATTTGTTTACGGAAGGCCTATTGAAACCAATTGCCCTAGCTAGTGAGATTGGCTCAGGAGATCGAAGTTTAATAGTCGGATGCCGATTGAGAAAAGCATACAGCCATGCTTTACCAGCCTTTTTCTTGCTCTTATTAAATCTATTAGGTAAGCCGTTGCGTTCTGCTAATTCAAATGCCAAACATCTTAATGCATTGAGAGTTAAACCAAACAGGCGTGATTCCATACACAAAATATATTCCACTAATTCCTTTTCCTGAGCAGGACTTAAAACGAGTTTATGACGTCCTAGTCCTTTTTGCTGAATCCTATCTGTTAAGAACACCCTGTTTAAATTTTTCTTCGCCCTTGCTTCAATGGTTGTACGAGAAACCCCATATTCTTTAGAAGCTTTGAGATACCCCATTCTTCCCTTCAGTACCTCCTCAACAGCCTGACGCATACTGTTCTCATCCCAAGACTGCCTTTGCGTTTTTCTTGTATACTTTCCCATTGGAATTCTAGCTTGAAAAGACATTGACAGTGTAGTTAGGTAAAACGGGAGGCATCCCGTTTTACCCAACTGTGTATTGCTATGACATGTGACTATATTTTTAATAACAAACAAAAGCAAATTCCTAGAACCTATTGCACATAACTATAGTAAACAAACACAGTATCCCAAAATCTACATCACCTTCAATTATTTTTGACTGTAAACTAAAAATCACCGTTTGAAAGCACGCTAAATATTTTAGTTTAACCTCACAATTCGACACATCCACCTCTTACGTCGTCTAAAGTGAAACTAGAGTTGGTAGATGACTTGGCTGGCCATCGGTAGGTACCGAGAGTTATCATTTAAGGTCATATCCGTTAGATCGTACTGCATGTTTTGAAATAAAAAGGGTATCCTGTTTTACCAGACCATCTTGTTTTACCCAACTATTTAACCCCCTATTTAACTCTCTTGTCTTATCTAGTCTAAATCATTGTGACACAGTCTATGGATCTTGTTCAACGATGATGGATAAAAAACAGAATTTAAAAATTACAGAACGCGTGTCTTCGAATGATCTACGGTGTACCTAGATTTTCTCACATAACCATCAACTTAATTACTTCTAAATGGCTGTATATGGAAAACAGACGTCGTTTACATGCATCAGCTTTCTACTACCAAGTAATTAATTTAAAATGCCGTCTATACTTTTATGAACGGTTAACCTACAGAACAAATCTACATAATTGCATTTGCATCTACTATAGCAAATTTAAAAATATATTTGATAGCTCTTCGAGGTTACGTGTTCTTAAAATAAATATGAAATCTGTATTACTCAAAGATCAACATTCAAGTTTTTCATCAGGATAATTTTTTTTTCTTCTTTTTAGTTATTACTATTATTTTGAACATAAAGTTTTATTTAATTTGTAACTAAAATATGTACTAAAATATTCTAGTATTTTTTCATTATTTATTTTTATTATTATTATCAATTTTGATTTTACTTACTACTTTGTGTAAAAATGTGAAAAATGTATAACGGTACAGTGGAGAGCAGCTGCAGTATATCTGTGAAGCTTAAACTGCGCCGTTTGTTACAATACATTTAGTTTTTATTTAACTTATTATGAAAAAAAAAAAATGTAGTGTAAGAAATGTCATGTAACAATAAAGTCATTATTATTATTATTATTATTATTATTTTTTTAAGATTTTGCGCATCGACTTCTTTGGTCATTAGCGCTTTCCTTTTATATACGTCTCTCACTGAGTGCTTAAAATTTGTCCAAAACCTGTAAACTTTTCAGATATTTTAGCGCGTCTTCAATGCCTTCCTTGGTGGTAAGTACATCTCTAATATCATTTCCTAATCCATATCTGTTTCTTATGTTTCTTGTTGCAGGGCAATCACACAGAAGATGGTTTACCGTCTGGGTGTGTTCGTTGCAGAATTGACAAGATGGTGGGTCTGACGAGGTAAGTATATGAGCGTGGGTAAGTGCGGTGTGGCCTATTCTCATTCTTGTAACTTTAACCCGATCACATCTGCTCACCTTAACGGGACATTTCCATTTACTTACGTCTCTTTTTATTTTCCTTAGGTGGTTGTTCGTCTCAGTGAATTCATCCTGCCATTTCTGTATTACCATCTTTTTAAGGGCCTTCTTTACACTATCCGGAGTATGAATACTAGCGTCGGTAGTGTTTAAGTGTGATGCCTTGTGCGCCGCTTTATCTGCCATTTCATTTCCGGCGATGCCGCTGTGGCCCGGTACCCATACTAGGCTTACCATCTTACCACAGCTTTTTAGGTGTGCTAACGTGTCCGTCATTATCTGCGACATTGGGTCATAGGGGCATATCTTGCGCATAGACTTGATTGTAGTCATTGAATCGGTCACTATGAGATAATGCTTTGGCATGGAAAATCTGCGTATCTTAGCGCCTGCCAAATAGCATATTGTTCGGTTAGGATTGTTGTAGATCCGGCGGTAACGACCAGGAATATGCTTTCCGTCTACCACTACGGCTGCTCCCGCACCTCGTTGAGTTTTGGACCCGTCGGTGTACACAACAACTGACTCACGGTAAGTATTAAGAATATTTTGAATGTTTTACGGTACTCTTCGGGTGTGGTTTCTTTTTAGATAACAAGCTGAGATCGCTCAAAAATGTTGGTTTTTCTGTCTTCCACGGCGGAAATTCAGGTAACTTAAGTGGTAGTAGGTGGGGAATCGTTAATCCGAATTCAGTGCACAGCTCCAGCGCCCGTACGCCGGCCGGTCTTGAAATTGTTGGCCTTTCGAGATATTTAGTCCTGTGCCTGAACAGGACGTTAAAATTCCGGTGATTGGGTTGTGACCTTATGTTGACTACGTAACTGGTAAGTAGTTGTGCACGTCTACTTTGCAGTGGTAAAACACCGGATTCACTTTGTAGGCTCACGACCGGGCTTGTCCTGAAGGCTCCTAGACAACACCGTAACGCCGAATTTTGGATCGGGTCCAGCAATGCAAGTGTCGTCTTACGTGCTGACGAGTACACGACAGAACTGTAGTCAATTTTGGCGAGGATCATCAAACGGTAGGTGTCGAGCAGCGACTCTCTCGAACCTGGTTCCCGAAATCGCTCTTAGCGCATTCAGAGCGGGCTTGCACCTTTGTACGAGGTCAGTAATGTGCGGTTTCCAGGTGAGCTTCGAATCGAAGGTAAGTCCTAGAAATCGAGTTGTTTCTTTACATGATATTGGCATATCTTTTATATATAGCAGCGGTCCGTAGTGCGGTCTTCACATACGACAGAAATGGACGCATTGAGTTTTCTGCGCGGAAAACCGAAAACCAGTTGTTTCGGCGTTTCGCAAAATGGAATTAATCGACTCTTGTAGTTTACTGACTATCGTACGCATTTCTGGATCCGAAAAAATATGGCTAGATCGTCTACATACAGACATCTGCTTACTGATGCATCTACGGACGCTGCTATATCATTCACCGCAACTGCAAATAGGGTCACGCTAAGCGTGGAACCCTGCGGCACTCCGTTTTCCAAGATCCTCCGTGATGATAACGCATTTCCGATTCGGACTCTGAAGCTTCTGTCATCTAAGAAAGAGGCCACAAATTTCAGCACGTTACCTGTCAGTCCCCAATCATAAAGCTTGCGAATGATTCCGTAGCGCCATGCCGTGTCATAGGTTTTTTCAAAGTCAAAGAAGACAGCGACTGAATGCTCTTTCTTTCGGAAACTTTCTAATATTTCCTTCTCCAGGTATACGTGTTGGTCTACCGTCGATCGCCGTTTCCTAAAACCCGCTTGGTAATCTACCAGGAAATTGTGAGTTTCCAGCTGCCACATGATCCGATTACTAACCATTTTTTTCCAGAAGTTTGCCTAAACAACACGTTAGGCTTATGGGCCTGTAGCTAGCGGGTTTTATGGGGTCTTTTCCTTCCTTCAGGATTGTAATGATAACGACTTCTTTCCAGGCGGCCGGGTAGGTACCTTCGTTCCATATTTTGTTGAAAAGAGCGAGGAGCGGTTCTTTCAGGGACGGCAGCCCTTCCCTCACAAACTCGTAAGGGATTCCATCAGGACCTGGTGCGGACTTTTTGCATTTGACTAAAGCCTCTTCCAACTCGGACATGTTAAATAGGGCGTTGATGGGTAAGTTATGTTGTTGGCCGCTAAGGTCTAAGGGTATTTCTCTTACGGTTTTTGTGCTTAGAAAGGATGGCTGATAGTTTTCAGAGCTGCTGACTGCCTGGAACTGATCGGCGAAAGCTTCCGCAACGTCAACTGCAGTCTTTAAAACGTGTCCATTTAGTTCTAAATTGATCGCACTAATATGTTTCTTGGTCCCTGCTACCGCTTTAATTTTACGCCACACATCCGCGATCGGTGTCGATCTATTAATCGACGACACGTACTCACGCCATGAGGCTTGTTTGCTCTCCAACATTGTTCGGCGAGCTTGCGCTCTAGATCTTTTAAAGGCGATCAGGTTTTCTAACGTCGGGTGCCTCTTGAATGCGTTAAATAAGCGTTTCTTTTCCCTTATAACCAACTGTACTCGATGGTTCCACCATGGAACCGGCGTACGTCGTACCGTACCTCCTCCCATAGGTATATTGTTTTCAGCAGCACGGAGAATGGTTGAGCTAAGAACTTCCACTATCTTGTCAACAGAGCCCGATAATTCTGGTATTACCAGAGCGTCTCTGTAGCTGTTCCAGTCAGCGCGTGACAGCAGCCACTTTTTGGGGCGATGGAAGGTAAGTATTTCATTTTAATTGACATGGCTATAGGGAAGTGATCGCTGTCATGCAGGTGATTTAATGTGGACCACGCGATCTTGTGGGCGACGTCCGGCGTGCAGAAGGACAGATCTATAGCGGAAAAGTTGTTAGACCTGGTGTTCATAAACGTTGGAGAGCCATTGTTGACAAAACGAGTTGGTTGTTGTCGAGATGTTCTACCGTCCCCGGTAACGTTAATGCTGGCAGATCCCCATAAATGGTTGTGGGCATTAAAATCCCCGACTACGAGAAACGGTCGTGGTAATTGTCTTAGTACGGCTTCAAGGTCTTGCGGTCTCCACTCCGCGTTAGGTAAGTAGACGTTACAGATTGTAAAGTTTACTGGTGCTAATAAACGGATTGCTATTGCCTGCAGGTTTGTGATAAGATTGACTTCCGACGCCCGTACGTCATTCCTAAGAAGAATCGCTACCCCTCCGCTGGATCTGACTGCCTGGACATTTTTTCGCAAGATTTTATAATTTTTAAGGGTGTACTGTTGCTGAGGAGCAAAATGTGCCTCTTGCAGACACATAACATAGGGATTATAATCCCTGATCATCAGCTTCAGTGAACAGTATCGTTGTATGAAACCGTTGCAGTTCCATTGAATAATTTGTTCGTTTTTGTTATTCGTTATAAGATTGGAATTAAATTAATGAATAAGAAAGGCTAACGTAGTACACTTACGACGAACGAACGACTAGTAAATGACAGATATGTGTAAATAGATAATCTGGACGAACACTGATAAATAAATAAATAAATAATTTGGACTACAAACATAAATATCACAGATGTTAATCACAGTTTAGGAGGGCCCCTTTCGGGGTTTTCCTTTAGGCCACCCCTTTTTCTTTTTGGTAGTGGTGCCGGAAGTTTCAGAGTTATCCGATAACTCGTCTTCCGTTGTATAATTTACACTTCCTTTGTCCCTTCTTTTCCTTTTTTCAGACCCCACGTCCGAAAGTGTGAAACCTTGACTGGAAGCAGAGTTCCGTCGCGATCTCGTAGCTGGCGGTTGGAATTGAGGCAGTTGGATAATTGGTTGCGTGCTCTTAGGTACAAATACCTCTTTTAGCACCGATACCAAGGTAGGCACTAATTCTTTCACTAGTAGTGAGATATCAACTTGACCTTTCTTTTCAGCGGCTTTGGCATAAGAAACACCGTGTTGTGGTGTTGTAATAACTATTTTCCTTCTTGCTTCGGGGTAGGAAAGCTTTTCTTTAACTCTAATTTCTTGGATTGCCGTTTCTTGTTTAAATATTGGATAGTTTCTGGAGATTGCCTTATGCTGCCCTTTGCAGTTTACACACTCTATAGGTTCCTCGCAGGGTTGACTTTCGTGTAGTTGCTTTCCACAAACGCAGATTTGAGGGTTTTCGCACCGTAGAGCCGTGTGGCCAAACTTTTGGCACCTGAAACAGCGCATAGGTGCTGGGATGTAAAGTCGCACTGGGACGGATAAGTAGCCGACTTTAATCTTTGAGGGACGTTAGAGTATTAAAGGTGAGTACATGGTTTGGCGTGTCTTTAAGTTCGCCATCTACCCTTTTTTTAATTCGCCTGACTTCAGTTACTCTTTGCTTCTTTAGTTCGGATCGTATCACTTCCGTGGTGCACACCAAGAGATCCTGACAATATATGACACCTTTACTATGGTTCAAGACAGCATGGAGGTTAACCTCAATCTTTGACTCACCTAATCTCTCCGTTCGTAGGAGTTTACTGGCTTGTGCTGAGCTCGCAGATTTGATTAATAATCCTTCTTTAATTTTCTTAACATTTTTATCATCACCAAACAAACTGTACAGTTGTCTCTGGATGAGAAAAGGACTATCACTACTAAAGTTGCCTTCGACCTTTTTTACGATCAGGAACCGGGGTACCACCGCCTTTTCCTGATTCGTATGTGGGTTTTTCCGAGAACCCACACCCACATCCGTGTTCATGCTAAGGTCATCTTTATTGGGCTGACGTGCCACATCAGAGGTAGCCCTACCCTATAACGCATCCGAGGCATTGCATAATGTGCTAATAACCAAATTTTGCATTTTAAAGCTTCTGCCAGCTCGCAGAGTGTGACCCATCCACCTTGAAAGAGTCTGCCGTGCCGCCAACTTAATGATCAAGGTAAGGGGATTTGATACGACAGTGGTTCCCTGGCCCACTGAAGATCTCGGAGCCCGTACCTGCATGCAGGCCCCTGGGAAAATTATTATTATTATTATTATTATTAAAGGAACATTACGATGTTGTCGATTTTAACGTCACTTAATATGTCCGTAATAACGTGTTATAAACGTTTCTGCAAGATTTCTACTTTTTTAAAGCTACAATAGTAATTGCTTATGAAGCTTTAAAAATTAATATCGCTATCTTTAAATTTTTGTGAATTTACGTTTAATAAGTTTAGTGAATTTAGCATTATAATAACGTACCTATATGAGTTTAAAATTCTAATACTGCAATCCACCACTTTGTTTGACTGTGCAATCATTCAATTCTTTTCATCCATTTAAGCAACAAAAATATTCGGATATCTTAATTTTAAATGCTATACATCGTAGATATTTCTCAATAGAATCATCAAAATGGATTACTAGCATATTGAAGTGGTAGATCAGATATGCTAAAACTTTTGACCAGATCCAGGCCCAAACGCGTGAACCGATTATTATGAAATTTTAGTAGTACTAAAGACAATACACCATATAAAATGACATTTTTAATTTCCAAAAAAAGTAGAAAATCAAAAACGTGCTAAAATTCTTATAAACTAGTTTTTTTTTCGCAATAAAAAATATATCATCTTAGACAGTATAATGTCTTTAGCACACACACAAAATTTCATAATCATCGGCTTACGCGTTTTTGTTGTTTCATGTTTTTTGTTTTTTATTTTACATTGTTGTAACTGTAAGTAACAGTTTCTCTTTTCAAATTGTCTTTTCAATTATTTTTTAAATATTTTAAACTCATAATTGTGTTACAGAAATCGAAACAATCGATATTCTTAAGTTTTATTCTAAACTTTTGTTAATTAAAACCAAAAGTCCAGCTTTAATAAGACTTAGAAATTGTCTATAAATAGATTTTGATAATGCGCATGTGCGGGATATGAACACCTGCAATATTTAATTTAATATTTGGAAAGCGATACTTCTTCTCAACTGTATATCGAACCTTTATTCCTTTACTAGAACACTTTTCTACTGTTAGTTTTTCGTATGTCCCTTCCCTAAAAATTCGTTAATTTTGATAGCACCGCCTCTCGCTGAGAAAGTGTTCAAGCCCATCATCACCCATAACAAGATTTTTCCAAAAGAAACTTTCGTTTAAAGTCTTCAAATTATTTAATTAATTGTAGGATGACAAATTCCTTTATTACTTAAAAGTTATAATAATTACACCTATGTTATGCATACAGTCAAATGCCGTAATTGAAACAATTTTCCTTTATTTACGCAAGCGCCATTTTGGTATCCTTTTTATAATTTCTATCGTAGGGACCAACCCATGCATAACTGGAGCCAAAACTAGCCTATGAGTTACATTTTCTACTAGTACTGCTAGTGTTATGTATACAACCTTTCGTTCTATGAAGCAAAAGTTGTCGTGATTTCTCTACAAAGGAACATCTGTATCTTATTACCATAGGCGCTCTTTGTGACCGTATCAACCAGTAGCTAACCAATCAACTTTAGTTCTTTCTGTATCCGTAACAATTGGAAATTTATCTGAAGCACCTGACGTTCCTGCACATCAAATAAAAACAATTTGACAGCTAAATATATTAGCTTTAAGTCATTAATGTTATATGCGTATAGTTTTAAAACTTCCATGATTGTAATTGCATGTAAATTTGAAACCGATCATTTTAATTCGCTACTAATTTTTAAATTAGCTCCTTTTGTGATAAACTTTGTGGCCGCACGGTTTCTGGACAAAACGGTTTCACATATGTTTGCGTTAATACTTGGTTTTTAATTTAAATTATACTTTACGATTTAGTAGCTATCATAACAGAAGTCAACGTAACTTGTTTAGAATTAAATTTGTATTAGGATAATTAGCGTACTTACTATTGCAACGTGAATTGTTTATTTCTGGGTTGGCAGTAGTAGTTCCATTGTTTTGGGGAAAACACTAATATATCTGTCAGATAATTATTTAGGCAATTTATTTGTAGTATAATCTGTAATATTCATCTAATTTATTTACTAATTATCTTATAGCTATTTGCTATAAATTTAAGTGTATTTTTGATTGTGACACAAGTGGTAAAACAAACTCTATACTGTTAAATTATATGTTTCTTGAGTTTGTAACGTGTTTGTTATTTTGTTATTTTATTTTTGATTTAATTTAATTTAATACTTAATTGAATATTTTGAGATGATAACTATTTTCCGTGCAGGGTGTTCGGGGCTTCATTTACTCATTATTATTTTATACCAGTAAACTGTAATGCACTAATTGCAGCCATTGATACCGCATGGGAAACGATTAATATTAATTATATTGATACCTTGATAGCTTCACCAACGGCAATTTTGGGTAGAGACTGTTCCATTTGATGTAAATGTTGCTTCGTCCGAAAAAACAATATGTCTTCCCATAAATGTGTTAACTTCTAATATTCCTTGGATATTACAACAGAATTCAAAGCGTCTATCATGATCGCCCGGTCTTAACGTATGAATAAATTGGGGCTTGTATAGGTGCAACTTGTTCCTTTTTAAAATTTTTGAAACCGTATCTTTGTTAATAGGATTTGGCATCAAAATCGCCCTTGTTTGCAAGGATTGCTTAAGATGTTCGATTGCTGAGAGCATTATTTCAAATTCCATGATATCACTGACAACCCGTTGTTGGCGTTTGTTGTTAAATTTATTACTTACATCTCCAAAAGTCTAAAATTTGTTTAATACTTTCCTTACGGTGCCATAATGTCGGTGATTAAAAATGTCTGCAGCTTCTCGATATGTTTTCTAATTGTCACTCACAATTAACACAATTTCAATTTTATCTCCAGTACTTAATGTTGCTGGCATTTTTACTAAATTTTAAAAATACTTTCTACCAAATTTCACTAAATATAACTGAAGTTCACTGTCAAACAATTCTGACTATTAAAAAATCATTTGTTTATCAGTGCATCCTAGATTTTACGTAACTACAGTTACACTTGCATTATTATTGTTGACAAAAATAGAAAACATGATTTTTTTATGTAATTGGATGTAATTGCATATTTAGTTCTGATCAACTTTTTTTAATAACAAATTTCGATATTGTTAAATATAGAGATACTTTACTCTTGAGTAAAATTTATATTTTTTAACAAACCGCTTATATGACTAAAAAAATTTAATATTTGATGAATGTATTGTAGATTCTAGATCATGCAGAACTTTTTATAAAGAATAACTTTTTTTCGTAAAATTAATAATAAAAAGTTTCCCATATGTTACCAACTTAAGTAGACACACTGTATATTTCTTTGGAAAGAAACAAAATCCTTTCTTCACTAAGTTTCTTTATATTGGAGGGACTTTCCTTTTATATCTACTTTATATTTACTTTACTTTTTCACATTAGTTATTTTTTAACGCTCTTCAGTTTATTTGACTTTTTGCAGTAGACTCGGTTAAAGCATCGTCATTCTCAAACCGCTGGTCAATCGTTAATTACGGGAACCACTTGTTCTAACTTTCTCTTTCTACTAAAATAGTAACACAACACTACATACATGGTGTAACATACAATTATTTATACAATGCAACTGAAATATTTTTGGAAGATGATTATCACGTTATCAGTTTGTTTCTTTGTGTTTTAAGTCCGTACTACTTAAGACTGACAACTACAACTGTAGGACGGCGCTCCTTCGTTTTAAAGCATTTTTTCGAAACGACTACAAATTTCTTTTAAAATAAATTTGCGACATAACAAACTGTATCACTTCTTAGTATTGCGTCATTTTAATGTTTAATATTTTTTTGTGCACCTAATAAATATAATTGAAGGTGTAGTAATTAAGATCACGAGGTATCGTATCTATGTTATTATTTATCAGGTTCCATCATTGTTCCATTCAATATTTTAAATTTTTAATTTGCAGGATGTAGTTTACCTTGGGTCACGGTTAATGTTAATCACTTAAACTTACATTGATCCATGTGTACTTTGCATCTTTAATCAACGAGTGTTTTTAGAACATAGTTTAATTAATACGTTAGTGTTTAGTAGCTTAACAAATAATACTGCAAAACTGAACAATTTATGTACATGTAATAAATTGTAGGTGTAAGTACATAAAGTAAGATAATCTAACAATTTAAAAGTAATTTTGTTAATCAGGTTAGTCATTTTTATCAATTAGTTCCGAGGTGCATCATGAAATGAATATTTACCCTTCTAATAATATCAATTGGCTTATATTTCATTAAACGAGGCAAAAATAATGTGTGTAAATCGTTTAGCGATTATTACAGCGACCGTGACAACAATCCGAACTGTTACTACAATCCAGATCATGAATTGGAAGCTGTAAGTTAAAATTTGATTTTTTCTGCAATTTATTTAAACAAGATAATATTAACTCACGTGTATCTTTTAAATCGAAAAATTAGTTGAATTTA
This sequence comes from Abscondita cerata, assembly GCA_030710515.1. NCBI lineage: Eukaryota > Metazoa > Arthropoda > Insecta > Coleoptera > Lampyridae > Abscondita > Abscondita cerata. The sequence continues at coordinate 134,649 of JALBCR010003192.1, forward strand.
TAATTCATTAGTTGTACTAGTTTTTGAATTAATGTATTAAAATAACTTTTAAATTTGTTATTTACTAAAATAATTGTATTACACAAGAGTATTAAGTCGTCTACTTTCAAAGTGAGGATATATGGATTATAATCTACATTAAGGTCAAACTAAATTAGTTCAATAAATTAAACTCATATGACATTAAATTTAAAAAAAAATAGCACACGTAATTTCACAAAAGCTGATTCCTGATAATTATAAAAAAAATAAAAAAATCTTTTTATAGAAAATAAAAAACTACATTAAACACAAAAAAAGTACGAGTATAATTAAAAAAATTTAAATATTGTTAGGAAGAGAAAAGCAAACAGATTCTTGTGAAAATATGTTAGAATGAGTATTACATAATTTAAAAAATTAATTTCTATTCAAAACTTTATTAACATTCCTCGCAAAAATTAGCAAATTCTAATATATAAGTAGTGAAAAAAAACTCTTTAACCTGGTCCGTAAAGTTGGAAGTACCGCATAACAAAATCCAAGCGATTGACAAGTTATCATTTTGGATTATAAATTAAAATTTTGTGCTCAAGCCGTAAAAGAGTTATTCAACATTTTATATATGCACCAATTTTGTGTATTTTTTTGCCGTATAATTCAAATTATCTTCCTAAGCCGTAATGATTGGTTTTCGTATTTTTATAAAGATAAAATAATAATAATAATAAAATAATTATTTGCGGCTTGTACGCTGGATTTGATAAAGATTTAATAAAAATTGTGAAGATTAAAGTATGGTCGTTTTCCGCGACCCTAACTCAGCGCCGTTTCGCGTCGATGGGGTTGCTGCTTTGCGCCTTTGATAATGACATGGCTCGCTTCGCTCGCTAAATTGTAAAAGTCAAAGTATGGTCGTTCTCCGCAACCCTAGCCCAGCGCCGTTTTGCGTTGTTGTGGTTGCCTTTTCACGGCTTGTGCGCTGACATTTTTTACTAAAAAAAATAGTTTCAATGTAATGGCAAATTTGAGCCGTCTTGCAGCTCGTTCACTGGATTTTTTACTCAAAAAAATAGTTTCAATGTAACTTTAATAAAGACACGGTTTGCTTTGCTCGCTTACCTTCTGCGAAAATACAAAAAGAAAGTAAATAAACGAAAAAGAATATAAAAAATAACAATTACAGTACAAGAAAAAAAGTCTGTATAAATATTAAAAGTATACGAAACAAAAGTGCAAAAACCAAGAGTGAAAAGAGAAAATCCTTTTCATATTGATTAAAGTAATTAAATATGAATATCTACACTAATTTCGCAAGCACTTTAATAGTGAAATTCTTCAAGATATTTCTTAAGCAAGCTTGCATTAATTTAATAACAGCACGTTGACATAGTTTATAATGTATGTAGTAAGTGATTACATATTAGCCAAACTTGCATTTTTACAATAAGTAAAGTTTAGGGGAGACCAGGGAGGCTTGAGTCAGAAAATTGATTTTATTTTGTCAGAATTTTACCATTTACAATTCAAAGATAATATATATTGCAAATTGATTTTATATCATTTAGCTAAACTTTCTATATTTTTCATGCTTCCTTAATATGATTTCTGTATTTTATAAATTTTTCAATACATTTGTGAAAATTGTCTCAACCCTCCCTTACTTAGGGAGAGTTGATACAGGTGATAGGGAGGATTGAGACGATGTAAGTTTTGAGAAATATTTATTAATGATTAAGAAAAACGAAAATAAATGTTGAAAATAATGAAAATCAATGAAGATTTTTATAATAGCGGAAGTCTACATCAAATGTTAGTGATGATTTTACTCTTTCTGTTCCACCGACATTTTTGGGAAGAGGTAATTTCAAAATGATATCTTGTTCTTCGACTGAAGATATATCGTCCATTGGTGGATAGATGAATTTCCAGGTAGTTCCTTGACGACGTAAAAATTTAATTTCGTATTCATCACCTTGTTTTGTTAAAACACACCCCACGTAGTGAATAAGTGAAGACTTTGTGGCAAATTTGACTATAACAAAGTCTCCTACTTGGAGTGTCTTGACATCCTCAAGAGCTTTAATTTGGAGCATTTCTGCTTCATAGTTCTCAAAATCTGATACATCTTCGCTGCTTCCACCTGATTGAGTTAATTCCTCTTCATCACTTGAAGAAGACTGAGGTGGAGTAGCAGATTTCTGTACAGATCTATTCTTTCGTGAAAAAAGGTGGCCTTCTTTCAGAGGAACTTTTCTAATCTTTCGAGCCCTTGCTTCAGCCTCTATAGCTTCCTTTTCAGGCGTGTCGGTAAGAATTCTTGAAGAACCACGTTTTCGTCTTATTAATTGTTTTCGTGGACCTGCCTTTGGGAATGGTCGTAAAATTTCAGGACTAACAAGACTATTCTTAGTGATGACATTTTTTCTTGCTCTTGAGCTTTTGACGTTGAGGCTCTACTCTCTGGAATATTCTCTTGCATTGAAATTTTCTCTGGCTTGTCGATTGGTGGTGCTTCATTCTCTTGAATGGAACTGGTAGTTTCCAGTGGTCGATCAGTCACCATACTAGACATGAAATCAATGTCGCTGAATACTTCACGATTCAAAGGACAAATTCCGGTTGATGTAAAACCAGAGATAATATTTTTGGGAGTGAATGCTAATTCAAACGCTCGACTAGCTAATGAAGCAATATTATAGATGGACAAAGTTTGACCTGGACTTGAAACCATCCATGATGCACACTGAGAATTATAAAAATTCTTAAACGGAAAATAGAGCGACACATCCAAGGGCTGCATTTTATGGCTGCAGTGTGGTGGAAATGTTAACATCACAATCCCATTTTCCTTTGCTTTTGTCAGAGAATCTACGGAAATATGACTCTCGTGGTTATCCATTAATAGAAGAATTTTGTTTTCTACGGAGCAACCACTATGCTTTATTAAGTGATCCAAAAATGCAATAAAATTTTCTGACGACATCCATCCACTGGGGTGAGCAGCACCAGCACTTCCTGGAAAAGCACCACTCAACATATAGTCCTTGAAATTTACTCGTGGAAAGACGAAAAACGGAGGGATGAATCTTCCTCCAGCACTAATGCCACAACAAGCAGTTACTAATGTGCCGCGTTCAGCAGACGTGACGTTTCCAACCTGTTTAACGCCTTTAGCTGCCAGCACTTTAGGTGGTTTGTGTACGGTTGTAAGCCCAGTCTCATCAATATTCCATATCTGATGAGGTTCAAACTTTTCGCGTTTGAGAACCGTTTCCAAATTGTTGAAAAACATGTTAACATTTGTGCGGTTGAAACTTGTACATCGTGACAAACTGGTAGACTCTGGAGTCCTCAGCGATAACTCTGGATGACGATGTCTGAAGCCGCGATACCAATCATAGCCAGCAATGGATTTTTCATCCCATTTTATAGGATATTTTTATGATTGGCCTTAGCAAATTGGAAGGCCAGTTGACGTGCACATGTGACTGTTAAACCATGATGCATCTGCGAAGCACGGACTAGGTAATCTGATAGGAGAGCTTCTTCTTCATGGGTGAAAACTAATGCAGTTTTAAAATCCGGTGAATAAGAAATATTACTATCAGGTATGCTGGAGTTCCTCTTTTTACATATCTGTTGAGCGTCTGCTTGTCTATATCATATTTTCTTGCAGTTGCACGTAATTTTGCTCCCCAAGAACTTCATCCACCGCTGTTCTCATAACGTCTGGTGGAGGAATTACTCGTTTAGTCTTTTGACCCAGAAATGAGGCATATTGATTCTGAAACAATATTATAAAATTGTGTTGAATCACTTTGAAATAACAACTTTTAAGTTTATAAAATAATGTTTAATCAGTGGAAATATGAAATAGAGAGGGTTGAGACGTCTCATGGCTCCCCGAAACAACTGTCTCATGTCTCCCTATGTAGCGTTTTACAGAATAATGTAACATAAAATCATTGTTAAACCTCTAATCTACTTGAAAGTTATATAAAAGATTGAGAACATACCTGTGGTCGTTCTATCTGAAGAATCGCTTTGAAATTCCACTTCAATTTGCTACAAACTACCACAATATTGAAGAATATAATTTTAGTTTTAGCGGCAATTTACCACATGCACCAACAACAACGTTTTACAAACGACTGATGCCGTTACGCAGGTAACGTGGTGGGGTATTCAACCTAAACTATGAACTACTAACCACCAGATGACTATACTTGACCGATTTTAGTAAATAAATGCAGTGTCTCATTCCTCCCCTGTCTCAAGCCTCCCGGGTCTCCCCTACTTTAAATGTTAAAACGCTTAATATACAATTTAGAGTCAGATCATTTACTACCTTCAGTAGATCCTGACAATCGTTGCAACAAAGTAAATTTCCATCTTTACCCTAATCAGTCAAAGAATAGTTTGATCATTGTAAAAACATCATTCGAGAATCTAGTATCGTTCAGATTTAATTTAAAATACAAAGCTCAAAGGAGAAAAAGGTAAGACTTTTTTATTCTTCAGAAGAAAAAATTTGATCAAATGCACTTTAATATTCTGCAATTATAAGAAACAAAAATATGAAAAGAAAATCTTGTTTGTAACTAATGCGTAAATACAAAAATGAAGGTAAACACATTATCGACAAAAACATGTAATTCAAGGCAGTATTTTAGGCATAATTGAAAACAACGTTTGTTTGAAAAGGCATTGTAATGTAAATATTAAAAGGAAAATTAGCAATTCAACGTTTATACCGCGTTTTTGTATATGCAAATAGGTTTACACAAAATAAAAACTGTATAAGCATTTACTCAATTAATTGAATGCGAAATTAATAAATAAATAATTTAGAAAACTTTTAGTCTGTTCTAAGAAATTGGATATAAGAATAATTGATTTGTGAAAATGAAAGGAAGAGTTATTTTCTAATTAAAAAAGTTTCGCATATTTGATTGTTCGATAGACTGGCCTACTGTATTGAATCAAAGGTTATGCATACATAACAAAATGGCAAAAGTGTTAATCACTCTTGCAATTATGCCATATGAAAATTTGCAAAATTATATTACGTTACTTTTATAAACAAATTTTTAGGTCCATATTTACAGTTTGTATGCATCATTCTGTGATCTTGGTGCATTAATTTGAGAGGCACTTCTCAAGTCAATTCACCAAGTTACTGCGTGAAATAGCATTAGCAGAGGAAACGTTACTCTTTAGAGTATACAATTCGTAAAGGCGCCCCGCGAGTCAACCCACCAGGTCTGTGCGCCAAAAAGCGTCAGCGGAAGAAACGTTCCTCTTTAGAGTAAAATTTGCAAAGTTACGATTGTTTCCTTTTTTGATTCGTGTTTCTAGCTGTAACCGTTAGAAAATAAAGAAATATATATCTACTATGAATACATTTTGAGCTGTTTTCAAATATTCTCGTGACACTATAAGCCTTTTTGTAAGTTTTTTCTCTCGAATTATTCTACGAACTCGTATAAAAGAATAGATCAATAGGTGGCTTATTTTGATAGATTTTTGCCTATGTCCAACGGTTTGTTGTAAACTTTTAAAGTTTAACCTGTAAATTTAAAGGTGGGTATAAGGCATATTTAATAAAAATGAAAGATTGTTTATTACTGAATAAAGCATTTGAATAATAGAAATCAAAGAAAAGAAAATGATGATAATAGTAGCGTATGGACCAAATGAAGATGAGAGAAAGCAAAATAAAGATAAGTTTTGAGAAGACTTAAACACCATCGTCGAAAGCAGTGTAGGAGAAATTTACATCGCGGGTGACTTTAACGCTAGAGTAAGGAAAAGAAAGGACAGAAACGTAGAAACAGTTGGGAACTATGGGAAGATAAGCAAAACAGTAATAGTACAAGATTGATAGACTACTGCTCGATAAATAATTTAATAATAGCTAACACTTTTTATAAACATAAAGAAATACATACATACACCAGGCATTCGAAAGATGGAAAAGGAAAATCAGTAATAGATTATATATTAGTTGAAAGAAACAACCGAAGAAATATCAAAATGTCAGAGTACGGCGAGGGCCAGAAATAGGAAGCGACCATTTCATGTTGGAACCAATACTATGGAAAGAGAATAGCAAAACTACATACACTATGAAACAAATAAAAACTACTGAACATGAAACCATAAAATCATATAAATTGAGAGAAACACAGATAATAAAAAAATATCAAGATATAACTGAATTAAATATGAAAATACAAAAAGAAAAGTTGAACACAAAAATGTTGAACAAACCTGGCAGACATTCAAACGAATTGTATTAGATGCAGCCAAAGAAGCATGTGGAATAGTAAGAAAAACAAACAGAATGGTGGAACAACGAAATTGAACAGCAAGTAAAGTTTAAGAAGCGCAAATGACAAGAGTATCTAAGTGATGAGTGATGAAAAGTATAATTTACATAAAGAAGAAAGGAGAAAAACGAAAGACATGATAAAAGAAGCAAAAGATAAAAGTTGGACAAAGTTTGGGAAAAGATAGAAAGAAACAGTAAGGAAAATCAAAAACTGTTTCATAAAATATTAAAGACAATGAGGAAAGATAAAACAATATATAGCACAGTAATTAAAGATAAAAAGGAAGAAATAATAACAGAAGAACAGCCAATAATGAAAAGATGGAAACAATATTTTAACGGAAGAAAACGATGAACAAGGCCATGACAACACAGAAGAAGGAATAAAAATAGAGGAAGTAAATGACGCATTAACACAATTAAAAATGGTAAGGCAGTGGGACGCGACAAAATATCAGGAGAAATGTTAAAGTATATGGGACAGAAGAGAAGACGATTGTTATGGGAAGTATATAATAAAGCATGGAAGGAAAGAAAAATTCCTCAGGACTGGGAGACTGGTGTAATAGTACCCATTCATAAAACAGGAGATACAAAAAACTGTAACAACTATAGAGGAATAACACTATTAAGTACAGAATTAAAGGTATACGAAACAATATTAGAAAAAGAATAAGAAAAGACACAGATGCGACAATAACGGAAACTCAAAGTGGATTCAGAATAGGGAAGAATTGTACAAGACCATAAATACGAACTAATATACAAAACACTGATGAGTAAAACAAAAGCATACTTTGTTTTTATAGACCTGGAAAAAGCCTTCGATAGAGTAATATGAGAAATAATGTGGAAAATATTGGATAGACGAAAATAAATAATGAACTCATACGAGCAATAAAAAGTATATATAGTAAGACCTGGAATTGTATAATTAAGAATAACTGGAAATCTACCATGTTTGAAACACAAGAAGGACTGAGACAAGGGGATCGCTAAGTCCAGCTCTATTTATAATAATGATAGATGAAATAATTAAAGAGTGTGAAACACGAGTAAAAAAATTACAACAGGATACAGAAATCTAAAAATAGAAAAAATGTCGGAGTGCGCGTTTGCGGATGATTTAGTAATAATGGCAGGAAATGAAGAAGAATTACAAAATCACTTAAATATATGAACCAAAAACTAATATACAGATCAACGGACAAGATATTGAACAAGTACAAAAATATAAATATTTGGGAGTAATAATAGAAGAAAATGGAGAACAAGAAGAGGACATGAACAGAAAAATGGAAAATACCTTAAAAATGTTTCACCTAATGAAAGATACATTTATAAAAAAAAAGAGATCACTAAGAAAACAAAAATGACAATATTGAAAACAATATATAGACCAATACTAACATATGGATATGAGTCGTGGGTTGTATCGAAGAGAATGCAAAGCAAAATACAGGCACTAGAGATAAATTACTTGAGGAAAGTAAAAGGAATAATTAAGATGGATAAACTTATAAACCAAGAAATACGACAGAATTTAGAGACAAACGAGTTATTGGAATTCATAGAACAGAAACAGCTAAACTGGTAGGGACACATGCAAAGAATGGACAAGAAAACAGAACTGGAAATCAAGAATAATGGAAAAACAAAGAAGAGGAAGGCCGAAGGAAACATGGGATGGAGTAATAGGCAAATTAATAAAGAAACCGGGGAAAACAATGAAAGAAGCAGAAACCCTAGCAAAAGATAGAAAAAAGTGGTCTAAGTTTGTGAGGGAGTGAAACGTGGGCAAGGACAGATTAATTACCGAGAATAACTAAATTCGGGAATAAAGTGACGAACTTTAAACTACAGTTGAAAGTTGCAGTTAGCGAAAGACAGATGAGAAGGGAAAACATTTGTAAGAATAAAATGAATAATGTTAGATAAAAGTTCATAATAAGTTCTGTTTATATTTAAATAAGTGTAAGTGAAATTAATTTAATTAAAAAGACAAACAATTGTTTATTATTTTTTTTTTTGTACATATAAGAATGTATAAACAAATATGAGGATATTTGATTATTAAATTTATGGATTTCTTAAAATATTTGTTAAAATTTGGAATAGATTGCTGAAAATTCGAATTAAAATATTTAGTTTCTACCTTCCGGTTAAACCGGAAGTGGCTACCAACTTTCTTATTTTAAATAGAATGATATATTTTTTTGTATATTTGGATTCTACGCTAAAATCTGAGTTACTTTTATGTAGCACAACCTATATGAAAAATCAATAATTTTTGAGATATTCTCATTTTTTGAGAAAAATTGGTTTTGTAGTATTGTTTTCAAACGCTTGTCAATGATTGAAAATGAAAGTTATAGTAACAAAATTTGAGCTATACTTAGGAGGACTGTTAAGTTTTTAAATGATGTGTAATTTGACATCTCATTATTTACAGGGTGTTCAAAATGTTTGGCTAAATCTGACTAACTTCCAACTGCCCAAAAGTCAATTTTTTAAATGGAACACCCTGTATCTTGTTGCTCTATGTGATGGAGAATTAAGTGGTCTTTCAATCTTCATAAGGGTTTCCTATACCTATCTGTTACCATTTTCCTGCTATCGATGTATTTACATTCGACACACAATATTTCTCTATTTTATTAAATAATTTCTGACTAGTGGCCTGTGGAAATTAAAACAATGTGCCTTATTTATCAAACTTGTAAACGTCGACGTGACACATTATACACGATATGGAAATCCACCAAGAATATTCGAATGAAGACATACTAAATTTATTTTTTATTCATTGAGAATGTTACAAAATTATTGAAAGAACTTGCCGTTTGTTTAACGAGAGATATCCACACTTGCGACCTCTAAATAAAACTACGTTTAAGAGAATAGAAGCAAATTTTAAACAATTTGGAATTCAATGTACTAGAACACGCCCCAAGGTAGTCACCGGTGATGAAGACAACGAAATAAATGTATTGTCATATTTTAATGCAAATCCACATGCATCGATCAGAGCTGCGTCTGAAGATTTGGGACTGTCCTACTCGTCGATACAGAGAATTTTGGCACAACGTAAAATGCATGCTTTTTCTATTATAAAACTACAAGCTTTCCGCCCAGGTGACGAAATACGTCGTGTAGCATTTTGTGAAAGCATTTTTTGAAAACGCAGGAAACCCAAATTTTTGAAAAAAATTATTTGGACCGATGAGTCAAAATTTAGTAGAGAAAGAATCATTAATAGGAAAAATTGGCATTATTGGGCAGAACAAAATTCTCGGATGGTGCGCGAAGGTAACTTTCAAGACACATTTAGTTTTAATGTTTTTTGTTTAATTATGGATAATCGTTTTTGTTTTGAAGTGTATGACGAAAATTTAAATTCTCGCAAATATTTAGAAATGCTTAGAGGAGTGGTTTCAAATTTTTGGAAAATTTACCCCTAAATCTTCTAAATTCATGTTGGTACCAAATGCATGGTGCTCCAGCCCATTCAACCCATGAGGTTTATCAAGAATTGTCCCATATGTTCGAAGATCGTTGGTTTGGACGCAATGGTCCAACTCTATGGCCACCCAGATCACCTGACCTAACACCCCTGGATTTTTTATGGGGTATGTCAAGACTAAAGTCTATTCAAGGCCAGTCCACAACAGAGATGACTTATTACATCGGGTTCGAACTGCCTTCGCTGAAGTAGATGTGCAAATGGTTCAAAAATCCACAATAGCTGAAGTTAACAGAAGAGTTTTATTGTGCTTAGAAAACCACGGACGGCATATCGAACAGTTGCTAAATTAATAATTAAATTAATTTGCTTTTATTTTTTGCAATGTAATTTTATTTAGAAGCCAAAAATGTAGATATCTCTCGTTAAGCAAACTGCAAGTTCTTTCAATAATTTTATAACATTCTCCATGAATAAAAAGTAAATTTAATATGTCTTCATTCGAATATTCTTGGTGGATTTCCATATCGTGTATAATGTGTCACGTCGACGTTTACAAGTTTGATAAATAAGGCACATTGTTTTAATTTCCACAGGCTACTAGTCAGAAATTATTTAATAAAATAGAAATATTGTGTGTCGAATGTAAATACATCGATAGCAGGAAAATGGTAACAGATAGGTATAAACTCTTATAAAGATTGAAAGACCACTTAATTCTCCATCACACAGAGTAACAAGATACAGGGTGTTACATTTAAAAAAAAATGACTTTTGGGCAGTTGAAGTTAGTCAGATTCAGCCAAACATTTTGAACACCCTGTAAATAATAAGATGTCAAATTACACATCATTTAAAAACTTAACAGTCCTCCTAAGTATAGCCCAAATTTTGTTACTATAACTTTCATAATTTTTCAATCATTGACAAACGTTTAAAAACAATACTACAAAACCAATTTTTCTCAAAAAATGAGAATATCTCAAAAACTATTAAATTTTCATATAGGTTGTGCTACATAAAAGTAACTCAGATTTTAGCGTAGAATCCAAATATATAAAAAAAATATATCATTCCATTTAAAATCAGAAAGTTGGTAGTAACTTCGGTGTAACCGGAAGTGCTAGAAGAGCTGAAATATTTTAATTAAATAGAACTTTTCGAGCAATCCCCTATTCCAAATTTTTAAACAAATATTTCAACGGGAAGTCCATAAACTTCTAATGAACGGGTTAGCTGAATCACCCGGTATATATTATACTACGAACTCGTATAAAAAAATAGATTGATAGGTGGCTTATTTTGATAGATTTTTGCCTATGTCCAACGGTTTTTGAGTTGTAAACTTTTAATGTTTAACCTGTGAATTTAAAGGTAGGTATAAGCCATATTTAATAAAAAATGAAACTAAATAAAACAAAAATTATGCAAGTTATATTTATAAATAATAAAATTTTGATTATTTGGATGACCATAATAAACAACCTGTAAATAAGATTGTAAATATTTTTTGAGGTAAAAATTAATGCAATATTACTTTCTTTTACTAATTATCAAAATTCCTTAATGTAAAATAACAGAAATATTGCTCATTTATCGACTGCATAAAAATGGCAATTTTAATTTTTGAATGAAAATATCTGAAGAACTATCAAATTTCAGCAAATGTTTTACATGACAAGAAATGTATGCATTAACATGTAGAATATAAAAAATAAAATCCAATACAGAGTGTTCCATTTAAAAAAATCATACTTTTTTACGGCCTGCTTTTCTGGAACACCCGGTATAACTTTTAATATTTTTAAAAAAGCGTGTATTACCTCTACCCTACAGTTAATGCAATTTTTATGCCAATAATACTGGTTAAGTAAAAACTTACTTTACTCTATCTTTGGAACACCCTGTTTAAGTGGACGAACGACATCAAAGTAAAAAAAATTTTTTAGGCATTTATAATGTACTAACATTATTTATAATCTACTAATTTTAAAGATGGAAATTGTAAGGAATTAGGATAAGATAGTATGGTTTAATGTGGCATGCTTAACTATAACACACTCTGTATATACACTCATATTTTTAGAAAGATAAAGAAAAACAGTATATTGTAACTATTTTAAATGTAATATTAGTTAAATCTATTTTTTATTGCTATTATTCCATATTGCCCTATCCCTTGTTACAACTGCCTTCTTCTTACTGTCGCAATCAGTAATGTCGCCAAACTCTGCTACTGGATTTACCAGGTTTAAAATACATAACAATTACTTTTGAATTACATTGAAACAACTGATGCTTTATTGAACTTTATGTTATTACTGTAGTTATTTTTGTAGAAACAGGTAGATTGCAACTAATGTACCAAAAAATTTGCCCCGACATGTTGATGGCTCTACCGTCGATTTAACCTTATTTTTTTTAATTCTTGCAACTAACGTATACACACTTAGTCATTGTCGCAAAAATCACAGTAAGTTCAAAAGACAAACTCTAATTCGAATATGATGCATATCAATGACAGTAGGTACTTCTTTTTGGTACATTTTATTTATATACGTTGCGCATCTTGCTAAATTTTTTTATCAACGATAGAAGTGACAATCAAAATTATGCAAAATTAGTGTATAAAGAACAGACAGACATAAATGAAAGACGAAAAACAAATTCTTTTGTGTTTCCAGCTCGTAACTAAAACTTGCAAAGTGCAGCAATAGAATACATTTCATTATATTTTACACTTCCTATATTTAATGATTCACTTTACACCCGCTTCCGCAAGCGTAAAACGACTCTTTTTCGCTGGATTCACTTTTGCGCCCGCATTTTTTACTTCTAGACCCGCTTTTACTTTTAGGCCTGCATATATCGTTAATACCGAATTGATCCGAGAATTTACGATTATTCATTGTCAAATAAGAATAAACGGTACGAAATTATAAATGAGAAATGACATGAGAATCACTACAAATTATTCTTAAAAAATCAAATTTAAATTAAATTGTAGAATCTGAATATAAAGCAAAATTTTCTTGTAGAACTGAGTAAATACAATAAAAGCACAGTATCCGTTGCTTTTTTAAGTCGACATTATTTTAATAACTAATGTATGTATTTTCATATATTTTGTTGGATTTAGCAAGTAACAAATCTGGAACCACGTTATCTGCTACCTCTTTAATACCGGGAGGAGTTTTAGAAAGTTCTTCATTATCAGTTTTCATGCCCACTGATTTTGGAAGCTTTGTAATTTAAATTTTTAAATGACGTTTAGGAATGCCGGTAAAGAAGAACATTTAATTTTTAATTTTTGTAAGCTACCCTAGACGTCGCGACGAACTTACGTTCGTAAATTTAAATTTTTAATTAATTTGTTGTTATTAATACCTTTAAAATAACAACAACTAATCTTATTAGTACTATTTATTTAAGGTTTTATTGTATTTTTAAATTAAAATAAAATATGTAATTAAAAAGTAAATCTGTTTCGAATTAGTATTATTAAGAAGTGCAAAAATTTGTATGCACCACAGGTGTAAAGTACTTTTAAGCCCGAGCATGAAAATTGTTGCACGAGCCGGAGGCTCGTGCAACAATCATGTGAGTACTTTACACCCTTGGTACATAAATAACTATAATTTGATCCAGATGTGTTTCAATATTATCATTAGTTATCACTGAAATTGAAAGAAAGTGCTGTGTTGTATAATACTGTCGGTTTAGCCGGATATAATCCGACGCCATGGATATCCTGTGGAAATTTACGAAGTAACAACAGATGATGGTTACATTTTTGACTATTTATCGAATACCTTATGCAAGCCATGAAACAAATAAAACTATTAATAAGAAGCCCATACTTTTAAATCACGGTACCACAGTGAATTGCGGATCTTTTTTAATAAATAGACAACCTCTAGGTAAGAATCGTTAATGGAATTACAATATCTACATTTTATAATTATTGATTTCAGCTTTTATGCTGGTTGAAGCAGGGTACGACGTATGGATGGGAAATTTTAGAGGCTCTAGATATTCCAGAAATCATAAAACGTTACATAATCAAAGTGCGCAGTTTTGGGATTTCAGTATACACGAGTTGGGGGTTCACGATGTCCGAACTGAAATTGAATTCATTACTGAGAAAACAAATAAAAAAGTTATTTATATAGGATTTTCATTAGGGGCCGCAGCTGGCTACATATATGGGTCAACATACGCGGACGATGCAAAAGAAAAAATAGATTATTTTCTTGCACTTGCTCCTGGTATTTTTAGAGCACTCGGTTCTATATCCTATATACGGATTATGGACATTTATATATGTAATAGAGTGTCAATTAATGGCTTTTACGAAACCCAGATTATTTCTTTTTAGCCTACGTTTAATTATGTAACAGGAGGTATGTTTTATCCAAGACCACCACTGCCAAAATTTCTATTCAAGAGCTTATGTTTTCCTTTGCCGTTTCAAATATTCACTTGTCAATTAATAGATATGATCATGCTGGGATATAACTATGAAGACAACGATCCTGTATTATAAAAAATTATACTTTATTAATGATACTTTGGTGACGAACTTGTTCTTAGGAAACGTTACCGGTGACTTTGCTTTACAACAGCGATGCAACATCATTAAAAATGTTAAATCATTACATGCAAATTTTATATACGGGAATTTTCAAATCTTACGACTACGGAGAAAATCAAAACAAATTGATATATGCAACAGGCATTCCACCGAAGTACAACTTATCGACAATTCCATTTGATAGTCACATCGTATATGCCGAAAACGACAAACTGGTACACGAAAAGGTAACCAACAAATTTTTTTTTTTTAAATTTAAAAACTTAATTTTGTTTTAGATGGTAAATAAACTGTACGCACAGTTACCTGGTGCAACATATTCGAAAACTCTGTATAAAATAAATAGCACAAAATATAACCACATTGATATTTTGAGTGGAAAGAGTGCTGCTCGATTAGTGTACACTCCAATTATAGAAGAGTTGAAACGGAGAGATCGATGAGGCAGGGTAAACGCTTAAAGACAATAAATTATTTCAAATATAAAGTGCTTTCCATTTAACATAGACCATAGGATTTTACATGTTAACATTTAATTCTCATGATATTAATTATAATTAAGTGGTAAAATGTCTATTAAAAAAATTTTCTTAAATTCATTTGTAAGTTTTGAATTTAATAAAGAAAAACAAAAAAAATATCGTCTCGGGAGGATTACGATATAAACTGACAGGTTCTGTTCAATATTTAAAAATTTAACGTGTCAAAATGTCTCAAAGTTAATAAACAAAATTTGAATGACAATTTCGTTGCCATAGTAACTAAGTCAAATTACAAAAGTCCTTTAGACTCGTCGGTTTGAATCCTCCCCAAAACGATATTTTTTGTGTTTTTCTTTATTAAATTAAAACAAATAAGTATAAGAGTATTTTCTAATAGACATTTTACTAGTTAATTATAATTAACATAAATGGTTTATACCAGATGTTTCAAAAAATGTTAACATGGGATTGAAATATTAACCTGTAAAATCCTAAGGCCAATGTCAAATGAAAAGCACTGTATAGTAGTTCTTTATTGCGTGTTCACCAAAGTTGTACTAAAAAAGGCTAACTCTGAACTGGTTGTAAATAAATAATTAAGTACTCCCTTCTGTAGTAGTAAAAGAAGTTTTTTTTTCAGTATTACTAAAAGGAAATGATAGAGGGGATGACTATTAAAAGTCTAATCTAAAATCATAAAAAAGTACCATACATGATATGGACGTTTTGATAAAAAAAAGAATAATTTTTTTTAAATTTGAAAAATTTAAAAAGGTTTAGTATTTTTTTTTTTTAAATTAATTTAATTTTTTTTTTAATTTTAAAAAAAAAAAAAAAAAAAAAAAAAAAAAAAAAAAAAAAAAAAAAAAAAAAAAAAAAAATAAATTTTATTAATAAAAGGTCTGCAAACTCAAAGTCACTGGTGGGCGCAAAAGCATGGACTAATAGGTGGGCCGCAAAACCTAATTTTTAAGAAGACAAACTACTGAAAATTTTTAAGAAAAAAAAAATTTTTTTTTTAAAAAAATTTTTAAAAAATTTAAAAAAAAAAAAAAAAAAAAAAAATAAAAAAAATTTATTTTTTTTTCCGTAGTATGACATCTTTTGTCTTTAATAAGTTGTCTATTGTGGCGTGAATTTATCGGCGAAAAACTTTAAGACTGCGTCCAAGTGTGCGTCCGTCAATCGCGTCTTGCGGGAGACTTTTTTTTTTTTTTTAAAAAAAATTTTTTTTACTTTTTTTTTTTTCTTCAAATTAATGAAAAATTTTTTGGGGGAATTTTTTTTTTTTTTTTTTTTTTTAAGAAAAGATTTTTAAATTTTCGATTGTTCCCACTCTTTTAATTTTTTTTTTTTTAAGTGTTTTGACACTGAATCTCAGTCACTTCCATCTGCAAGTGAGGGGAACTTACAAATCGAAGGAAAAGACCAGAAAAAAGAAAAATGTTTTCGGGATGAAAATCCGAAAACGCTTTCAAATTCTGACAGAAGGCTTCCCTTTTTTTTTTTTTTTTTTTTTTTTTTTTTTTTGCTTTTTTTTTTTTTTTTTTTCTTCTTTTAAGTTGAAAAGTAAATTACAAAGTTTTCAAGACAACAAAGTTAAAAACGTAAAAGGCTATCGATAAGCGAAGTTTTTGTAGTCACAAAAAAAGAGAAAAGGAGGGATAATAAGCTGACGTTCTTTCACTCCATAAAAGGGTATTTCTTCTTTAGTTTTCTCATAATAAGGAAAAAAAAAAATTAAATTTAAAAATTAAAATAAAAAAAAAATTTTTTTATTTTAAAAAAAAAAAAAAAACATGAAATCATTTTGTATCCTAAATGAAAATTTTATTCTTCTAGGTCAGTGGCCAAATTAAACAAGGTTTAGCATATTAACTTAGAGGATTCAATCAATATTTATTTGATCTAGACCACACAATAAAAACTAAACTTAAATAAATAAACTCACGATGCAATTCAAATGATAATTGAGGGGTAATGGAATTAAAAGAGTGGTAATTTTTTGAAAATTGATTGTGAATTGTTGAGGGGGTTTTTTTGGGGTTTAGGGGGGGGGAATTTGTTGTAGAAGGAGGGAAGTTTGGGGGAGAAGGGAGGTTTTTTGGTTGAGAGAGTAATTTTTTTTTAATAATGTTGTTTGTTTTAGGTTTTGGTGGTTTGGAAGTGGGGTTGGGGGGGGGGGGAAAAAATTGGGGGGGGGGGGTGGGAGGTTACTCTACTGCATTAGTTTCCTTTTCTTCTAACCGTTTTCTTCTGTTGTCTGTCTCTTTTCAACTACTTTATACCATCTCTTTTCTCACCTGGTAAACTTTCTTCTCATTTCTCTCTTTCCAATTATTTTCATACATTCTACACAACCTTTTTTTGCTTTTTAGCTAATATTTATCTTTGTTTTCTTCATTACTTAGTTTAAACGTAGCTATGATCTTTTCTTCTTGCATTGTCAGCCCTCCTGTTAAGTACCTTGAAATTTCTTCCACTATTATATCCACGTATCTTATTGTATCTTATTCTTTGATCATCATTCTTCTTTCTTCTATGTTTGTTCCTCTTTGTTATTTCTTCTTTCACTCCTCTTTTTTTGCTTCTGAACCTTCATACTCTTTCTACACACCATAACCTCCTCTTCAATAATATGCTTTTTCTTTCTTCTTCTACGTGCTTTATGTTTTCTAATTCTATCTCTTTTTAACATTTATCCAAAATATTACTGTATCTCTTATTCTTCATCGTTCTCTTGCATGCTCCAACTTTTATTTTTTCCAGTTTCATTTCTTCCTTTATTAAACATCCAGGTGTCTCTCTCCAAACCTATCATGCGCCTACAATATCTTTTCTGTATCCTTTCTGACTATTCCCATTCTTAACACCACCAAATTTCTGCTCCGTATATCATCATACAACCATTTTCTTTTCCTTACCTTTTTCAAAAACACGTTTCCCAGTACCCATATTTGCCCTAGAATTTTACTTCATGTTTGTCGTAAATCTCTTATCTTGTCATTGTCCTTGTTGTTGTACCTTATCGTATTTATATCTATCCACCCTTTAGATATTCTGCCCTCCTCTACTTCTTTTCCTTCCCTCTTCCTTTTTTCTTATTACATAAGATTATTTTTGTTTTTCCTACATTTACTACTAGTTTCTTTTTCTCTAAATAACTCTTCGTCATATTTATTATCTTCCGCATCTCTTCTTCAATTTTTATAAAATCACTGTATCATCTGCATAAGCGAGTGTTATTAAGTTTGTTTTTCGAAATTTGTTTCCCCTCACTTGCTGTTTTCACAGTTCTTCCTCTAGGTCTTTTATATATAAAGAGAATAACATCGAGGATTCACAAACTATTATTGGTTTTAAAGAAGCACCCACTTTAGGGTGTAAAATGTAACCTTAACCAGCTACCTGAGTTTTTTTCATTCCCATCCTCCAAAAGAGGTCCAGGTTCCTTAACACATCCATGGCAAAAATCTTCACTTTTTATTCACGTAAAGCATCAATTTAGAAAAAAAAATAAGTTAATAAATAGTCAATTAGATCAGAGTAAACAACAAACCTTGAAAACATTTTCTAACAGAAAAAAACTAGAAAACAGCTTTAACCAGATTTAGCTTTGTTTGTTACTTTAACTTTTACGTTGAAAAGCTTTGTTACTTTACCACTTCAGAGAAAGAAAATAAAAAAAGAAAAAGCTTGGGGCGTTGTATGTACAATTAATGATTTAGTTCCAAAGAAAAAAATTGTATAAGCATTGGTTAACCGACTAAATTCGTGCTGTTTATGATACAGTTTGTCAGCCATAAAGTGCATCTTCATAGAGTAATAGAGTAGACTTTTATCTGTTACTTTATGGACAACTGCCAACTGTGAATGTCAAAATAAATATGTGGATTTTAAGAGTAAAAACTGTCAGTTTATGAACACAAGCAAGGATGACTAGATATACGTCGGTACGACAAATTCTGTATGCAACAGTTATGTCCTTGCTTTTTGCCGCTCGTCCATAATTCTGTGCTTCGTATATAAAAACGTAGATTATGGACTTATTACATAAATAGCTGTTATTGTCTATTTTTTATCAAGCTTGGATGTAGGTTTCTTCCAAGAATTTCCAACCGTGTCTTTTCATCCCTTTCTGCATTTAGTCATAGTTAACCATCCTTTTTACATAGTTTGTTTATCTCATAGGGGATCTTCTCTTAAATGTTGTATTGTTTTGCTTATTGTTTTTTATTGCCTATTTCGCTCTTGCTTAGATATAGACTTCTTCCGATCATTTCCATTAGTGTCTGTCTTTTTTTTTCTGGATTCAGTCACAGTTACCCTTTTTTTATATGCTCTGTCTATCTCATAGGGGGTTTTCCTCTGATTATGGTAACATTTCTCTTTTTTTTGGGTTTTTCTGAGTTTCTCTCACTTCCAAGAATCCGGACAAGTGATCATTTTATTACTGTATGATCAGCTAACTCTTCTCACTTCAGGTAATTTTGTTTTATAGTCCAACATTTTATTTAGATTTCATTTAGAAGGCTGTAGCTACTAGTTGCCATGCTTACCATGTCTAACTTATTAAGAATGAGCATGCTCTATTTTATACGTAACCATGTTATGGATGTAACCCTACACTCAGCTACGTATGTGACCTATCATAAAATAAATGAATTATACATAATAAAATAAAAAAAAAATCAATGTTAATAATTCAAATAAACAAGTTATTAGTGTTTTGTGACATGTAACTTGGAGTATCTAATAAATTGTTTAGGTTTCACTGCTTAATTTATTTAAAAATAACGAATTTAAAATTGACCTTTGTTTATCTATTTTTTTTATCTAAAAATATCATAGGTTCGATTAGATACGGTAGTTAGAAAATAATTGGTGTATTCAAATCTACAATAATAAATAGAGTATTAAATTTAAAATAAAGAATCAATTTACATTTCTATTCTAATTAAAATTCATGTGTGTTTATTAAAATCTGTATACTATTAGCGCGGAGTAATAAATCATAATTGCTTGAAATAATTCTTTATTTTCTTGTGAAAGCGGTACTTCTACGGTTAAGTAAAAACCAATAAATTCTAACCAAAATACGATCATTGTGTCGCTCTTGCAGCATATCGACTCATCTAGGGTCTGAGAACAATAGTTTAATCTTTGTAAACACGTTGCCATCAGCCCAGGTACTGACGAAACGAGAATCATAGCCGTAGATGTAGGTATTATACCAAGATACAAAAATAATAATATATAATACGTAAGAAGTAAAATTTGTAATGTGATCTACTATACAAATAAAATAAATAACATATAACCACATAATAATTCATATCAAGGTAGATTTTACTATTATAATATATTTACCTACTAAAAATATGATTTTCCAAACATATCAGCTACCTACGCCACTGCAATACGGGAGATTCGATAAATCTGACAGGTTAATTACTCCGCGCCAATAGTATACTGAGTATAGTTAAGAGTTAAGAGTACAAGGTACAGGTACTATAGTTGTCGCGGCAAACTGGTAAAGTAACTGGTTTAGAGACGTCATGAAAATCCTCATTAAATGCTTTCTTAATTATATTACATCAAAATCATTAGTATTGTAAAAAACGTCATAGATATTAATTTTTTAGATAAAAACTCGGTTTATTACCGACATAAAAAATTTAAAAAGTTATTACGATAAAACGTCAATGACTTTTCAGTACCTATTCGTTACAGTTTTGTCGTGAGTGTTTTCGCTTTTTACTCTCTCATAAAAATACAAAAGGCAATTAGTATTCTACAGTTGTAATCATATTGTTCCTGAAAATCATCGCCTTGACCTGACCTTTCCAGATTAATAAACACAGTCACTCATGGTTAATATTTTACAAACTGATATAAACACGTTGAGTAAGAATAAACTAGATTTTTTGTCTAACCTTCCTTTCAGAAGTACTTACTGTGGCAGAAAACTGTTTCTCTATTTCACATATACAATAAATATTTTGTGAAACTGTTTTGTCAAAAAACAGCATCACAAAGTAGTTTTTGTGCAACCGAAAGTAGTAATTATTATGGGCAACGTTGGTAATAAGTACTAGCTGTGGTGTGGTTGTCAGATCAAAGAATTGTAACTTCTAACCTCAATGTGTGTCATGTTTTATATTCTTTGTTTTAAGATTTTCTCTTTGATTCGATTATACATTCAGATTAATACATCATTCAAATCTATACAAATTACGGTATTCAGGTATTCACGTAACTTTTTTTAATTACATAAACTTATAATCGTTTTAGACATAAAATAAATCAAACATAAAAGGTGAATAACAAATTTGAACTTGACTTCTAAAATAAGATAATGAACAATAAAAAAATTAACATAAATAGTTTACAATAACCTAATCATGATTTAAAGTGCAATTTTTGTATATTTTAATCGTTACGACAGCACCAACATTTGCAGAAATAGAAATAGGTGGTACTTTTTGATCAGAGAACATACTTTCGTTGATAATTACCGTCCCATCTGATTCAGTTCTTTCAACATCAATTCTTTTTTGAATTGAGATCGACACTTTTGATCAGCTTGCTGCAGTTGACGTATAAGCAACTGGCTTGACAGAACTTGCGCCACTTCACTTTTTTTCTTTAAAGAAGCTTTGACATATCCCTCTGCAATTGTCGATGACTTCCAGCCCACATGTTTTTTAATCGTAAGTAAATCGCTTCCTTGATTTACAAGATGCGATGCAGAAGAGCGACGAAAACAGTGGCCAGTATACGTTTCATAATTAGATAGCTTTAAGAATTTTGCTATGTTTTTAGGTACTTTGCCAATCTTAATAATACCTATTTGTGATACAGTACATCGACCTCTACGGTAAGTTAAAAAAAACTGTCGTGTGAAGTATGGGATGGTCTTAATTGAATATATTTTTGAAGGAGGAATAATCCAAGAATCTTCCGTAATGACAAATAGACAAGATGTATTAGTTTCTCTGCATGAACAGTGACCTGAATTACATCAGAATTGAACTGCACATTCTTCATCGTCATACGTGTCAGCTCGTCCCGCCTGCATGCTCCACAATACTCCATGATTAATATAGCCTAAATAGAGGTAAATTTTAAATTTGTAACATAAAATATAACGTAGGACATTACCTTAATCGCCAAGAAAGTATAATCGTCAGCCTCGTTAAGAAATTTAATGATCATTGTACTGTAAAATACTTGATTTTTTTGGTTGATAATTTTCTGATTTCCTTCTCAAAAAAGCAATTACTTTAAATATTTATAAATGTCAATATTTTTATTAATCGAGAGACATGATCGGAGCATGGAGTAATTTGACCACATTGTCGATGACTTCTTTGTTTTACTCATTATTTCGAAGTATGCTAATACAATATTTTCGCTGATATTGGTCAAGTTATTTTCGTTACACCAAGTACAAAAATCTTGCTTTTTGTATTTAGGTTTGGATTTAGTAGGTAACAATTTATGGATTGCATTATTGGCAATTTCACGTAACTCTGGAGGAGTGCAGGAAAATTCGTCCAAATTGTAAATAGAATCCATTCTTGAGAACAAGTATAAAGTATCAAGAAAGTAAGGCGACATTGATTTTATACTTACATATAAAAAATAAAGAACTTTTGTTTAGTACCTAACTAATTACAATAATCGTTGAAAAACAATTAACTAATGTCAAAATTTTAAATTTTAAATTACATAGTAGGCAAGTGCTTGTCACTGTTACCAACTGAAATATGTACAGGGTTATTCACTATAAATTAATCATCCCTTATTATCGTTATTATTGCTCGTAGAAAAAAAATTATATATGAAAGTTGTATGGTTCTAACTGAATTTTCTTAAAATGCAATCAATAGTTCAGTTATTTGCCGTTTACAGGGAGCAACAATAATATGATGTATTTTTTTAGTGTAACACCCTGTATATTATATTATTTTTTTTTTATTTCAAAAAAATAGAATATATTGTCTTTATATTGAGCCGTTATTGAGTTATTAATCGTAGAATATCACAGTTACATATGAAACCACCGGTAGGCCATCAAGAGTCAGTTCCCCTGCTTTACTATAAACGATTTTGGTGATTTAATTAATAAAATGTCAATTATCAAACACAACATTTGTCATTACATTACTTACTTTGACAATATTAACAATTCCTACTAATTGGATTGTTCTTCCTTGAGGAGGGGCACCAAAAAACCATTAAGGCGTTTTTTCAGGCAACGTTTCGTGCAGCCGAATGTGCACTTCTTCAGGCCTCTGTTTATTAAAAAGAAAGGAATACATTTAACGGTAAGTTATATACATAAACATCATATCCTTAATATATTAATCTAAATTATAGGTGATTGACTCGACTACTTACTTAAAACAAATAAATGGTCCGCCACTTGAATAAGTGTAAAAAACACATAGATATTTAAACAAACACAAAATAAATTAATAATTAAATGTAAATAAATATCTCTAATAAAACACACACTCTATACGTAGAAACGAACAAACATGAATGACTAAATAACAATATGATAATGGGAATTCCTTCTTCTATTTTATTTTAGTGATTAAATTTCTATAAATATTGCTTAAATTTTGTGTGTCCGTGTTATAATTAATGTTCTTATTGTGTTTGATGATGTATATCATTTCAGCTATTAGACGTTTTTTATAATTTCTTTCTACATTTAAAATCGTAGGATTATCAAAATTAAAATTATGACCCATCTCAATATGGTGTACGGCTAACGCAGAGTCTGGTTTATTGTTTTGCAATCGTACTTATGATTTTAATCCTGTTACGTGTATTTTTTGTTTGGTTTGGCCAACATAGCATTTATTACAGTCAAGACAGTCTATTTTATACACTACATTGTGTTTGTCAAGAATGTTTGTCTTGTCTTTTAATTGTGTGTAGATAATGTTGTAAATAGTATTGTTATTGTATGTAGCTATGTGGACGTTAGTAGTTTTTAGTAATGGGATAAGGTGTTTAGTCAAGTTAGGTATATTAATAATTTTAGTATAGGTATATTGAGAACTTATGAACATTACACTACTTGTCATTGTACGTTTATTAACATTTGTAATAACTTAAAAGCTGCTAGAAATGTGTGTTTCCTGGTACCCAACGTGTAAAAAATCTTAAATGGCAAGATGGGTCGACAGGTACCTTATAGGAAAGCCTTTTCAATTCTCTATACAGCTATATGCCCCAAGGGCTCCCGACAGCCCTATTTTTGAAAACAAAAAAATAGGAAAAAAAGGCAGAAAATACTGAAAGGTGGTCGGGAATGCCACTTCATGTTTACAACAGACATTCATTAACAATAAAATTTGCCTTTGCAAATTAACAAGGTGCTCCGGTGGGCCCCATCTCGAACATCTCAATTTACAAAACGATCTGTTTCGTTTTCGGTTGGCCACCCTGTGTAATATTTCAAAACTTGTCAAAATGTCAAAAAATAGTGATATAAAATTTTCACATACAATTTTCGTGTAACTTTGGGAAAACTTGACTGAATGAGTTAATATTCCTTAAGTTTGTCTTTGTTTATGTTTTCGCCGAACAAATGATACCTATAATTAGCAGATAACACCAGTTGAATGTGATTTAATCTAAACCGTCCTTTATTTTGTATCTCTTTTAAATTCTATAATAAAATTCTTAATTTTAATTACTTAGTATAAAAATAACCTTATTATCTTTATTTTTTTATTAAAAATAAAATAATTTTTAAAAAAACTTTTTTTAAAAAAAATTTAAAATATAAGATCAAAACAGTAAATTAATAAATTTTGCACACTATAAATAGCTAATTTATGTTATGCCTACAAATTAAGTAGTACAACTTCTATTCACTAAAATTCTCAAGAACAAAGTTATTTGCAATTTCTTACTTCAATAAAATATTAATATTGCCCCGCATTCAATTTTTTAAATGACCTTTCAGTTCTTTAAAATTAATTCAGACCTAAATTAAAAATCCTTTAACACTTGCTAATCACTTGATAAATTTTAATTAACTTAATCAGAATAAAAAAAAATAGATGGGAAGTTTTTAGTTACGTAAAACATGTTTTTGATCACTTCTTAAATTTATACCACATTATTTTGTTTTGTTTAAGAAGTCATTAAACATTGAGTAATCTCCGATATTCTAATCTAAAAAGATACAGACGCACTCGACTTGCTTTAATTTCATTTTAAAATTGTTTCAAATTATTATTGCTAAGCGACTTTTAATGCTTGACTACAACTTTATAACCAGACACTTTTCGAATTAAAAAAACTTTTTGTTATATGGAAACATCTATTGGTAATCAGAAAAACAGTTACTACTTTTATTTTTTTGTAAAATTGATATATGTACTATGAAATGGGTGATCAGTATTGTTTTAATAGCGATTGTAGTTTATTACATAAAAAAGGGCAAAAATAACGTATGTAAAACCTTTAGTGATTATTACACGGATCGTGATAGCAACCCGAACTGCTACTACAATCCAGATCATGAATTGGATGCGGTGAGTAAATTTAATTGATCATATATTGCATGTTTTTTACGTCTATTGTTACAAGTTTGTTGTGTCGATATTCAGATATAATTAAAATGAATAAGTAATACTGAAGAAGTCGCTTAGAAACCTATCCGTAGCTTGTTTTCGTAGAGTGGGTCAAAGGAAGGTATTGAGAAAAGTAAAACACACAAACTCGTATAAAAGAGAGTAGAAAATATATTCTGGCAAGTTCAACAAGACAAACAATAAAATCTAAATTAACGAAGGCACAACATTGCATACGTTATCGAAGACAGTCTGATGCCATGAAAATTCAAGTTTAGTATAGACGCGACAAACACATCACAGAGTTAAATGAATTACACGTAGCAATATACGTAGAAGTTGCTCAGTAATATTTAACCCAATTTTAACGGCTTGAACTAATGTATTATGCACAGAATCAATGCTTAACATTGAAAATAAATAAACTCAGGATTCGTCGACTACAAGGGCCTTTCATTTTACAAACGGTAGCCGAATGATTAATTAATGTCTTAAAAAAGTTAAACCGAGAATTAGATAACATTTCGTACATGCAAGACAACCACATTAAAAATAATAATACAAATAATAAAGATCAATACTTTAATTTTAATCACTTAACTTGGTGTCTACCGAACACAACTTTTCAGAAGGATACGGCTAATATAACCCCGCAGATCTAGATTAACATTGAATTGTGATAACGAGCAGCTTTCCTGAAGTGACCTGAGGTATTAGCTGTGGAACAGGCCAAGGTTTGAAGAGAATGTACCTCAAGGTAGTAGTCTTTCTTCAAGAAACGACTTATGAATTTTACGAATATCGGACATACACGCCTGGGTAATTTGTAATTAATTTCACTTTGCGAGTCGTCGTTATCTTCCGGGTAGAATTCTAAAATTTACAAAATGGCAATATAGCCACATGCAGGTTTTAAAATGAAAATACGTTTATCAAACTGTAGGGTTGACATCGCAACCCCATTATAATCAACACAAATTCTACATCCGCATATTATGTAGTAAAATGATCGCGTAGCTTAAAATTGCTCTTATATTGCTATCCGCCTACGAAAAAGATTTCCTACCCTGTTATAACATGCAACCAAATTTGTGCAATTGTAGTATTGTCACTTTCAATCCTTCAAAACTGATTCCTTCACATCGATAAGGTAAAAGTGTCAAACTGTCTTAAAACAAAACTAGTCATAGTTACGTGGGCTGCTTTCACGAGAATTCTTGATGGGACTACGTACCTACGTTCGAAAGACGGAAATAGAACAGGTGAATAACGCGCCTATAGAAAACGTACCTGGGTTATCTCAACCATAGCCTAGCATAAATGGGGCCGAGGCGACCAAGTCTGAGGACGACTATCAGTAGACAAATCGCGCATGTAACACTATTATTATATAAGATCAAATCTGTGGAGGTTTGCATAAGTTTAAATGCAAGTTGCAAGCATTCATTTATGTCTATTATCAAGCAAACGATTTTGTTAATGAGCGTATCCTAGAATTCCCATTGTGGGAGTGCGGGCAGAGCAATGAAGTAATTGGCCCTAGTAGTCTAGAACGTTGTGATCAATAAATTCTATTTTGGAGGTTTGCAAATGCCCGATCATTAACGTCTCTTTAAATTACCGTAATACCCGGGAGTTATCATACACCTATTGCAAAAACGAAGCTGCGATTTTATGGCAATTTTTGGGATGTCAGGAGAAGATCTAGAAATTCCGGTTCCCGCAACTTCACACCAAGTACATTCCGATAATTTTGTATTATTGCTGTCGTTGCTTCGGAAGAACCGTTAACGGAGTTCCTAAGGGTGTGTCGGAGAGTCCATGCACGTGCGCTACTAACCCGCCCGGACCTTATTCACCAGTTTTAAACCCTTGGGTTTCGACTTTGGGGTTGGCAATACTCAAATTAACTGATTGTCCTGACTGTAATCACACATCTTCTGTGGGATAAGGGTTTCTTACCGACGCTAGAACACCCTAGAACACCCTCAACCTTAGTGTTTTGTGTTGATGAACTCTAGAGAGCTACTTTAAAGAACGCAAAACTTTTTGTGATTGGAAGCATAACAGAACTAAACCAAAGAGTAATCTGCTTTATGACTCGTTCTCTCAACGCAGCCCTGGGACTATGGATTAATCTGAGCAGTTAGATCGTGATGCACCTGGTGGTTGATCTTTGAATGGAGCTGGCTTGTGACGCATGTCTGGGATTTAGTGGAAACCTCCTGACAGGGACTATTGGGACTCCTTGACAACTCATTAATATATTTAACCTTTTCCAGTACCTCTCCCATGATACCTATCAAATAGTTGTCAGTTGTCGCCTATTCATAAAGGATTCAATTTCATGTGTCTGTTGTCGGGCGTTGTTGGCGACTTCCAAACCTTGTTTTAATGCGACCCGAGAAGCGGTCCCCTGCTGCTGAAGCATTGTTTTGTGTTTAAGTTACTAACTGGTTTATGTAGTAATTGTATTGTAGACAGAGGAGGTGACCTCCTGTCGGCCGACCGTGTACTAATAAAATCTATTTACAGATAAGTTCAGTGTACGCTACGATCCAGGACAAAACTTTCGGCTTGTCGACAACCAAGCCGCGGTTAGCCTTGTCGACCAGGGTTGGATTTGCAGTGGTTGTGGAAACGCAACTTATAGTAAACTGGTTAGGTTGCTCTGAGCACTGAAGTTCGCCCGATCGACAGCTAATACGTAGGCGGTTTGGTCCAAGTGAATAAGTACAGAAAAGTTTGAGCGCATTCAAAACTGAAAGTAATAGCAAAAAAACAAAGACAAACAAAAACCAGTTTGGCGCAACCATCTTGGCGCGGTGAACTGAGCTCAGACCAAACTTGGCGCAGACCGAATTTGGCGTTGACTGAGGTTCGTGCCTTCTTAACTTGGTGTGTTTTTATGTTATCCCAACTTGGTTTCGAAAGGATGACCGTTCACTTTCTACCCCATTTGCAATTGAAGAATTTTTTAACAAAATGGTTGTGTGTATGGTCGTAGTAATTGTAATTTGTTACAAATAGAAAAATAAACAGTTTTTTTGCACAAAATGTTTAACAGAAGTTTGAGTCTGATGCGCCAGAAGAAAGGAAAATGTCAGCCAAAATTACAAAAGTCCCCATAAGCAAAACCAATTGAAATTTTCTCGATCAGTCGAAAGATTAGACAAACGCGCGTGAGAATTAAAATTCGTCGTAACATATTGGCAGCAACATACGTTTATTGTGGTAATAAAAGTAACAACGTAACAAATTCCCCGTTAGCACAAAGAAAAGTTCGGAGTAATTAATAGCGACGAAGTCAATTCTCGTACTTACGACAGAGAGCAAAGAAAGAAAAAAAAAAAAAAAAATAGGGTCCGTAGTTCAGGATGGTCACAAAAAGAGTTAAATATCCATAAAGTCGCCAAAAAGCGGGTTGATGATTCTTTGAGAAACAACTATATGTAAATAAAGGAAAAGAATCATCAGTAAACAAGACTCTAGTGAAAGAGGTCGCTCAAATGGCGTAATGCCCCAAAAGGCAGAAATGCTACTAGATCCATCAGATACAACCAATCGGAATCTAACACAAAACTATAGTTATAGAGAAGAGTTTTACAAAGACGCAGGACATTTTAAATGCCAGTAAAGATAGGACAAACACACAACACAAAATTATTGTAAAAACAGTGACTATCCCTATGTCAATTGTCAATCAAATAAAAAAAAAATTAAAGTATTTGCTTTGTTAACAGTCTTCGTAGAGAAAGAGTGAGAGCAAAGGTGTTGCGTTCTGAAGGTCGCATTAAGTGGATGATGAGATTCCAAGTAAATAATTAAATAATATACAACTATACTGAACATTTTGTCATGTTACATGTTATTTTTTAACTTTATTTACGTAATTTTTAAATTGTCATTTAGAAGACTTTTCTCTTGGTATTAATTTCTTTTGAATTTCCTTATCGAGTATACAATCCTTAATTACAGCTTTAGTAGTTTTTTTTCGAGATACGTTGTAGGATCAGAGTTTATAATTTTGTAAATAGGATCTTGTAACAATGTTTCGATTTTTGATTTATAATCTTCGGTATCCATTATTACAGTTGTATTTCCTTTGTCAGCAGGTAGCACAAATTTGTAAATGTCCAAAATTTTATGGATTACCTAAAATTCATAAAAATGGAGTACCACTTAGACCTATTGTTAGTAGTATAGATTCACCAACACAAAGTTAGCTGGATATGTTGCTAAAATATTACAACCTTTTGTTGAATCCTCAAGTTCTTATATTAAAAATTCAACACATTTTATAGATATTATTAGAGGTCGTAAATTAAAACCCTACAGATATCATGGTCAGCTTCGACGTCGAGTCCTTGTTTACTAAAGTTCCAACAGAAGAAACTCTTAATATTCTAGCAAACAAACATATGTTAACACCTGATGTTGTTCGTTTAACTAAACATTGTTTAACCAACACATACTTTTATACGACTCTAAGAAATATAAACAAAATAAAGGAGCACCAATGGGATCACCTATCTCACCTGCAATTGCTAATTTATTTATGGATAACTTTGAAACAAATGCAATTCAAGAATCTTCCAACAAACCAGAACTTTGGTTACGATATGTTGATGATATCTTCTCCATATGGCCACATGGTAATGAAGCATTACTAGCTTTTTTAAATTATTTAAATAATATTCATCCACAAATTAAATTTACTACCGAAGTAGAAGTTAACGGAAAACTACCTTTTCTTGACGTGTTACTAATTAGGAAACCAGACGGAAGTTTAGGACATACAGTGTATAGAAAACAAACTCATACCAATAGATACCTACATGCTAATTCACATCATCATCCACAACATTTAAATTCTGTTTTAAAACCTTATTAATTAGATCTGCTAGACTAACAGACAGCGAGCATATACACGAAGAAATGAATCTTCTGAATCAAGCTTTTAAACAAAATGGTTTTTCACGTCATCATGTTATGAAAGCAAAAAGGATGAAACAAAGAAGTGACGACGAAGTTAACGATAAGAGTACGTTTACTGTATCAATCCCGTACTTCAAAGGTACTACAGAGAAGATAAGTAACATTCTAAAGAAACACAACATACGAGTAGTTTCTGTACCTGTTAATAAAGTTAAGTCTTTCCTCCGTTCCCCTAAAGATATTATTCCTTTAGAAGATCAAGGCATTTACGAAATTCCTTTGGGGAGGATGTAACATCTCTTACGTTGGACAAACCAATCGACGTATTTCTGCGAGAAGAGAAGAACACAAACTAGCAGTCCGAAAAGGATGTTTAACTTATTCTCTAGCTGAACATCATCACCAAACAGGACATAAAATCGATTTTGAAAATACAAGAATGCTAGGAAGAGAAAACATTTATGTAACCGCCTCATTAGAGAACAAATCGAGATAGAAAGACGTCCTAGTTGCATTAATAAACGAGATGATGGAAAAGGTTTACCTAACACTTGGAAACCGTTATTAACTTTACCTCAGGATAGAAGATCCCAAATATCCAACAAATAGAACAACAAAATATGCAAAACAACATTACCATGATACCGATACGTAATGCTATTGGTTACTCTGGTCCAGCGACACGTTCAAGGTCAAAATCGCATAGAGACTAAGATTGTTATTTATTAATTACTTGAAAAAGCTGCGTGTTAGCGTGGCGAAACGTTGTAATTTTTAATATTTATTACACGTGTTTAAACCCCCAAAGATTTTTATTACAAACATGTTTACACGTGAAAGAATAAAGCATTATATATACATATATATATATATATATATATATATATATATAAATATTAGCAACTTTGCCGACAGGTATGTAAAGTAGTTACATAGTCGATTCTTCAATTATAGCCAACCTAACAGTTGGCAAGTATAAAAATTTCGAATCGCCTGCAGTAAAGTACGCAAGAGGTTGTACAATAGCAAACAAACACTGAGAATCACCTGACAGCTGTTTCGTCCTTTGGGACTCATCGGGAGTGAGAGAACTGAGTGTAAGTCCACTATTGTACAAAACGCGCGCTGTCGACTATATGCCCTACTGGAGGGATCACACATTTAGGATGATTTTTCGACATCTAGTGTCGACTCGTGAAAGCGTTCACGTACGAAAATGTTAGGTTGGCTATAATTATTGAAGAGATCAACATGTAACTGCTTTACATACCTGTCGGCAAAGTTGCTAACATTTTCGTACGTGAACGTTTTCACGAGTCGACACTAGATGTCGAAAAACTTATCATTTATATATATAGTGTGTCCCATTCAAAATTTGATATCACATGAGCCGACATGTAAGGTTTCAACAACGTCATTTCTTACTAACAATGGGCATAACTACCCACTGTTTATAACTGCCAAATTTCAATATCGTAGTTTAGATAGTTTTCGAGAACTGGCTAAAACCTCATGGGACACACTTTATAATAGTTTATAAACAAATTAAAGGTTTACATCATCCCCTGTAATTATTAATGCTGATTTTTATAATTATCTCGTATCACAAAAAAGAGATACAGTGAGTGTAAATCTGGCAAATTTAAATTTGCGACCATAATGCTGTGAAAAACTTACGCCCATACACCTGGTAACAATTCACAGTATCATAAATTTCAGAAATTTCATTCACATGTACATTTAAAAACAATACAAGCTAGTTAAAAAAATTTATAGAATGATGCAATACTTGTTATATTAATAAGAGAAATATATTCAACAAATTTATTTTAATCTAAAATTATATCATTGTAATCCAATATGATTATATCATTGATTGTAACATTAGCATCTGTGCTAGTACGATCTTCTTCGCTCTCTTCTTTGTTTTCAAGATTATCTATTATACTATCTACTTCATTATTTATCTTTGTTGAAATGAGCATGCTTAGTTTACCACCTCCCCAATCTCCTGAAGTTTCCAATAAATCTCCAATATATCTGATAATTTGATCAGTATGGTCGTCGTATCTACTTTAAATGGCCCCTTAAATTAAAGAAAACTTGGACTTAAGCTCCATAAAAAAATAAAATATTATAGGTTTATTTGATCAGAAACTACGAATTAATCAAACCACATTGCAGTCTGAAATTAGTCACGTAACTCAGTTCTAGTCATTTTGCTGGCCCCGATTGATTTCAGGTTTTTGATTAAACAAACCTATTGTAAACAAATAAACAACAACTGAACTATTATATAGGGTGGGCCATTAGTGCGGGCAATGGCGATATCTCAGAACATATTAGATTTAGAAATAGTATATTGTATTACACTAGGAGAAAATCACAGTTTTCATGCGAGTGCGTTAGCTGCGCGAGGGTGGTAGCCCGAGCGCTGATAATCACGAGCAATGAAACATGATTTTATCCTCAAGTAATACACTATACTTTTTCCACGACCAGTATGTAGTATCTATGAGTTTTATCAAAATTTAATTTAAGATTTAACTGTCAGTTTGGCAATTTAAAAAAATATAGGTGTTTTCATGACTACCAAACATTTTATCTACGACTAACATATAATGTTAGTATTGTACCTCTGTTTTTGTAGTATAATGCTATATATTATTCTCACAGGAAATAATGACTAGGGTTTAATGGTCATTATTCCCTCCTGCACTCCAATCACACAATTTCTGAAATTAAATCATGCCTACCCTAGAAACAAAACACGCAAACTGACAAGTGTCAAACGCGTAGTGTTTGTGTATCTATTTGTGTGTGAAAATGGATGAAAATCAAGAGTTTTTTACTTCTACACCTCTAGAAATTGCACAACTAGCTGCAGCAACATCTACCTTAATACCTGAAAAATCGAAGTGCATTTATAATAAAACTTACGCAAGTTTTAATGAATGGCGTCTTCGAAAGAAAATGTTGTGTTGGCGTATTTTGCTGAATTAAGTACACAATACAAACCATCTTCATTATGGTCATTCTACTCAATGCTTAAATCTATGTTGAGTATAAACCATGATATTAATCTGGAAAAATATGGCAAACTACGGGCATTTTTAAAAAGAAAATCAGAAGGATTCGAACCAAAGAAGTCTTCCACTCTGACCCCTGAACAAATTAGGAAATTTATTGACAAAGCACCTGGATCAAGTTTATCTTTTACATAAGGTAAATACAAAGACACATTTTTTAATTTGATCTATTTCACACTCGGTACCAACGCGTATTACGCTATAATAGCGATATAGCGAAGCCAGTTAGTACAATTTCTTACTGTTTAGTGGTTAATATATTTGGATGCTTTTATCCAGAAGTTTTCGGGTTCTATATTAATTCATTTGTTTCAGGTTATATTAATTGATCGGAATTATGGGTGCATGTCGTTCAAATGAGCTTTATGAAATGAACATAGAAGATGTAAAGGATTTTCAAACGCAGTATATAACATACCCAAAACAAAAACAAAATTTTATGAAAATTTTTTTTTTATTTTATTTTTTTTTTTTTTTAATAAATTTTTTTTTTTTATTTTTTTTTTATAAAAAATTAATTTTTTTTATTTATTTTTAAATAAATTTAATTTAATTTTAATGTTATAATAAACACATTTTCAGAGATTGGTAAACAAATTGCCATATATTTAAATTTGCCAAATCCTGAAAGTACATCTGGCCACTCCATCTGTACATTGATGCAGGAGGCGATATAACCGGATTAAAACGTATTGAGGTTGGAAGTCGACGCAGGTAGCTGAAGGTTACATCGACTTTTTATTTGAAGTGTTGACGTCGTTTTGACAGATTTTCAGGTTAGATAAATAAATGTAATTTTCAAATCAAAAACGAGCAACCAATCAGCTCTTGCTACTACATTCAGTCAATTGGGGTATACATATATACCGTTACTAGTAACGAAGTGATTTTCTGTAGATGTTTAGATATGACAATTTTTCTCTAGTGGTTTATGATTACGAAATGTAAAGTTTTCATAGTGATCATCGTGGAAAAAACTTTTTTAATAAAAGTCAGATCAATGAGGTGGATAATTTGAAATTATCCTCCCCGTTTATACAGAATGTTCAATAAAAGCGCCGACATACCAACAGTTTTTTAAATGGAACCACCTATTTTTTATCACAAATTTGGATTACTTGGGCAATTTAACGTTATTTTACTTTCTCCGAAAAAAATCAAGTTTCGAAAAATTGAATAATTCAGTTATCCTTAAATTTATTCAACTGCGATTTTTTTCAGAAAAAAGTGAAATACTCGAAAACCGCCCAATTTACACAATCATGTATAATGCATAAAGTCACGTTAGAATTGCCCAAGCAACCCAAATTTGCAATAAAAAATGGGTGGTTCCATTAAGAAATTTTTTTAAACCGAATATTTTCCGAAATATAGCCCGTGCACGTGCAAATGGCCAAATGTATAGGTATAGAAAACTAAAAATTTATGATAACCAATGCAATTTCAAGAAATAATTAGTTACCAATAATTGTGTTGCACATATTCGTAGCAGAAAAATTCCTCTTTCCTTTTTTGCCTCTGGCAGAAAACATGTGTGCAACATTTTGTCAATGACCAAACGCAACATTATTTTGCAACTCTCCCTACAGGTCCTTCCTCCTTGTAGTACCAAATGTTTCATCTAAAACAAAATACAAAGTAATATTATTGCTGAATGATATTACTTAACTTTAAGTCTGTGCCATTCGGCAGAAGTATTTCGAATAACAGACAATGATAGGGAATGAACTCAATGCGAAATGTGGACGTAACTGCAAGATTTTAACATCAAATTTTCCTTGTAAATTTTCAAGGTTTATCAATTTATTGCAATTTTGGTGCTATGAAATTCAATGATAGTAACTCGCATAATTCTTGTGATAATAATAAAGCATTGGAAAACAAAATTCGTTCAATATGTTTAGAACAACAAAAATTTACCCAACGGCGTGTTCCATAACTGAACTACTAAATATAAATAACTCACCAGTTTATATTCTGCAAACCAGTAGTTAATAAACGTTCGAGCTCTTCAAACTTCTCTATAGTAGTTACTGGAAATTCCATTGGCCATTTTTTCACCAAATCAACATTTGCATTTTGATCGATAGCAAACAAAATTTTTCTTGATTGACCTTCAACTGAGACATTGTAAACTCCAACCTGCTTATAGCTTCAAAATTCCTTTTAGTACATCATTATTGAATGTGCTACCTACAAACCAAATAAGATTCTGTAAAATTTGTATACAAACAGTTATTTTGAAATTAGAACAGCTTTCTTTAAAAAATATAAATAAATATAAATAGTAAAAAGTTTCTACTTATAAGTCAGATGAATGTATTAAGTCTACTTGGCTACAAAATTTCAAAGTAAATTAAATTGGCATTGAAAAAGAATAAAATCACTACCAAGTAGAATCATTATTATTAACCGAAAACAAACTCTTACTTGTGCTTTGAAGTTGGTAGAGTGTTAAAGTAGGTATCATTTTCACTGTTAATTAGCTATATCTTCTAAAATACCCTCTAAAATACATTTTTAATCCAAAATATTTTTAAAATGTGCACTCAGTAACTGTACTAAATGTGACAAATTCTTTTTATCGACTAGTTATCCTCCGATGTCAGAAGTTTGGGACATACTATATAGGTAAATCAAAAATCGCTAAAACAACACGTGCCAATTTACCGCAATTAACATGAAAACCGTAAATTTTGAAATCGTGAAAAATGTGATATGGAATCCAAGGATATCTGCATCTTCTTTAGATATCGTACGTACGAGTAAATAACGATTAAAAAAAAAGGTTAGGGAGGGTGGGCCACAATGAAACATGGGCCACAGTGAGACATTCAATTTTTCTCTTTCAAATATAATCGGATCTGTGCTGCCATCTATACAACGAAAGAATAGTTACGCCTACACATTTTCATACTGGTAGCAATTTATTTCAGTTGTTCGTTTGGACGCATTAGTGGCGTATCGTTTCGCGGCTACCGAAAGTAAATATTTTGCATACATTCCACTGTGAATTTAAGATTAAGGAACGCTAAAATTAGTAAGTATTTTTTCCTGTTAATTAGCATAACCATTAAGCTACACTATGCTATAGAGGGATTTGCTCTGATTCAATTAGTTTTTATTTAACCTATAAAATCTATTCGGCATGTGCTTTGGGCCAACTTGAGACAAAATAAATGGGCCACAATGAAACATGTCTCATTGTGGCCCATATGTAATTTAAATAATTGTCTGCAATAACGTCTGCTTTTTAAATGCTGAACTAAATTTATTATTTGTTATAGTATATTATCTCTTGCTTTAGGCAGAATAATGTCAAGGGGACGAAAGAGGAAGACCGATAAGGGAACGTTTTCAGAAGACTCAATGAGACAGGCTGTTGAAGCAGTTTTGAAAGGTGATATAAATGGACGTAAAGTTTCACTTAGAGAAGCTGCTTTACAATATCACGTTAAGTATCAGACGCTCTTTAGATATGTTAAAAAGCACGCGAGAACCCAAATTTACCTATTCGTATGACGCCGAACTATCAATGTCGCCTGGTATTTTCACACGAACAAGAAACATCTTTAAAGGAATATATGATAACCTGCTCAAAAATGTGTTACGGAAAATCAACCAAAGACTTTCGAGAACTGGCATACGAAATGGCAAAATTAATAACATTAAAACACCAGACAATTGGGAAGATAAAAAGAAAGCAGGTGTTGACTGGATGCAGGGATTCTTGAAACGTCATCCACAGATTAGCATTCGTCAACCAGAAGGATGCAGTATATCTAGAGCTACCTCATTCAATAGACACAATGTTTCTAAATTTTTGACAACTTAGCAGAGATCTACAGACGTTCTGACAAATTTGCCGATGGGTGTCGTATATTCAATCTCGACGAAACGGCAACAACCACGGTACAAAAACCCAAAAAAATATTGGCACCGAGAGGTCAAAACAAGTCAGTCAGTGCACAAGCGGTGAACGTGGAACACTTGTCACAACATGCTGCATAATTAGTGCAAGTGGAAACAGTTTGCCTCCAGCTATGATTTTCCCCGCAAACACTTTAAAACGCACATGATTAATGGATCTCCCCCAGGAACTCTAGGACTAGTCTCCACAAGTGGGTGGATGACTAGTGAGCTGTTTCCCTCAGTTATGAGACATTTCATAAGTAATAGCAATTCATCAAAGGATAATCCAAGTGTCCTTATATATGACAACCATGAAAGTCATTTGACAATCAAAACTTTGAACTTAGCTAAAGACAGTGGAGTCACTATTGTCACCTTACCACCTCATTGTAGCAATAAGTTACAGCCTCTTGACGTCTCTGTATTTTATTCGTTCAAGTCTCATTATAACGCAGCAGTCGACTCTTGGTTGCTTCATAATCCCGGGACTCCAATGACTATCTATGAAGTTGCCAGCTGTGTAGGCGTAGCCCATCAAAGAGCTATGACTCCTGCGAATATCATATCGGGATTCAAGAAAACGGGCATTTACCCGTTCGACCGTAATGTTTTTCAGATGACGATTTCCTAGTTAGCTACGTAACTGATCGTGACTTTCCCGCCGAAGCTGGTGAAGTGATGGAAACAGAACATATAGGAACTGACAATACAGTGAGAGAGGAAGAATTAAGGACACCTCCAAAAGAAATTCCACAAACAGCAATAGAACTAACTCTACTTAACGAGGAAGAATCGCCAACACAAAATGTTGCTCATACTTCTAGTTCAGGAACTAGTACAAAACCAAGCACTTCGTTTATTTCTCCAGAACAGTACAAAGGGTTTCCAAAAGCGGGGGCAAGAAAGTCTAAAAACTACGTACCAAAGGTCGCAGTTGCATTGCAACGGACACCCCGGAAAAAAGCTTCTATGAAGCAAAAGAAACTGAAAAGCAACGCAAAATTTCCTTAAAGAAAAGTTCACTTTACGTAAAAAGAAACCAATAATAAGTGATGTATCATCGTCTGAAGATGAAGTTACCGCTTCAAACCCTATGGAGGAGGATTCGGATGAGGACATAGAATGGCCACCGGCATTGGATTATTCTGGATTTGAGGAATTGGATAGGGAACCCATACCTGGTGATTTCGTGCTAGTGCACTTCAAAACAAAAACAGCAGTGTTTTATATAGGACAAGTTGCTAAAGAGAAAGATCTTGAAAACGATATAAAAATTAATTTCCTAAGAAAGAGTTTAAAAGGTGAACGCCACTTTGTGTTTCCTGCTGTTCCGGACGTGGCATCAGTGTCAATAGATGACATAAAAATGATCCTACCAGTACCCACTTGTTTGGGGAAAACAAAAAGGCTTCAGTCATCCTTTAAATTTGAACTAGATTTTACATTATTAAACATGCGTTAAGAAAAATATGTTGTTTCATTGTAGCCTACTGGCTGTTTTATTGTGGCCCATCAGTGGGCCACAATGAAACAGTTGTAACATTTTTTTGTTTGTTAATTTTAATACTTATTTTGTATGTTTTTTCTAATTTGCATATAGGATTACTTTTGCAATATGTTGAAGT
The DNA here is from genome assembly GCA_030710515.1 of Abscondita cerata. Lineage (NCBI taxonomy): Eukaryota > Metazoa > Arthropoda > Insecta > Coleoptera > Lampyridae > Abscondita > Abscondita cerata. The sequence continues at coordinate 173,672 of JALBCR010003192.1, forward strand.
TTCATTAGCAATGCTCAGTTTTTGATTTATCAGATTTGGCTATTAAATAAAAATTAAAAACACTTTTTGTCTCACTGTGGCCCACCCTCCCCTACTAGTCAAAACGCACTACTACATGTACAAAATCTCGAACCATACGCGAAATATCATTATATTGTTTTATCCAGTATGGTTAATAACTACAGACTACACGAGTGTTGCACGTAAAAATGTTAATAAATAAAACAACATTAATTACAATTGCCGATCTTACATTTCCATATTGCAACTCGGAGGTTTGTACGTTCACCTACACGCAATAGATTACCGAAATATATTTCAAGCAAAACAATTTCAATAAAAACTAACGTTATTTTCTTTATAATATGCCAATAAAGAAACTTACCTTTTATTAATTTTTTTGGCTAATGTCTGTAAATACACTGATACACATACACACAATCTTCCGGATATTCACAACACACTGTGCTATGCTATATAAATGGCTATCGCCAACGTGATTTAATCTGCTGACTTTGCCATTTAGCAACGAACTTCTTTTCAGAATGCAACATTTGCAAATAGGGAAATTTTAGACTGGTTGAATAAAGTTATAATTATCATATATAAATATGCATATTTGACCAATATTAATAATGTGATACATGTATTTACAAATGTATAAAAAAATTTATCAATGAAAAAACAATATAAGCAAATGTAGTTGTTAAAGGAATGATTTTTCAAATGTGATGTAGGACGGAGGCCAATATTGGTGAATCTAGTTTCGGTTTATATTGGTTATTAAATATATGTATACATACATTAAAACTAGCAATTTCTTTAAATATTTAACCTGCATTTGTCGAGATCGTAGAAACGCTGTGTTGCATTTCCAATATTAATTGCAACAATATCAATGTTTAATTTCTCATAGGGGTATTTCTGATTTAATCAATTAATTGCTTTTATTAATTTCAGATAGACATTATTAGACGACGCGGATATCCAGTAAATACTTACGAAGTAACAACAGACGATGGTTATATTTTGACACTTTACCGTATTCCGCAGGGTGTCGAAAACAAACCCAGCATAAAAAAACCAGTACTTTTGAATCATGGCGTAACTTTCAACTGTGGATCTTTTTTACTGACAAAAAAATCTCTTGGTATTTGAAACATCACTTATTATTAACTATATTTAATAAAGATATTAGCTTTCATGCTAGCAGACGCTGGATACGATGTATGGTTAGGTAATTTCAGGGGTTCTAAATACTCAAGAAAACATAAAACTTTAAATGATGGAGACAAAAAGTTTTGGGATTTTAATTTGTACGAGTTGGGAGTTTACGATGTACGGAGTCAAATCCAACTAATTACAGAAATAACCCATACGAAAATTACGTACATTGGATTTTCACAAGGTTGCACTGCTGGTTACATATACAGTTCAATTTATCCAGATCTAGCAAAAAAGCAAATTGATTTTTTTGTTGCAATTGCTCCGGCTGTTTTTCTAGGCCATCCTCTGAGTAATATGGCATACTATCCTTGGCAGCTAATATCAGTAAAGTATTGCAATATTATTTCTCTTTAAAATACTAAAAAACGTCGTTTTAGAAAATGGTTAATTATTTTAGAAATGGAGAAATTTATCCTAGGCCACTACTTCCGTTATTTCTATTCAAAATCATTTGTTTTCCTTTGCCTTTTCAAATATTTGCTTGTCAAATACCCGATATGATAGTACTAGGTTACAACTATAAAGATAACGATCCAGTAAACAAAAATACCATTTATAATAATATTTAGGCGAATTAGTTCTTTTTAGGAATCGTTACCTATTACATTACTTCACAACATAGACGCAACATCAACTAAAACAGCAAATCATTACTGGCAACTTTTGTACACAGGCAATTTTCAACACTACGACTATGGGGAAGAGCAAAATAAACTGATATATTCAGACAATACACCTCCACATTTCAATTTATCTAGTATTGAATTTGACAACTTCATAGTGTATTCTGAAAATGACAAATGTTTACCTGAAAAGGTAGGTCATTACATGTTTAATTAATATTAATTATCTAATTATTATTTCAGGGTATTCATAATTTGTATGAGCTACTTTCTATCAAAACTAATTCTAACAAGCTTTATAAGATTAAAAATTCTAGATTTAATCATCTTGATATTTTGTTTGGAAAGCATGCTGATCAGTTAGTATTCACACCTATTATAAATCAAATAAAAAAAGAGACTGTAAAGGATAGATTTACATAATGCAAATAAAAGATAAATCAATTGTTTATAACGAGAGATTGGCGTAAAATCAATAAAAATAACGTTAAAAAAAGTAATGTTTCTGGTCAGAACGAGACATAAAATGAAAGAATAATTGGCAACTAGAACAGAGAAGAAGAATGAAGAAGAAAACCAAATAATCGTAGCATATTATCTGCATAGGAAAGGAAACAAAATTACCAAATAATGACACTATATGGACAAAAGAAATAATACAGTATATGTTCCAAACATTAGAAAGTTATAAAAAATTAGTAAAGGAAGAAAAGGAGAAGAGAAAGATGGTGGGAAGAGATTTCAATGCAATAATAGGAAAAAAAGCAGTGTCAATGAATAGAAGAAAAAAGTAAAAAAAGGATAAGTAAGTTGAAATTCAAGCAAGAAAAGAAAAGAAAGCAGCGGAGTAAAAGAAAGAAAGTGGAAAATTGTAAGAATAGGAATTGATGGTGAAATAACAATAGAGGAAGTAGAAGAACTTTACAAGATTTTCAGAAAATAACAATCGAAAACAAAGTGACCGGTAATTAAAAAAAATTCTGGAGTGGCAAAGTTAGATAGGAAAGAACGTGGATGGTATCAAGGTATATAAAATATAATAATAAATACAATAACTTAGAGGTAAGAGTGGATTGTTTAGATAAAACGATAGAAATTTTAGAAAAAAAGGAAATAAATTTTGTTGATAATAGAATTAGAAATGAATAAAAGTAAAATAAAAATTAAGATACTGACGCGAGAAATACTGAACAATATGTTGGGAGTAAAAGAAAAAAATGTATTAAAAAGTAAAAGAAATTTGAGAGGTAGGTACCAATACATTTATTGACGATGACTTGATATAAAAGAAAATAAGATCAGAGGCAAAAATGATAGAGTACGAAACCAAAAGTGCACTGATCGTTGATGTGGCATTATTCAATCAACACTCCCAAGGTAGTCTAGGCCTTCTGACGGAAGAAGCTAAAAATACTAGCAACAGTTAAAGTGCTGGTATTGAGTACGAGTACTGAGAATTCTCGTTTCTTGGCTGGTTGCTGATCCTCTCGACCATTTTTTGATTTAAACTTATCATTCTAAGTTATGTAGTCCTTTGGTGTTGACAAACTATAGGCTAGTGCTATTTGAAGCGGCACCTCTTAAGATTGGAAGCATACCCAACTAACTCAACCTGAGGAATTTGTCCTCTTTTTGTCCGGCTCTCTTAATGCAGCCCTAGGACAGCAACATTACAGTCGGTGGCCTCAGAAAAAACTGTGGATATACCAGAGTAGTTTGACTTTGTTTTAGGTCGCCGGGTGTACTTATCACTTCAGGCTTTGTTTACTAGAATCTGATACATTGCCGCGTTTTTGAGTTACCGACAAACGGCGGGGTAATAGTAGGTGGCTTCCTGTCAACCGGCCACGTACTGGTCAAATTTATTTTTAGATTGTTTCTAGTACTGTCCAATCAGAAACTGCAGGTAATCGGCAACCAAGCCTTGGGATGCCACACTAGCTAACTGTCGACCACGGTTAGATTTGTAGTGGTTGTTGGTATGGCGACTTACGGGTAGTGTGCCCAAGCGACACTTAACACATGGGGCTGAATTCGGTCCACATGCCTAGACACAGAAAAGCGCAAAACCATTTTAAAATCTAATCTGAGTCACCGTAAAGTCTATAATTTGTTCTTAAAATAACTCACCTTTCAATTCAGTAGCTGTAAACTTTTTAGAAATCATTATCAAAAAGTAATACATCTAGAGGTAAACGCATCGGGCGTTAGTGATCAGTATGAAAACCCTTATTAATTTCATATATCACACGTTTAGACAGCACGAACTGACCGATAAAATTTAGTAAAGAGTTAAGATTTAGAATTTTTTATTTGTTCTCTTTGTTTAAAATCAGGTCCAGATAAGATTTTTAATGTATGATTGAATTTCCTTAAAGCAAAAAGATTTCTTAGTTTATTTCCGATGATTACATCTTTCATCAATACTATTAGCTCATTTAATTGCTGCTAAGTATCGTAAAAACTGTGACCCATCACCATAGTTGACTATTCAAACAATCAAATATTTTATTTCTTTAAATAACAAAAATATGAGGGTGTCTTAATCTTAAACACACTGTACATATTTCTCGATGGAATCGTCATATATAGATTAACAGGATAACAAGTATTATTATAGATTTCTCTATAATGCCCTTGAATAAGACCGGCACAGTTCATATGCACACATTCAAATTTTTTTTTTGATTCATTACAATGATGTTGAAAAACTTTGTTAGTTGTTTTTTTAATATTGATACACTCTTTACATTATCAAACAATTGTTTCGATGTCTGCATCTATACCTACATTATTATGTGTAAATAGTTCAACTACTTTAATTCTTCTTTATGTAGTTTAGCACGAATAACGACCAATATTTTAAAGTCTATATTCTTTTGTAAACTATATTGAGAGTCCAGTATAGTTTTTTTAATTTGGATAATTAGGGGACTTTTATCGTTTCAGTGTTTTCAGAATTTAACAAACATAATTTATATCTCAACAAACAAACTGTGTATTTTTCAAAAAACAAGTTTCATATCTTGGATACGTCATCAGCTACAACACCATATCAAAGTGTCCAGAGGAAGTAAAACCAATTAGTAAGATATTTCAAATTAGAAACATGGAAGAACTAAAAGATTTTTATGGTATGGTCACATTTTATCCTCGATGTATAATAAATTTTTAGACAATAACAAATGCGTTTAGAGGACAATTGCAAAAATAAAACATTTTACAGGACTTCATCCTGTAAAACAACTTTTAAAAAACTTAAAGAAAAAATTATAAGTAACCAAGTTTTAATTCCATTCTTCTAGTCGTTTTCCCATTAAGTCCATTTGCTCTGGTATGGTTTTTCGCTTTAACACGTTTTCCTCTGTAGGCACATTCCCCGTAGGATTTTTCCCCTTAAGTCAGCTTCCGCGTAATATATATTCCCTTTAATGCTTTTCTTCCTGAATGTATGTTCCATTTAATAGAGTTTTCCCTGGCTGAATCCATTTTCAACAGAAATTGAGATATTGCTGCCGTTTCGTAGAAAATAGCAAAACGAGCAATCTAGGAATTAAAGTGTGGTGCAAAAACGGGCAAATTCTACTTCAACTTTAAATCACAGATTGCATATATAAATGCAAAACCGGCTAAATCCAACATGGGCATAACTGCAAAAAAGGGTAAATCTCAGAAACACACCTTATTAGCAAAACCGACTAAATTGCAATGCATAATATTAGGCGAGACTGAAGTGTAAGAGCAAAACCGACTTAATCTATTCTGTTTACTTGATAATTGTCAAAAACTAAGAGCATCTGTGTGAGTCTGTGCAATGTTTGCTAAATACTGCAAAATAAACGACCCTGTAGTGTATACAGTTCCAAACTTAAAAATTAAATAATAATTAAAAAAAATTATGTATAATTACCCTGAAAGGTAGATGACATACTAAACCGCTAGTTTTTTTGTACGCTTTTGCTCTCGAAATATATCGGAAAGAATTCTCCGCCTTAAATTTTTTTTTTAAACTAATGAAATAAAGGCCAGGCAGGAACACTTGTGTGTGAACCTTGTAACGTGTTACTAGAGGTATGTACAATATATGTTTACATTAATTTTGGGGATGCTTTATTTTGAACCAGATTTAAGTTTGCCCTTTTGCACGTTTTTAGTTTTACTTTCTACTATTGTTTAAACCACAATTATAGAAAAATTAACTAATTAGGAACCGCTAATGTAGTTTCTTTGTCTGAAAATTTATTACGTAGAGAATTGTCTCGCGCGTATTTTCTTTTTTTAAAACGCCCTCATGAAGCGTTCGTCACCAATTTATCAAATGTTTTTTTTATTAAGGTTTAATTTAAATTGAGTTCATATATATTGCTATGAGAAACAATAGATAAAATATAAGTTAACAATGATTAGTTCAGATTGTAAAATAACCACTGTTGCGGAGGCATAAATTTGGGCGTTTTCATTCTATTTTTAGTACATATGAAGGGATTTTTTATACAATGCAACAAGATATGTAACGCTACTAAATCATTATTTGTTTTAAATCGTTTGTTTTAAGGGTCGTTTACACCTATTTGAATTGAATTAACGTACGTAAAATTAAGAATTGGCAAATGTTTAGCACCATTCCTCTAACACTTGCGTATACATTCAAGTATAGATACGGAAAATTACCGTAGTATACGAAATTGTTGGGTAAACTTCAACTTAAGAAGCTACTAGATAGTTTATTATAAGTAAAATGTGTGTCTTGCGACATCTCGTGTAAACATTGACAGGTATGAATAGTATAAACCAAGATAACTTGTATAGAAGTACACACGCAACAAATGCTGCATCAGGTGTTCTTTTGTTGCATGTGTACTTCTGTACAAGTTATCTTGGCTTTATTGGCAACGTGTGTTACAAGCATTAAAACTATCGCTTAGATAGCGCTTTGCACCTTATCACACACATGCCGTTACAGTTAACTGTTGGCATTTTCATAGTTTATTATATTTGTGTGCAGTTTTACCATGAGTGATTGTAAAGTAATGTTCAATGAGAACTTCTTAAGCTAACTTAGTAAATGCAAACGGAAAGCTTCGTGTATTCGTGCGTTGATTCTTATTTTTTTTGTGTCTGCATTGATTTAGTTTAACTGGATGTGAACGATACCTTACTCATGAATTCGTTTATACTTAACTTTTACAAGTTGGGGAACGTTTTTGAATGAAGGCTCTTATCGATGTTGTTTTTGATATATTGATTTAGTTCGAATCGGATGGGTGTATTTTAAGCCGCCTGGTAACGACCGTTGGTTGACTTAATTGTCTTACCTGGTTTGTTGCAAGTGGAGTAGCTTGTACACATTCACCGTGGAATTATTTGATGTTTTTGATTTAACAAACGTGCCGAGTGTTCGTCAGAAAAGAAGCGGTCCAAGCCGCCTGGCAACAACCGTTGGTTGACTATGTCCTAGCTGGTTTGATGCAAGTGGAGTAGCTTATCTCTCTCCCCGACTTAATGCCAGAAAGAGAGAGGTTCAAGCCGCCTGGCAAGAGCCGTTACTAGACTTAATGTCCTAGCTGGTTTGATGCAAATGGAGTAGCTTATCTCTCTCTCAATTTAACATGAAACTTTTACTATGACATTTATTGTCATTGAACTTACTATTTACCTGCTGATACAAAGAATATCAAAGCAGAGGTCACTGAAAATTATTACTGCAGAGGGAGATCTGCTCGTCAATATGTTTCCAGCAATTTATCTATATCTAAACTTTGGAGGCTTTACAGTGCATGTGTTGCCTATTTCTCACTATTAAGAGTTGAAGAATCGTATTTTCGATTTATTTTTTAATACAAAATTTAACATTGGTTTCAACAGTGTTGACGTGTGCCCCAAATGCTTAGAACTTTCGAGCAAAATTAAACATGAAAAAAAAAAGAAACTAAAACCACATTGATCACCGAAAAAAATATCCATAAACAACGAGCAAAAGCGTTTGTTACCAAGAGCCTATATTAGTCATGATTTTTGGAATAGCATGCTAGAGATGCTACCTAACGAAATATGCAGTCAGTTTATTCGAATATTGCTTACTTTTTCATTCTGAATTTTTGTTAATTTTAAAGACAGAAATTGCAATAACTGTAACCTATTAACCAACACAATTCACTTCCGATCACATGAAAATAACTTAAATTGATCATTTAATTTAATTGTTAATATAGATGTGGACACAAGAGGGGGAAACCGCATTAAGAAGAAAATTGATTATTGGGAACATAAATTTAGGGAAAAAACATTAAGTGGAAAAGCCCTAGAAGGGGAAATGGGACTTAAGGGCAAACGGCGGTAACGGATTAATTGTTGCTAACATTCTTGAAATGATAATCCAAGTGTGTTGATGTCATTGTACCAGAAATCTAATGTAAAATTTGATTGAACTCATTAGGTGCTGTCTTGATGCCAATTTATTCATTTAATACCTACCACGATGTGTTGATAGTGTCTGGATTGCTTTACTTTTTTTGTCTACCTTGACATGTATATAAGTTTTGAATACATCAAATAGGCAAAAATACTTTGATTTTTAAAAATTATTCAGAATGTCGCTTATTTATTGAATTGGATAAAAAAACAGACTATAACTCTTAATTTATAATCCACTCAAAGTCTTACTTTCCAATCCGGTTTAATTTTTACCTTCTATTTGAACTTCGATAGAGTAATTGGCTGTATCTTCGTTGTTAATTATAAAACATCGATTGTTACTGCATTCAGAACTTGATATTTCTTCAATCCTCTCTGCATTCATTTTAGTTGTGTTTCAATAATGTTTAAATACAAACTTTCTTAACATGGCCAATTTTCTTGCAAGCATCACTTTTCAGTCTCCTGTAGTCTTTTCGGCAATTTGTAGTAGTATGACTATTAAGTCCACATCTTAAACATACGATTGGATAGTAGTTCGATGTACGTAATTTGGTCAATAATTGACTAATTTTTTTGATTTGAAAGTTTTGTGTACTCCGTCTTGATTTATTGATTCTTGAAAAAGAGTTTGATTATTAATTTTTAAAGATTCTAGTACAAGGGACTTATTAACTGCGTCATTGAATTCTAATTTTTTAGTTTTGCAAGATACTGAATTATTGATTCGTCGCCCTTTTGAATTTTACACAAGAATTTGTGTTGTTCGACTGTTAAATTCCGTTTAGTGTAAATATGTTTTTAAACTAATTCTATCAATTTTTCATACGTGAGATTCCTCTGGTGCAGCGAATAATAAAAGAAGATTGTAATTTCTTGCTCCAATTGATTTTAATAGAATTTTAACACCCATTTTCCTATTATCAAAGACGTTTTTCATTTGCAAGTTGTTACGGTTCTAAATACTCGATACTGAACGTAGGTCGTTAGCCGTATTAAAAACGTATGGTGTAGGTTGCGCGTTACGACGAAAATCAAATTTACCGCGCCTACAACAAATTTTCCTATTGGTCAATCGAATTACGGGATTCTTAACTAAACAACGCGACGCCGACGGGTCGACATCTTGAAACTTTTTTTTCCTCTTGGACAATTGGCGGTGGTTCATGAAGGTAAAAGGTATAAGTGAAATTTCAACGTGACTTTAATAATTGCACCATAATTGAGTGCAGAAAGATAAATCCTATCAATTTACGCCGTAAGTGGGTCTTTTTTGCTATTTCTTTGGTTAATTTTGAGGTTGTGTTAATTGTTAATTGCAACGTTTGCTTTAGCACGTGTGTTAACCTTACACTTTCACCGTACACTCATGAAATTTAAAACTTGGACACCACAATTTCTGTAAACAAAAGTTTGCACATTGTGAAGCGGGCTTAAGGGTATCATTTACAATTCTAACAGCAGGTAGTCTCAGCAGGGGTTATCTTATAGAAGGACTGTAGAATGAATCATTACACTAAGCACGTTTTAGAAAATAGGTAATTTACGTTGCTTACTTAATTTTTTCTTTAAAGAATATATTTGAAGGTATCGCTAATTAAACACCATAGCTCGATTAATTATCGAATCAAAATTTTGTTTAGGAAATGTTTACAAAATAAAATTAGAAATAATTTTGATTTAAAAAACGTCTACAAGCAATAACTTTTAAATTAAATCAAAAACTAAACATGGTTATTTGGGTTGACTGATTATTACTTATTTTTAAATAAATCTAACCTACTAATTATTGTAAGTTATTAAAAAAAATCATTAAACTCTCTATTCATAATATTTAGTCCTTACAAAATGTATATTTTATGACGTTTCATTTTTTTCTGTAGTTAATATAAAAAGTGAAAATAAAAACTAAGGCAATTCTTATTGTCAACGTATATATTTAGTTTTTGACAAGAATTTATTACATAATTATAATTAAGATACCAAGTTATAGTTTAAAATTAAATGAAAACGTTTTTTTTAAATAAAGGTATTACTATATAAATAAATATAAGAAATCAATAATGGGTGTGACCTCCATTATTATTGATACATTCTTGGAGGCGTCTGCTCATTGACGCTATCAAGGTATCAATATAATTAATATTAATCGTTTCCCATGCGGTATCAATGGCTGCAATTAGTGCATTACGGTTTACTGGTATAAAATTTGGCCCTTGTTGTCTTTGGATAACAGCAAGTATTCGAGCCCAAACATTTTCGATAATGTTAAAATCTGGGCTTTTTGCTGGAACAAACAGAACAACGAACCGAACGGCAATCGGAACATTAATTTGGACGGTGCTACGTACGAATTTTAGAACAGATTCATAAGTCCTGATTGTTCCACGAACGGTTTGCGGCGTTCCCGCAACTTGTCGGTTTTTTCTCCGACATCAAAGAAAATGCGCGCGAATGCGTTTGCAGGTTTAGACGAATCTAAACAAAACGGCCAACAAACTTATGCGGGAGAATTAAATTATTTATTTTTGTCCTCCCTTTTGTGGGTTTGTTTTGTTTTAGATAATATTATGGAGTTGACAGAAGAAAAATGTTTTAAATTAATCAGAATGCAAGAAAAAAATGATGTCCCTATTAACATCATTTGGGCGGGAAATTTCCAAAATTAAAAAAAGCGAAGTAAATTATAATTTTTACTCTTCTTTGTGCGTAAAAATTTGGTTGGCACTATCTTCTTGTTTTCTGCAATTTTCTCTTCTAAATAATAAATATATATGAACTGAAAACTACTGAAAATAATTATGGAACAGCACAAACGTTCCGTTTGTTGTTCGGATTGTGGAAATCATAAAAGATCGTTTGTCGTTCTGTTTGACTTTCGGTTCGTTGTTATGTTTGTTGCTCGGTTTGTTGTTCAGGTGTGTACGAAGCTTTACAACTTAAGCAACAATTTTTTGGCGAATAAAGATTAGTTTGTGATGTAATATTAGAAACACAAATTTATATCATATCAAATTTATGACAACTTAAAAACCAAGAAAGTGTATGTTATTGCTAAGAAATTATTAAGGAAAAAGCGCAATTGCAGTGTAAAATATTTATAATTAGATATTTTCGAAAGTTTATAAGTCCTCTATTGTAATCTTAATACTTAAAAGAAAATCCTGTCCATTAGCATTATAAGGAAATGGCTTTTACTTTATGAATAAGTTTCAATAACAATAGAATATCCTTGCTTGTTTAATTTACTTCCTTTGAGTCATATTGCTCTAAGGGTTGTTACATTGGTCATTAGAAGTATGTAATAAATAAACAATTACCTACTGTTTGAGAAGGGGTAGTGTGAACCAATAAATAAAGTAAGAAATGTAAATTCCATTTTAGTTTAAAATTTCAAGTGTTGTGAAAATGCCACCTCATCTCGGGGCTGATTTAAAAGCGCGGATTGTTTCGGAATTAGCGGCGGGCCGTAGCGTGCGTAAAATTTCACGTATGTTAGATATACCAAAAAGCACCGTAGAGCATTACCGAGTAAAATGGAATCTTGAACACACTTTGGAAAGAGCCATCGGAAGTGGTAAAAGATTAAAAAAGATGGGAATAAAGAAGTATAATGCTGCTGCGAAAGAAGTTGTCAGTGACGAAAATATGAGACGTTGTCTGGAATTTGCAAGGCGATATGTGAACGAACCTTTGGAATTTTGGAATCGAGTGATTTTTAGCGACGAAAAAACGTTCAATAACCGCAACGATGGACCACTAAAAGTTTTTAGAACAGAAGGAACCTCCAAAAAATAGTTTGGAATCTGTTGAATTTACATTTTCATAATGTATTTTTGTTGTTAAAGGACAACGCCTTCATACTTCGCGGGTTGTGCGTAATTGGATACGAGAAAATAACTTGGAGCTGTTACCCTGGCCAGCAAAAGCCCAGATTTTAACATTATCGAAAATGTTTGGGCTCGAATACTTGCTGTTATCCAAAAACAACAAGGGCCAAATTTTATACCAGTAAACCGTAATGCACTAATTGCAGCCATTGATACCGCATGGGAAACGATTAATATTAATTATATTGATACCTTGATAGCGTCAATGAGCAGACGCCTCCAAGAATGTATCAATAATAATGGAGGTCACACCCATTATTGATTTCTTATATTTATTTATATAGTAATACCTTTATTTAAAAAAAAAGTTTTCATTTAATTTTAAACTATAACTTGGTATCTTAATTATAATTATGTAATAAATTCTTGTCAAAAAACTAAATATATACGTTGACAATAAGAATTGCCTTAGTTTTTATTTTCACTTTTATATTAACTACAGAAAAAAATGAAACGTCATAAAATATACATTTTGTAAGGACTAAATATTATGAATAGAGAGTTTAATGATTTTTTAACTTACAATAATTAGTAGGTTAGATTTATTTAAAAATAAGTAATAATCAGTCAACCCAAATAACCATGTTTAGTTTTTTGATTTAATTTAAAAGTTATTGCTTGTAGACGTTTTTTAAATCAAAATTATTTCTAATTTTATTTTGTAAACATTTCCTAAACAAAATTTTGATTCGATAATTAATCGAGCTATGGTGTTTAATTAGCGATACCTTCAAATATATTCTTTAAAAAAAATTAAGTAAGCAACGTAAATTACCTATTTTCTAAAACGTGCTTAGTGTAATGATTCATTCTACAGTCTTTCTATAAGATAACCCCTGCTGAGACTACCTGCTGTTAGAATTGTAAATGATACCCTTAAGCCCGCTTCACAATGTGCAAACTTTTGTTTACAGAAATTGTGGTGTCCAAGTTTTAAATTTCATGAGTGTACCTTACACCTGGAAAACTCCTGGGGGTACTAGAATGGCTATTTAGGCACCTAACTGTTCGAGTACCACGATTTCGCCTATACTTAAGCCGACAACAGCTGGTGAATGCTGCAGGCCTACCGACTCGTTCATGCTGCATATCTATTACTTTGAGGAGCCCTATTTGTCATCTGCTCTTCAATATAAACCTCCCCTAAGGAAAATGTTGGAATTAACTACTTTCTGACGCTGTCCAATATCAATGCATAAAAAGCTCACGTACACGGGACATTGAATGGTTTGAAACTCTAGTACTTAAGAAAAATTTTATTCGAGGTGAACTCGACTCCCGAAGCTTGGTTTTGTTTTTATTGGCTCCATCAGAGCCTAGACGTTTTAGATAACGGAAACAAAGTTAAAAACAAAAGGCCTTTTAAGTTGACGAGACCTGCTTATCGTGTTTTTCCGAGTTTAAGTTAGTGTTAAGGCACCGTTGTGTAAGTGACGTGTGTACGTCGAGTTTTCGTAGGAACCAATCTTAAATTGGTACGCTATCTCTAAATTTGGAATGTAACTATACAGCTTATCTGAATTTAATACATCAATTACGAGCTTTAATTAAATTGTTGTTGCTAGCGCCCGTGAAACTTTATGCGACAGTCTCTTTTACTTCTCACATATTCTCCTAGTATTTTTAAGTTGTTATCTGCTATATTTACATTACCTATGTGTCTCTCTAATATTGTGCTGGTCTTAGCGTGTTAGATCTTTTAGTAAAACCTGTTAAACTCCTGTTGGTCGGTTTTATTTCTCTCTATTACTCAGCAGGTGGCCCCACGTTACGCAACAGTTTTGTTTCTTTTCAGTTTTCATAAGGACCCCCCAACTCACCGACAAAGCCGGACACTGTTGTAATAACTCTTACAAATTCGAATTTAGTGCGTTAATTCAAGCTCAATAGTATTGTTCTTTTTATCTAGGTCTATTCTTTTATGTATTTGTAAACTACAACCGTTACAAAGTAATTTTCAAACTATTGTTTGTAATCCTTGAATGATTGTTATGACGATCGAAGAGTTCTAAAGGTAATAAAAATGTGACATTTAATTGAGTTGGATTTTGATTTTAGTTCATTGTATTATTTACTCTGCTGTAGGGCTATAGCGACTGTTGTTAATGCTTTTATCATCTCAACTAGTTGTTCTGTAGTTATTGACATTGCTGAAGCCTTCTTTATGTCTGGATTGATAAGTTTGTTGATTTGCTTGATATTATTGATGTTGATTTCTTATTTCTTCTGTTTAGGTTACTTTTACCTATGTTGGAATTCTCAATATTTAGAGTTTTTTTTAAATTATACATATATAACGTTTATGTATTTATTATCTATTTCCATACCACCAACAACAAAATTTTCCATAATTGAAATATTATTTGTTCAAATTTATTATAAATTGCACAGTTTGTAAATGTTCATTCATATATCATGTGAAGATTTCAGCTTCGTGCAACTATGTCCCGAATATTTAAATCTGGATCTAAAATGAGAGTTCAACAATATTTCTGATGATAGGTTGATTAAATAACTGTCCTATTTCTTTGGTATTTTTCTGACTGGAGTCAGAACACAATCAATCATAAGATTTTGTTTGGAATTTTTAAATATATTTAATTTATGTTTTAATTATTTGTTTGTTTTATTTGTAATTACCAAATAATACTGCATTGTCTCCCCCAGGTAATTAATACAATTTCTTGTTGAGATGCATTTTTTCTCAACTTGTGATGTTTAATCATTTTTTTTTGTAATTAATATAATTGAAGATGTAGAAATTAAAATCATGTGGTTACCGTGTCTGTTGTTATTTATTAGGTAAAAAAACAATTTTGACTTGCATAATCCGAAGTACTACATTAATAAAGTATTCACAATAAAGCTTATCTTTCAAGTTGTATTTTTGAATTTTCATCTAAGTTCCATCCCACATTTTAAATTTGTTAATCTACAGGATGTTGTTTACCTTGGGCTACGGTGAGTGTTAATTACTTGAACTTACATTAATCCATGCCATGTGTACTTTGCACCTTTAAACAACGAGTGTAGTTTAACTAATACTTCAGTGTTTAGTTGCTTAAAAAATAAAACGGTAAAACTGAACAATTTGTGTACCTAGGTACTACATGTACTTAATTATAGGTATCTCTTAAATCATAATTATTGAGAGTATGACTCAGACGTGTTCTTTAGAATGTGACCATGAATTTCAAGGTGAACTTATATGTAAAAAGTAAATACATATAGTAATAGAATCTAACGATTTAAAAATTGATTATCATAAACACTGCGACATAAGTTTGATAAGCAGGTCTGTTAGTCATTTTATCAATTAGTTCCGAGGAGCATCATGAAATGGATATTTACATTTTTAACGATTGCAATTGGTTTATATTTTATTAAACGAGGCAAAAATAATGTGTGTAAATCGTTTAGCGATTATTACAGCGACCGTGACAACAATCCGAACTGTTACTACAATCCAGATCATGAATTGGAAGCTGTAAGTAAACTTTGATCTTACTTGCAATTTATTTAAACAAAATAAAATTAATTCATGTGTAAGAAGTTGCACACTTGAGCTTTCTTTTATTCGATATAAATATTCCATTTTAAACCCAAATTTTGTTCTTGAATGATAACAGGACTTAAGTATTTTTGTTAAAAACAGAAAATTTATCGGATGAAAGTAAGTTCTTATGTAATTAGTTGTGATAATTTTCTTTTAATTTAATATCTAATATAAGTTCAATATATTAACTAATATAGTTTGACCTTATTAGTTCTAATATCATCACTTTGAGAGAACAAAACTACATTAGTCCAGTTAAATGGGAAAATTTGAATGAAATAATGGTGTTCCCTTTGAAGTGTATTAAATTTCCCCTCGTAACCACCAAAAGAGGAAGGGGAAAATGTAAAAAATTAGTTTTTCGTAGATAACTCAAAAAATATCAATTTTATCAAAAACAGAAACGTTAAAAAAAGTTGTAGGTGACAAAATTCCACACATTTCCTTTTTTATGTTTGTCTCTACGACCAATAGGAACTAAGATAGATTTTTTGCTTAATTTAAATTTAGCGGCAAAACGGTAACACGCCGCGCATTGCGGGTATTTCGCTTATATCTCAAGAATAGTCATTTGTATCGCAAAATGTTTCCAATAAAAATTATAGAGAATTTAATTATGAACAATTCCTCCGATTAATATTGACAGAGATATCATCATTTAAACCTTTTCCTAAGACACAATTGCTGCACGTTTTGCCTAATAAAATCAATAATAAATCTACGTACTTAATGCATATAGTGAAAGTTGTAGAGAACTAGATTTTGAATCTATATTTTTAACGAAATATAATTTTGTAATCATTATAAGGCTATGAAAGAAGAAATAGTAAAAATTCTCATATTTAAGCGTTTTTAAACAATAAAATGTTTGTTTTTAAAGATAATTAATTTACCTATAAAATGAGCGCCGGCAAAAGTTTGATATGTCCGTTATTATTAAAAATATCAAAAAAATGCATTGAGGTAAATTTTAGGTATACTTAAGCTACATGTTTTAAAATTATTTACAATTATACAGAGTGTTTCATTACAGGTGAGTAGTGCAAATTTATGTTTTTTTAATGGAACCTATATATTATTATGAATTTAAATTGCACTTATTTTACCTATCACACCAATATAAAGGTTTAATATGTTACACAATGTACTTTAGAAGATATTACCGTTTATAACCTCAAAACGTGATATATTCAACACCTTGTATCTCGTAAATTAAACAAAAGAAAGAATATTTTCTACCTGTAAGAATTTTCTAATATGGTCTAGTTTTTCCTCAAATTGTTAAGTTTTTATTAAATCTTAATTTTGAATACAGCGTGATCCATTAATTCATGACATCATTTTTTTATTTTCTTTAAATACAACACCCTATATTTTATATAATTATAAGAAGTCTATTTTCAATTTTGTATAGCATTTTATAGTTAAATTTAATAATTATCGAGATATTTCGTGTTTTAAATTTTCTATAAACAACATTCATTGTAACACAAAATATTTACGATTTAGAGATGATACTTATAATTTAGACTGTAAATTATTAACATAAAGTTAATTAAACATATTGGACAAACTTTTGAAGTAACATATGGTCTCTGTGTACATCAATGCAGATTTCCAAGCTATCGTCAAAAGATCGACTTACATTTCTCAATGTTTAATATAGCCCCATTGAAAAAATCCATTTTCGCTAAATCAAGAGACCGATAAGGCCATCAAATCGATATCTTCCACAAAAATTATTATTTAGATATTTATTATTATGGTTCACTGGAAAGCCGTTATGTAAAATCCACATTTTTACACAAATATGCAAAAGTGCTTATTCTAATAATTCTGGTAATACGTTTTCCAAAAAATGAAAATAAATCCCCGTTTACATGATTTTTAAAAAAGTGTAGTCCTACCACATAATTTTCCAAAACGCCACCCATAGCATTTAACGACCATCTTGTTTGATTGTGGATGAGAGTTTGATGAGGGTTAGAATTGTAGTAAAAATCATGTCTGTTTACCATTTTTGTGAAACGTCGCCTGTTTTCAAATAAAACATAATTAAAGAAAGATAGTTTCTCTCAAATTTTTCAATTGTCCACTGACAAAATTACACTCTTCTAATGTAACCCTCATCATTAAGCTCTTGGTACAATTGAATATGATAAGGGTGCATTTTATTCCTTTTTAGAAATCTTTTTACACTGTGATCACTAATGTTAAGAGTATTTGAAATTCCTCTGGCACTAACGTTCAGATTTTTATTAACAGAAAAAAGAAAATTCATTTCATTTTTCTCTGCCAACACAGTTTTTTTCAGATTTTCCGTAACCTGTATTGCCAGTACTTTGAAAAAGTTGCAGTAAACTTCTTAAAAAATCTTCTGCTCCTAGTTCTTGTCAGGAAATTCTGATAAAAAGTTCTACATCCAAGTAATGTGTTTTTATTACTTTCCCCCGGTACAAAAACCATATCAATCAATTCTTGTTACAAAAAATCATTTTTACTGTAACAATAATAATAAAACCTCGAAAACAGGAGAATAATTTCAAATATCAACTCGAATACTTTATGTTATAATAAATGTTATTTACAGAAAATCAAAAAGTAAATTTAAAACACGAACTATCTCGGTAATTATTAAATTTAAGTATAGGGAATGCTGTACAAAATTAAAAATACATTTAATAAACTTTCTAATAATAATATAAAATACAGAGTGTTCTATTTAAAAAAATAAGAAAATAATATCACCGAGTAACAGATTACACTGTATTCAAAATTAGGATTTATCAAAACCTTAAAACTTCGAGAAGAAACTAGACCATATTAGAAAATTCTCACAAGTAGAAAATATTTTTTTTTGTTTAATTTTAGAGATGCCAGGTGTTGAATATAACACGTTTTGAGGTTATAAATGGCAACATCTCCTAAAGTACCTTGTGTAACATGTTAGAGCCAATGGGTAAAATAAGCGCAATTTAATTTCATAATAATATATATGGTGTTCCATTCAAAAAAACATAACTTTCCGTTACCCACTAGTAATAAAACACACTGTACAATTGTAAATAATTTTAAAGCATGTAGCTTAAGTATATGTAAAATTTATCTCAATACATTTTTTAATATTTGTTATAAAACGGTTATATTGAGCTTCCTCACACTATGGCGCACCCTGTATACAAAGTAATACAATTCAATATCGTGTGCATTTTATTGTAAAAATGCACCTTTGAAAATTATGTTTTCACAGAATTTAACTAAAATATAGCAACAAATTGTATTATGTATTTCTTAAATATCTTCGTTTCCATTAATTTTAGGACAAAATTTTGTTTAAACTAATTAAAAGCTTATAAAAAACACTTTTTTGCGTATATTTTTCTGTAATCAGCGACGAGAAACTGACGATTGAAAATGCAGGTAATGTTTAATTTTTAGCTAAACAGAAATTTTAGCTACTTTTGAGACGAAGAAAGAAAAGCTAATATTAAATTTTTGTTGACTTTTCCAAGTCGGAAGTTATTCCTTGATCATTTGTGAGTAAATTCAATATAGGATCAAATTTATTGGTATATTTAATTTAAGTTTATTAGAATTTAAAATACTAATTTGTTAAGCTGGTAATATTGATAATGTCTTGTATTATATGAGGAGAAGGATATACTAAATAGATGTTCTTTGTTTACTGTTACTGTTAGTTTTTTTACATGATTACTCTGTATTGTTATTTTTGATAGTTACTATAATTCTTCGAATTTTATTTTATTTTATGGGGTTTCAGAACAAGCAAAACTTTTCATCAAGGACGACATTTTTTGCTATAACTAAAATTAAAAGAATGTTTACCTATAGGATACCCCATCTGGGGACACACTGTACATGATAGAAAGACAATGAAAAGATACTTTTCAGTACGTTCCTCTTAATTCTTGGCTAGTTCGTTTATCATAGTTTGGAGGTTTTGATGGTATCAATTTGTTTAGTCTTTTTTGTATATTAGTATGCCCTTGTAATCCCACTGTAGAGATTTAAATTTTTACCTATAGAATACCCCATCTGGGGACACACTGTATATAATAGAAAGACAATGAAATGATACTTTTCAGTCCGTTCCTGTTTATTCTTGGCTAATTCGTTTATCATGGTTTGGAGGTTTTGATGGTATCAAGCTGTTTAGTCTTTTTTTGTACATTAGTATGCCCTTATAATCCCACTGTAGAGATTTAAATTTTTACCTATTGAATACCCTATCTGGGGACACACTGTATATGATAGAAAAACAATGAAAAGATACTTTTCAGTCCGTTCCTGTTGATTCTTGGGAAGTTCGTTTATCATGGTTTAGAGGTTTTGATGGTATCAAACTGTTTAGTCTTTTCTTGTACATTAGTATGCTCTTATAATCCCACTGTAGAGATTTAAATTTTTACCTATAGGATACCCCATCTGGCTACACACTGTATATGATAGAAAGACAATGAAAAGATACTTTTCAGTCCGTTCTTGTTGATTCTTGGCTAGTTCGTTTATCATGGTTTGAAGGTTTTGATGGTATCAAGTTGTTTAGTCTTTTTTTGTATATTAGTATGCCTTTATAATCCCACTGTATAGATTTAAATTTTTACCTATAGGATACCTCATCTGGGGACACACTGTATTTGATAGAAAGACGACAAAAAGATACTTTTTAGTCCGTTCCTGTTAATTCTTGGCTAGTTCGTTTATCATGGTTTGCAGGTTTTGATAGTATCAATTTGTTTAGTCTTTTTTGTATATTAGTATGCCCTTGTAATCCCACTGTAGAGATTTAAATTTTTACCTATAGAATACCCTATCTGGGGACACACTGTATATAATAGGAAGACAATGAAATGATACTTTTCAGTCCGTTCCTGTTTATTCTTGGCTAATTCGTTTATCATGGTTTGGAGGTTTTGATGGTATCAAGCTGTTTAGTCTTTTTTGTACATTAGTATGCCCTTTTAATCCCACTGTAGAGATTTAAATTTTACCTATTGAATACCCTATCTGGGGACACACTGTATATGATAGGAAAACAATGAAAAGATACTTTTCAGTCCGTTCCTGTTGATTCTTGGGAAGTTCGTTTATCATGGTTTAGAGGTTTTGATGGTATCAAACTGTTTAGTCTATTTTTGTACATTAGTATGCTCTTATAATCCCACTGTAGAGATTTAAATTTTTACCTATAGGATACCCCATCTGGCTACACACTGTATATGATAGAAAGACAATGAAAAGATACTTTTCAGTCCGTTCTTGTTGATTCTTGGCTAGTTCGTTTATCATGGTTTGAAGGTTTTGATGGTATCAAGTTGTTTAGTCTTTTTTTGTATATTAGTATGCCTTTATAATCCCACTGTAGAGATTTAAATTTTTACCTATAGGATACTCCATCTGGGAACACACTGTATATAATAGAAAAACAATGAAAATATACTTTCAGTCTTTTTCTGTTGATTCTTGGCTAGTTCGTTTATCATGGTTTGAAGGTTTTGATGGTATCAAGCTGTTTAGTCTTTTTTCGTATATTAGTATGCCTTTAAAATCCCACTGTAGAGATTTAAATTTTTATCT
Source organism: Abscondita cerata (assembly GCA_030710515.1). Lineage (NCBI taxonomy): Eukaryota > Metazoa > Arthropoda > Insecta > Coleoptera > Lampyridae > Abscondita > Abscondita cerata. The sequence goes on from JALBCR010003192.1 coordinate 194,980, forward strand.
ATAGGATACCCCATCTAGGGACACACTGTATATGATAGAAAGACAATGAAATGATACTTTTCATTCCGTTTCTGTTGATTCTTGGCTAGTTCGTTTATCATGGTTTGAAGGTTTTGATGGTATCAAGCTGTTTAGTCTTTTTTTCGTATATTAGTATGCCTTTAAAATCCCACTGTAGAGATTTAAATTTTTATCTATAGGATACCCCATCTAGGGACACACTGTATATGATAGAAAGACAATGAAATGATACTTTTCATTCCGTTTCTGTTGATTCTTGGCTAGTTCGTTTATCATGGTTAGAAGGTTTTGATGGTATCAAGTTGTTTAGTCTTTTTTCGTATATTAGTATGCCTTTATAATCCCACTGTAGAGATTTAAATTTTTACCTATAGGATACCCCATCTGGGAACACACTGTATATGATAGAAAAACAATGAAAATATACTTTTCAGTCCTTTCCTGTCGATTATTGGCTAGTTCGTTTATCATGGTTTGAAGGTTTTGATGGTAACAAGTTGTTTAGTCTTTTTTCGTATATTAGTATGCCTTTAAAATCCCACTGTAGAGATTTAAATTTTTATCTATAGGATACCCCATCTGGAGACACAGTGTATATGATAGAAAGACAATGAAATGATTCTTTTCAGTCCGTTCCTGTTGATTCTTGGCTAGTTCGTTTATCATGGTTTGAAGGTTTTGATGGTATTAAGTTGTTTAGTTTTTTTCGTATATTAGTATGCTTTTATAATTGCACTGTAGAGATTTAAATTTTTATCTATAGGATACCCCATCTAGGGACACACTGTATATGATAGAAAGACAATGAAAATATACTTTTCAGTCCGTTCCTGTTGAGTCTTGGCTAGTTTATTTATCATGGTTTGAAGGTTTTGATGGTATCAAGCTGTTTAGTCTTTTTTTCATATATTAGTATGCCTTTATAATCCCACTGTATAGATTTAAATTTTTACCTATAGGATACCTCATCTGGGGACACACTGTATTTGATAGAAAGACGACGAAAAGATACTTTTTAGTCCGTTCCTGTTAATTCTTGGCTAGTTCGTTTATCATGGTTTGCAGGTTTTGATAGTATCAATTTGTGTAGTCTTTTTTTGTATATTAGTATGCCCTTGTAATCCCACTGTAGAGATTTAAATTTTTACCTATAGAATACCCCATCTGGGGACACACTGTATATAATGGGAAGACAATGAAACGATACTTTTCAGTCCGTTCCTGTTTATTCTTGGCTAATTCGTTTATCATGGTTTGAAGGTTTTGATGGTATCAAGCTGTTTAGTCTTTTTTTCGTATATTAGTATGCCTTTATAATCCCACTGTAGAGATTTAAATTTTTACCTATTGAATACCCTATCTGGGGACACACTGTATATGATAGAAAAACAATGAAAAGATACTTTTCAGTCCGTTCCTGTTGATTCTTGGGAAGTTCGTTTATCATGGTTTAGAGGTTTTGATGGTATCAAACTGTTTAGTCTTTTTTTCGTATATTAGTATGCCTTTATAATCCCACTGTAGAGATTTAAATTTTTATCTATAGGATACCCCATCTAGGGACACACTGTATATGATAGAAAGACAATGAAATGATACTTTTCAGTCCGTTCCTGTTGATTCTTGGCTAGTTCGTTTATCATGGTTAGAAGGTTTTGATGGTATCAAGTTGTTTAGTCTTTTTTCGTATATTAGTATGCCTTTATAATCCCACTGTAGAGATTTAAATTTTTACCTATAGGATACCCCATCTGGGGACACACTGTATATGATAGAAAAACAATGAAAATATACTTTTAAATCCTTTCCTGTTGATTCTTGGCTAGTTCGTTTATCATGGTTGGAGGTTTTGATGGTATCAAGTTGTTTAGTGTTTTTTTGTATATTAGTATGCCCTTATAATCCCACTGTTGGCATGTTTAAGTTTTAGTGGTTTTCCTAAACCTTGTAGTAAATGCTTTGCCAAGACGAACCAATCCACTATTGCACACGGTTTCGTCACCAGACTATACAGGTTTATACTGATCTTCTGGGGCACCATACATGACACTTAAATCACAATACAATATTGGTATAATACCATACGAATAAATAAAAATAATCCCACTGTAGAGATTTAAATTTTTACCTATAGGATACGTCATCTGGGGACACACTGTATATGATAGAAAGACAATAAGAAGATACTTTTCAGTCCGTTCCTGTTGATTCTTGGCTTGTTCGTTTATCGTGGTTTGGAGGTTTTGATGGTATCAAGTTGTTTAGTCTTTTTCGTATATTAGTATGCCCTTATAATCCCACTGTAGAGATTTCAATATAGCGGAAATTGTGCGTTCAAACCTAATCGCTTTTGGTTTAACTATTTCTGAATAACATCAATAGTTACCGAAAATTAAACATTAAAATAGAATTTTGTCTTTTCAAAAAATCTCTACGAAAAAAAATATAATAATATAATCTGCAAAGCCTAGGAGAAGATGATGATTTGGAAAAGTGGTTAAGGAATTATGTCAAAAATCCTTACATATAGATAAACCAGTTATTGATAGAGTACAACGTGTTGGGTGTTGGGTAACTTTGACGTATTCTTTTTATTATAGACTTACCTTAAAGAAAAAAACAATATAATAATAATAGTAATAATAATAATAAATGTCTTTATTACAAAAAATAAATTTAAGTATGCCAAAAAAAAAAAGGCGGAGTTCAATGGCAGATTATAAATCTGCTTATTGTTCTTCCACTCAACCTAATAATAACTTAGATTTTTTTATTGATTTTAAATTAAAATGGATTTACGCTCACAGAAATAATAAATTCGGTAGAGCTATGGGGAAGGTGATATATGGAATTAAATTCAAACTCGTAATTACAAATAAATTTGATCAATTTATTTTAGTTAAATGTGAATAGGTATTAATACTTATCTACGGGTATATATTAGTGGAGCTAATTGGAAGCAAGATTTTGTCTTGATTTAAAATTATTTTAAATAATTATTGATTGAAATTTGTTATTATTGGAGATGTCAATGTAAAAATTGGCGAGTCACAAATTATTCCTGTAGAGTTGCTTGATGCAAATTTAAAATTTAATCTAAATAGAAAATCTAAGAATAAAATTATAAATAGTAAAGGAAAAACATTTTTAGATATCTGTGATAGTCAAAATTTAATTATTTTAAACCGATGGGAGGTGTTCTGTCAATGATATTTGTGCGGTATCTCTTAATGTTATTGAAATTGTAAACGATTTTATTGGGGAAACCGAAAATTTTCTCACACCATATGCCAATTCAATTGAGATTAAACCCGTGTGTTCTAGTTAAAAAAAAATTGATACCTCTTAAGCCAAAATTAATATGGACACCAATAGATGACATAAATTTTAGATTAAAATTAGAAAATTTTACAAACTATATGAATTTAGAAACTAAAAATATACAAAAGTTAATTAATTATTTTATAACATTAATAAAAACTCAGCTAATGTAGGCAATCAAAAGTTACAAAAACCATTTTTAAAATAAACATAAATTGAATAAAAAGTGGTTTGACATAGATGGTAAAATGTACGAAAGAAATCTTTTTGATCTTTTAAAATTATTTAGAAAAACAAATATAAATATTATTAAATATATCTATGTATTAGTTAATAAATTACTTGAAGTTTTCAATTTTATTTGTGAAACAGCAGATGTTCCTGCAAGTTTTGAAAATTCAATCATTTCCCTTTTATTCAAAAACTGAGACAAAAATGTTGTCAGCAATTACAGAGGAATTGCCTTTTCTGACTCTATTGCTAAGATATTTACAGGTTTATTACTAAAAAGATTAAATGAGTGGGTAACTAAAAATAACATACTAAGTAATAAAGAAAATTTAATAAATATCGGTAGGAAGATTCAAAAAGACAGTGTAGATTGTGCGGTGATAAATGGAAAAACTTGTAACATATGATAGAGGCATATGTAGAGATGAGACGAGAAGAAAACTTGTACTAGGGAAAAATGGAAAAGGAGAAATATGGATGAAGGAGATATTAGATGTAACTGTGTAATAGAATCTTTTGGTTATTTTTGTAAGAACAAATATAGACTTTATTCATTCACTATTAGCAACTGGTTTCGATATGTCTATTAACTGCCACAATCAGTAATGTCTGCAAATTCTGGTACTAGACTTAATAAGTTTAGAATACATAAAAACTACTTTTGAATTACATGTAAACAAATGTAAAAACAAGAATATATGACTATTCTTTTTTATATTGAAATTTATTTGTTACTACTCTAGATATTTTCGTAGAAACCTTGATTGAAACCTTTGAGACGACAGGCGACGCACATAAATTAAATGTACTAAAAATTACCCCCGACGTGTACATTGTCAATTTAACCCTGTTTTTTTTTTAATTTTTTGAGTATATAACGTATACACACTTAGGGTCACAGATATCACGGTAAGTTCAAAATACAAACTCCGATTCAACTACGAAGCGATATCAATGACAATCGCGATGCAACTAAACAACTCGAGTTAAATCAACAGAAGAGCAATGTCGACGTACTGGTTTTTTGGTTTTATTATTTATTACTAAAATTAAAAGAAAGTGCTGTGTTGTATAATACTGACAATTTTAGCCAGATATTATTCGACGCCATGGATATCCTGTAGAAACTTACGAAGCAACAACCGAAGATGGTTACATTTTGACTATTTATCGAATACCTTATGCAAGTCATGAAACAAATAATAAAACTATTAAGAAGCCCATTCTTTTAAATCACGGTATTACAATGAATTGCGGGTCTTTTTTAATAAATAGACAACCTCTAGGTAAGAATCGTTAATGGAATTACGTATCTACACTTTATAATTATTCATTTCAGCTTTTATGCTAGTTGAAGCAGGGTACGATGTATGGTTGGGAAATTTTAGAGGCTCTAGATATTCCAGAAATCATAAAACGTTAGATAATCAAAGTACTCAGTTTTGGGATTTTAGTATACACGAGTTGGGAATACACGATGTCCGAACGCAAATTGAATTCATTACTGAGAGCACTAATCAAAAAGTTATTTATATAGGATTTTCATTAGCTGCAGCAGCTGGCTACATTTATGGATCAACATACGTGGACGATGCAAAAGAAAAAATCGATTATTTTCTTGCACTTGCTCCTGGTATTTTTTTAGAGCACTCTGTTTTATATTCTGTATACGGATTATGGACATTTATATTTGTAATTTACTGTTAACTAATGGTTTTTACCAAACTCAAAAAATATTTTTTTAGCCTACACTTTATTATTTAACAGGAGGCATATTTTATCCAAGACCACCACCACCAAGATTTCTATTCAACAGCTTATGTTTTCCTTTGCCGTTTCAAATATTCACTTGTCAATTAATAGATATGATCATGCTGGGATATAACTATGAAGACAACGATCCTGTATTATAAAAAATTATACTTTATTAATGATACTTTGGTGACCAATTTATTCTTAGGAAACGTTACCGGTTACTTTGCTTTACAACAGCGATGCAACATCATTGAAAATGTTAAATCATTACATGCAAATTATATATACGGGAATTTTTAAATGTTACGATCACGGAGAAAATCAGAACCAATTGATATATGCAACAAGCATTCCACCAAAGTACAACTTATCGACAATTCAATTTGATAGTCACATCGTATATGCAGAAAACGATAAAATTGGACACGAAAAGGTAACCAACAAATGTTTTTTTTTTAATTTACAAACTTAATTTTCTTTAGATGGTAAATAAGCTGTACGCGCAGTTACCTGATGTAAAATATTCTAAAACTCAGTATAAAATAAAAAGTTCAGGGTATAACCACATTGATATTTTGAGTGGAAAGAATGCTGCTCGATTAGTGTACACACCAATTATAGAAGAGTTAAAACGGAGAGCCAAAGAAGCAGGATAAAAGCTTAAAGACAATAAATTATTTCAAATACATAGTATTTCAATTTCTCCAAAGTTGTACTATAAAAGACTAACTCTGAACATGTTTTAATTGAATAATTAAGTGCTTCCTTCTGTAATACATAGTAAGAGATGATAAAGGGAAGGATTATTAGAAGACAAGGACTTCTGTTCAATTTTGTTAATACAGACATTTAGTAGAATCGACAACTTATTAGCAGCACTGAAACGTAAATTCAATATATTTTTTGAAAAGCATATTAAGGTCAGCCAGCTACGTCGGCAGTTTAACTGAATCGTCTGCCAGATTGGTATGTTTCTTTTTTATGTCAATTCTGAATTGTTTATCTTTTTAAAATTTATTATTGGAACCGTTTGGAAGTGTACATAAGGCAGAAGTAGAGTTGGAGGAAGGGAATTCGACGCAGAAACCGTAGGTGATAAAATTAATTGAGACCGTTGAATGTAAACTCATACAAGAAGTGTGGTACGACTTCTTTGAAGAAGTTCCAAGATGTTCTCCATTTTGGAATTTGAGTGACTAGAGTAAAATCATGTTTAACCTCTTAACTGGCCAAGACGGATATTTCCGTCAACCCCAACTACGGTTCTTGGTGACCAAGACGTATATATACGCATCAGTATTTTCTGTGCTACATTTAATGACTGCGTCGAATATAATCGCAAGCTATGATTCAACTGCATTGGGATACTTGTCGAAACTTGTTTCCCAGCACATCCGTTGAAATTATTTTTAGTGTGATTTTTGTAGTGTTCTTTCTTGGACATAACGTTCTTCAAAATTTTCTGAGATAATAATTGTTAATTTTATTTAAATTGACGACAAAGGTAAAGTATTTATTTTGATTTACATATGTATAATTCTCTAACGTTTTTAATTACGTAGAAATGGCAAAAAGAAAATCCTCCGTAGCCAATGTTTTTTACGAAGATGGCGATTTTGATGCGTCAGACTCTGAAAGCGAAATCGAGTGGGATTCTTCAGAAGGCGAGAGTTCGTATGAAGATGAATCAGATGAGAGTGATATAGACTTAGATGAAGATCCACCAAACATATCTCCTGCAGTTGCTGACCCGGTGGACATACCTTGGGTAAGCAACGGTATCAGACGACCATCGTTTCCATTTACTGGAACACCAGGTGTACAATTACTTAATTTATCAAAAACAACATTCTTGAAATTTTGATAGTTTTTTACTGACGAACTTATAGAGATGATGGTTAGGAGACTAATCGTTATGCCCAACAATTTATGAACGCAAATAGGAATAAGCTGAAAAAAGTTCAAGAGCCAAATCGTGGACAGATACTAATCCCAGAGAAATTAGAACATTTCTGGGTCTTCTTATACTTCAAGGAATTTGTCCAAAGCCGGAAACTTCAATCTATTTTTCCAAACGAGAAAGCATCGAAACACCGTTTTATTCACGAATAACGTCTGAGCGACGTTTTCGGCTCATACAAAAATTTCTTCATTTCGCCAACAATGAAGAATTTGACAGACAATCTGCATCACGGAAACTTTTTAAAATAAATCCAATCTTGTCTTATTTGAAAGAAAAATTTATGTCTGTTTATGTTCCAGAGCAGCAAATAAGTGTAGATGAATCTCACATTGGTTGGAAAGGAAGATTGGGGTGGAAACAATACATTCCTTCCAAAAGGAAGAGATTCGGTATGAAAATGTTTGCCCTATGCGAAAGTTCTTCGGGTTATATGTACAATTTTATATTGTACACCGGTGCTGATACTATTTATGGCAATTCACAGTATCCAAATGAACCCATTTCAAGCAGAATTGTTTTGGAATTAACACATTCTCTTTTTGGAAAAGGTTATTGTTTATACCTTGATAATTATTACAATAGTGTATCATTGAGCGATAGTTTAGCCCAGAAACGAACGGATTGTATAGGAACGATGAGGATGAACAGGAAAAATATACCGAGTGAGATTAAAACAAAAAGTTAAAAAAGGAGAACATATTGCAATGTTTAGAAAAAAGCAAATGCTGCTAAAATGGAAAGATAGAAAAGATATCCTGATGATAAGTTCTATACATGATGATGAGAAAGAGTTCGCTAATGGAAGAGGTGGAATGTCAGTCGAAAAACCAATTGTTGTACTAAACTATAACGCCAATATGGGTGGAGTTGATCTAACTGACAATTACCTACATTTCTACAGATCCACAAGGGACAGACTAAAAAAATATTACATGAAGATATTTGGCCATTTCTTAGATCTGTCAGGTCTGAATTCATTCCATGTATACAAAAAATTGGGTGGGAAGAAAAGTAGACTATCGTTTCTTTTTGAACTAGGAGAAAAAATCATCGAAAAATATGCTGATAAAAAGGAATATAAAGAAACAAAGTCTAAAACTCCTAAACCTTTACGCTTTTTGGAACGTCTTTTCCCATCGATAATTCCTCCAACCACAAAAAGCAAGCCTACCAAGCGATGTATTCTATGTTACGAGAAAGGAGTTCGAAAAGAATCGAGATATTGGTGTGTTGAGTGTCACGCAGGGCTTTGTCCAGCGCCATGTTTTGGAATTTACCACACCAAAAGATAAGATTTCATTTGTTTATTTTTCATTTTTGTTTTCATAATTAAGTAGATTTTCTGTATTTTTGAATAAAATTTTGTATTAACCTGCATTTGTAATTTAAGCTACACAATAAATGACATTCTAGTGCATTAAAATAGGGTAATTAGGTTAAAAATTTTCTGGATTTTAAAATACTATGACCGTGACGTATATGTACGCGAGCGGTGAAAAGCTGCTGTCACCACGGAAGGCGACGTCGCAAACTTGTCGTGCTAGTTAAGAGGTTAACAGAAATTACAAAGTAACCAAAGTGTGTAAAACGTGTCGTCAATCCACATGAACAAAGATTACTTAGATCGGTTATATGGAATTTTAATTTTTGTTGCACGTCACAACTAGTACATCTATTATTTACATTCTTCGTGATAAAAAATAAATTAAGTATTAAAAACCATATACATATACATATAATAGGGATAAATGAGACAAAAGGAGCAATGAAAAGTATAGTAAAGACAGAAGAATGGGTAAAATACGATATAAAAACGGTATATGGGAAAGAAATAGAAAAGACTAAGGAAATATAAGATAATCAAAAAGAAGAAGAAAATAAAATCATTATAGAAAGAGAAAGGATTTAACAAAGAAGTAAACAATTACAGAGGAATAAACATAACAAATCTAAGGTACAAAATATACAACGAAATAATAAAAGCAAGATGGAAAAAAGTGGAAGAGAAAAAAGGGTTTTAGAAAAGGAAGGGGGCAATAAAGAATACACAATGTGGCCCACCAAAACGAAACAGACCGTTTTTTGGAGCTATCTTACGAACTATCTTACACATTCAATAAAAAACCCTCGGACACATCAATTTTTGTTTGGAGGGGGATATATTCTAATAACATATCAACAAAGTGGCTCCGGCAGCCCCATGTCAAAAATCTTAAATGGCATGATGGGTTAACAGGTACCTTACATGAAAACCCATTCAATTCTCTATACAGCAATATGCAACTAATTTTGGTCAGGAAGCCCTAAGGGCCCTCAAAACTCTATTTAAAAAAAATCAAAAAATACTGTAATATAGTCAAGAATGCCAATTCGTGTTTACAAAGGACATTTATAAAGAATAAAATTTGCATTGACAAATATACAGTGTGCCCCGGCAGCCCCCATCTAAAAAATCTCAATTTACAGGGCAGGTGAAGTGACACTTCATGTAAAAAGTATTGTAATTCTCTATTCAAACAAATATGTTTCCGAGAAGAAAGCTTAAGGAAGCTCAAGAACCTCCTTTTCATAGAAAACAATAAAAAATGCAAAAAATACTTAAGTAGTTGGTAAGATCAATTCAAGTTTGAAGTGGACTTCTCGAATAGATGAAATTTCTCTGTAGACTCTAACAAGGACAACCCCCTTCTCAAAAATGTTAGTTTGAGGTAGAAGTGGAATAATACCTTATACGTAAGATTTTATTTGATTCTTTGTAATCACACACATTTTATGCTAATTAAATTTAATGCTAGGGCCAAAGAAAGGAGGATTCGTTTCACTTTGATAGTGTATGTACTTTAAGAAGTAATTTATTCTGATTTCTTTATGGTTTACGAGTGTATGCAGGTGTTTTGTGCTCCGTATTAAATAGTTTGTTTAATTGATGTGTATTTTGAACATTTAATTTATACGATGTAAACAATCTGTTGTACGAAATATGTGGTTTTATATCTTCTGATAACTGGAAGTAGATATGTGAGTACGTCAATATATATTGTTAAGTATAATCACTCGAACAACAAATTTAATTCCATTTTGAATGCTTTAACTCGCCTGATAAATTACCTACACATATTTTTATTATTTATTGGGTAACAATCCAAAATGGATCTTTTTAAAGAAAACGAGGTCGTTTCACATCTACAAAAAGTAATTAGTGAATTGCAAACTGAAGTGAAATTTCTGACGAAGCAAAATTCCTCGTTAAAGAATCAAATTAGTGAATATTTAGACGAGAGCACCTCAATGGAGGGTACTTTAAATTCTTTAAATGAAGAAAATTCTAAACTCGTTAGTTTGGTTTATAAATAAAAAATTGACAATAAGAATCTCTGCAGAAAGATTTCCGATTTTAAACATTTCTTAGAGATAAAATCTAATCGAATTATTGATGCCGTTTCTAAGTGCACACAAACTGATGTAGTTTACCGCGATAGTACATCTCAAACCTTAAAACAAATTCCTCGAGCAGATGCGATGAGAGCGTTCCGATCTGACAAATTTTCTCAAACTGCTGTTAATGTTAGAAATATAGCTGCACAAACCAGCACGTCTCCGATTGTAAAGAATTTTGAAGGAACTAATTCAACTAAGATAAGGAATCATCAAAGTATAGTAAGTGACACAAGGATAAATACTATCCAAAGCGGTACAAATAAATCTCCACTGGAAGAACTTAAAGAAATATTTCCTCCCATTGAATTAAATCAAGGCTCGACACCATTAAAATCTGTCTCCAAAACTTATATACCGCAAAAGGAAAAGAGCAAGAAAATCTTAGCCCAGAAAGCGAAACCCAGAATTTTAATATTAGCAGACGGCCACGGAAGGAACTTGGTTAATGGATTCCGGGATAGGCTCTCCCTGAAGTACTCAGTTCTATGTATTTTTAAGCCTAACGCTACTTTTGAACAAATCACTTGTGATTTATCTGGTCTAACTGTCAATTTCAACAAAGATGACCGGGTTATTATAATTGCCGGAACAAATAACGCCTTAAATAAAAACTATATTACTGATGATCATATCGAGAAAGCAATGGCCGCTCTCTCCCATACAAACTGTTTGCTTGCTGCTGTTCCTTATGCTCATCATTATCATTATCATTACAATTATTTTAATAACTTAGCGTATAAGATAAATTATCAGCTTCAATTTATTGTTAATAGGTATTGTGAGTTTGTAAAATTTTTAGATGTAAATCGTATTTTAAATTATAGGCACAAAACTCTTAATGGGTTACATTTAAATGATAAGGGTAAGTCTAAGTTAGTGTGGTTTATTTGTAAATTTCATTTAACCAACCATATTTGTAGTAAGATCTCTCTTCAATCCGTCTCTAACTTGATTTTAATTAAATGCAATGTCCCTAGTAATTTTTTTTTTTTTTTTTCCCTTTTTTTTTTCTTTTTTTCCCTTCTTTTTTTTCCTTTTTTTTCTTTTTCTTTTCTTTCCCTTTCTTCTTTTCTCCCCCCCCTCCCCTTTTTTTCCCTTTTTTTTTCGAGAGGGGAAAGGGGGGAAAAAAAAGAGGAAGGGGGGAGGGGGGGGGGGAAAGGGGGGGGAGAAGGGGGGGGGGGGGGGGGGAAAGGGGGAAAAAGGAAGGAAAAAGAGGGAGGGGGGAAAAAAGAGGGGAGGAAGAAAAAAGGAAAAAGAGAGGAAAAAAAAAAAAAAAAAGAGGGGGGAGGGGAAAAGGAGAAAGAAAGAGAAAAAAAAAGAAAGGGAGAAAAGAAGAGAGGAAGGAGGAAGAGAAGGGGAGGAGAAAGGGGGGGGGGGGAAAGGGGGGGGGGGGGGAGGGGGGAAAGGGGGGGAAAGGGGAGAAGAGAAGGGGGAAGGGGGGGGGGAGAGGGGGGGGGGGGGGGGGGGGGGGGGGGGGGGGGGGGGGGGGGGGGGGGGGGGGGGGGGGGGGGGGGGGGGGGGGGAAGGGGGGGAAAGGGGGGGGGGGGGGGGGGAAGGAGGGAGGAGGGGGGAAGGGGGGAAAGAGAGGGAAAGAGGGGGGGGGGGGGGGGGGGGGGGGGAGGGGGAAGGGAAGGGGGGGGGGGGGGGGGGGGGGGAGGGAAGGGAAAGGGGGGGGGGGGGAAGGGGAGGGGAAGAAAAAGGGGGGGGGGGGGAGGAGGAAGAAGGGGGGGAGGAGGGGGGGGGGGGGGGGGGGGGAGGGGGGGGAAGGGGGAAGGAAGGAGGAGGGGAGGGAAGAGGGGGAAGGGAGAAAAAGGAGGAAGGGGAAGGAGGAGGGGGGGGAAAAAAAAAAGGGGGGGGGAGAGGAGGGGGAGAAGGGGGAGGGGAAGGAAGGGGGGGGGGAGAGGGGGGGGAGGGGGGGGGGGGGGGGGGGGGGGGGGGGGGGGGGGGGGGGGGGGGGGGGGGGGAGAGAGAAGGGGAAAAAAAAAGGGAAGAAAAGGGAGAGGGGGGAGGGGGAGAAAAGGAAGGGGAAGGAAAAGGGGGAAGGAGGGGGGAAAAGGGGGAAAGGGGGGGGGGAGAAAGAAGGGGGAGAGGGGGGGGGGGAGGAGGAGGGGGGGAGGGAGGGAGGGGGGGGGGAAGGGGGGGAAGAAGGGGAAGAAAAGAGGGGGGAGAAAGGGGGAAAGAGGAAGGGAAGGAGAAAAGGGGGGGGGGGGGAGGGGGGGGGGGGGGGAGAAAAAGAGAAAAAAAAAAGGGAGAAAGAGGAAAAAGAGAAAAGAAAGGGAAAAAAAAAAGGAGAAAAAAAAAAAGAGGAAAGAGGAGAAGAAAAAAAAAAAAAAGGAGAAGAAGAGAGAAAGGGAGGAAAGGAGAGAGGGGGGGAAAAGAAGAAAAAAAAAAAGAAAAAAAGGAAGAGGAGGAGGAGGAGGGGGAAAAAAAGAAGGAAGGAGGGGGGAGGGGGAAGGGGGGGGGGGGGGGGAAAAAGAGGAAGGAAAAAAGGGGGAAGGAGGAGGAAAAGAGAAAGGAAAGAAAAAAAGAAAGGAGAAGAGAAGAGAAAAAAAAGAAAAAGGAGGGGAAGAAGGAAGGGGAAAGAAGAAGAAAAGGAGAGGGGGGAGGGGAAAAAGAGGGGAAGGAAAAGAAAAAAAGGAAAAAGAAGGGAAAGGGAAAAGAAAAAAAAAAGGAAAGAGAGAGAGAAGAAGAGAGGAGAGAAAAAAGAAAAAAAAGAGAGGGAGAAAAAAAGGAAAAGAAAAAAAAGAAAAAGAAAAAAAAAAAGGGAGAAGAAGAGAAAAAAAAAGGAGGGGGAAGGGAAGAAAAAAAGAGAAAAAAAAAAGGAAGGAGAGAAGGGGGAGAAAAGAAGAGAAAAAGAGAAAAAGGGAAGAGAAAAAAGGAGGAAAAGGGAAAGAGAGAAGGAAGAGAAAAAAAAAAAAGAGAAGGAAAAAAGGAAGAAAAAAAAAAAAGAAGAAGAAGAGGGGAAGGGGGGGAAAAGAGAGGAAGAAGAGGGGGGGGGAGAGAAGAGGAGGAAGAAAGGGAAGAGAGGGAAGGAGGGAAGGGGAAAGAAAAGGGGGGGAAGGGGGGGAGAGGAAGGAGAGGAGAAGAAGGGGAGGGGGGGGGAAGGAGGGGGGAAAGAAAGGAGAGGGGAAAAAAAAAAAAAAAAGAGGAGGAGGAGGAGGAGGAGGAGGAGGAGGAGGAGGAGGAGGGAGGGGGAAGAAGGAAGAGGGGAGGAAAGAAAGGGGAAGGAAGGAGAGGGAAGGAAGAAAAAGAAGAGAGAAAAGGGAGAGAAAAAGAAGGAGAGGGGAAGGAGAGGGGGAGAAAGGAGGGGGGGAGGGGGAGGAGAAAGAAGGGGGGAAAGAAGGGGAGAGAGAAGGGAAAGGAGGGGAGGGAGGGAGGAAAAAAAGGGAGGGGGGAAAAAAGAAAAAGAAAAGGGGGGAGGAGGGAGGGGGAGAGGGGGGGAAAAGGGGGAGGGGGGAGAGAAAAGGGGGGAGGGGGGGGGGGGAGGGAGGGGAAAAGGGGGGGGAAGGAGGGAGGGGAGGAAAGAGGAAGAGAAGAGGAGGGAGGAGGGGGGGGGGGAAGGGGAGAAAAAGAGGGGGGGGGGGGGGGGGGGGGGGGGGGGAAAAAAAAAGGAGAAAAGGGAAGAAAGAAGGAAAAGGGGGGGGAGAGGAAGAAGGGGAGGAGGGAGGAGGGGGGGAAAAAGGGGGGGGAGGGGGGGGAGGGGGGGGAGGGGGGGGAGGGGGGGGAGGAGGGGGGGGGGGAAGAGAAAAGGGGGGGGAAAGAAAAGGAGAGAGGGGGGGGGGGGGGGGAAAGGGGAAAAGGGGGGGGAAAAGGGGGGGGGGGGGGGGGGGGGAGGGGGGGGGGGGGGGGGGGGGGGAAGGGGGGGGGGGAGAGGGGGGGGGGGGGGGGAGGGGGGGGAGGGGGGGGGAGGGGGGGGGGGGGGGGGAGGGGGGGAGAGAAAGAAAGAGAAGGGGGAGGAAGAGGGGAAGGAGAGGAGGGGGGGGGAAGAAGGGGGGGGGGAAGGGGGGGGGGGGGAAGAAAAAGGGGGGAGGAGGGGAGGGGGAGGGGAGAGGGGGGGGAAAAAAGGGGGGAGGGGGGGGGGAGGAGGGGGGGAAAAGAAGGGGGGGAGGGGGAAGAAAGGGGGGAGGGGGGGGGGGAGGGAAAGGGGGGGGAAGGGGGGGGGGGGGGAGGGGGGGGGGGGGGGGGGGGAAGGGAGGGGAAGGGGGGGGGGGGGAAAAGGGGGGGGGGGGGGGGGGGGGGGGGGGGGGGGGGGGGGGGGGGGGGGGGGGGGGGGGGGGGGCTGTTTATTTGTGAGGACAAATTTAATTGTTAATGAATATCCCTTGTAAACATGAATTGGCATTCTTGGCTATATTGCAGTATTTTCTGACAATTTTTTTTATTTTTTGAAAATAAGGCTATTGAGAGCTCTTAGGACAGCCTGACCAAAATAGCATCCATATAGCTGTACAAAGAATTGAAATAATTTTTATATGACGAACCTATCGACTCATCATACTATTTAAGATTTTTGACATGGGAGTTGCTGAGTACCTTGTTGATATTTCAAGGTCAACTTTGTCTTCGAAATAAAATCTCTAATATATCCTAATTTGGATTATTGTTTAACAGTTTATTATAATTTCCTAACTCAGAACTACAAGGATAAATTACAAATATTACTAAATTTGGCAATGAGATTTGTTTAGTGCATACCTTTCAAAGAACACGTGACAAAATATTATCAGTCCTCTAAAGTGCTAAAAATAACCGAAAGATTTCATTATATTTATTATATCTTAGTGTATAAAGTGGTAAGATTTAAGTTTCCATCGTATTTTTACAACAGTTTATCTCTCAGATCAGATATACATAATTTAGATTTAAGGAAAAACACGTTCACAATACCTATCTACAATACTACAAAGTTTAGAGGATCATTTTCATATAACGCACCACATTACCTAAGCTAAATGACTTATTAAATATATTGGAAATGCTTGGAACTGTGTTTAGAAAACATGTAAAATATGTTATGCAATCCATAGAGACTTGCACCCTTTATTGTATCTGTACATTAATAATTAATAATTAATTTTTGGTTTATGTTACTTATACTATTGTTACATTGTTTCATTTGACTACATACATACATATATTAATTTTCACTTTTTTTTATATTTATTGTTAATTTATTTTATATCACTTAGTTTTATTTCTTATATTTCTCTATGCTGTTCTATCCAATAAACTTATTTGTATTATTATCCCCCTCCAAACAAAAATTTACCTGCCCAAACGTTTTTTATATAGTCTGAGATAGCTCCAAAAAAACGGTCTGTTTCGATTTTAGTGGGTCACCCTGTATAATAATCAATAGTTTGTCAACAAATAGTAAAATAAAAACTTCACATACAAAACCCTGATGTGTGTATGTTTGTAATCGTGTAACTTTTAAAATAATTGACCGAATGAGTTAATATTCCTTAAATTGATCCTTGTTTATGTTTATGCGTTATTAGTGTGGTGTAAAGCTGTCAATTTGCGATGACCGCTGTAGTGAACAGTGCACGTGCACTCTGTAGGTTGGGTACAGTCTTTCACGTTTATAAAGGCGCGATTTACAGCAGGTATACTCATGAAATTTAAAACTTGGACACCACAATTTCTGTAAACAAAAGTTTGCACATTCTGAAGCGGGCTTAAGGGTATCATTTACAATTCTAACAGCAGGTAGTCTCAGCAGGGGTTATCTTATAGAAGGACTGTAGAATGAATCATTACACTAAGCCCAGATTTTAACATTATAGAAAATGTTTGGGCTCGAATACTTGCTGTTATCCGAAGACAACAAAAGCCAAATTTTATACCAGTAAACCGTAATGCACTAATTGCAGCCATTGATACCGCATGGGAAACGATTAACATTAATTATATTGATACCTTGATAGCGTCAATGAGCAGACGCCTCCAAGAATGTATCAATAATAATGGAGGTCACACCCATTATTGATTTCTTATATTTATTTATATAGTAATACCTTTATGTAAAAAAAAGTTTTCATTTAATTTTAAACTATAACTTGGTATCTTAATTATAATTATGTAATAAATTCTTGTCAAAAAACTAAATATATACGTTGACAATAAGAATTGCCTTAGTTTTTATTTTCACTTTTATATTAACTACAGAAAAAAATGAAACGTCATAAAATATACATTTTGTAAGGACTAAATATTATGAATAGAGAGTTTAATGATTTTTTTTAATAACTTACAATAATTAGTAGGTTAGATTTATTTAAAAATAAGTAATAATCAGTCAACCCAAATAACCATGTTTAGTTTTTTGATTTAATTTAAAAGTTATTGCTTGTAGACGTTTTTAAATCAAAATTATTTCTAATTTTATTTTGTAAACATTTCCTAAACAAAATTTTGATTCGATAATTAATCGAGCTATGGTGTTTAATTAGCGATACCTTCAAATATATTCTTTAAAGAAAAAATTAAGTAAGCAACGTAAATTACCTATTTTCTAAAACGTGCTTAGTGTAATGATTCATTCTGCAGTCCTTCTATAAGATAACCCCTGCTGAAACTACCTGCTGTTAGAATTGTAAATGATACTCTTAAGCCCGCTTCACAATGTGCAAACTTTTGTTTACAGAAATTGTGGTGTCCAAGTTTTAAATTTTATGAGTGTACATAAATTAGTCGTTCCTCTTTAATTGTGTAGATACATAAACAAAATAAAATGGGATGGATTTTGCCATTGTATAAGTAGATTCAATACAGGATTAACAAAACTTGGGGCTTGAAACTGTAAATTATTGCGAAGGGTGATTCATACAATTTCGGGCATTTAAAACAGGTAAATGTTTAGTATTCAATAAGAATGACAAAATTTGCACTTTAAAATAATCAGGAGTTTACAATTTAAAATGTTAATATAATTTGTAGAACAATATGTTAGAAATTTTGAAGTAATATACACAAGGAACTTTTGATCGCTTTTAGAAATAAACAACTAAAAAAACAATATTTTGCAAAACATATTTTGAAAGCAGTAGAAATAAAACAAGACCTCATTTTAAGTGTGCAAATACCAGAATAGCCCTTTGTAAATGTTGATAAGTAAAAAGCAATTGTTATGTTTATCACGGTAATTTTTAATCAACTAAAGCTTACAGTATAGCTATATCATCATTATTTTTGATGTTTATGGAATCAAGCATAGAAGTTGTTACATATCCTTTTTTTAAATAAAAAATTGCTTTGTATGATAACGACAGTAAATTAATGAATTTCGCACACTGTAAATAGCAATTTACTTAAAATTAAGTATAGATCTTCCATTTACTAAAATTCTCAAAAACGAAGTAATTGACAATTTCCTATACCAATAAAAAGAGTGATCAATCAAGGTGTATTTTTATCAGTAGGGTATTTTTGACAGATGATGCGTAAATCGAGTCAAGTTGCCTTGTGTCTTTTATTCAGTGTTAATTGACATTTCATTATGGAAAGACTTACACTCGAACAACGTTTACAAATCATTCAATTATATGATCACTCTATTATGAATATTGCCAGCATTAAATTTTTTAATGGTTTTAAATTAATTCTGACGTCTATTGTGGTTTCCACTGCAATCCTAAAACTAAAATCTTTGAAGTTTTACTAATCACTTTTTTCACTTCTTAAATTTATGCTTTGGCACCATATTATTTTGTTTTGAAGTCATTAAACATTCAAGAATCCTTGATATCATAATCTTAAAAGATATACACAAACACATGTCTTGCGTATACGTACATTTTAAAATTGTGTAAAAATATTATTGGTAAGAGACGTTTAATGCTGGCCTACAACTTTTAGTAAATAATATTATAATCACTCACTTATCTAATTATAAAAGCGGATTTACTTTTAATTACGACACAGTTGGTGTTGATCATTTTATTTATTATCAATTTTTATTTTTAAAATTGTTATATGCGCAATGAAATGGATGATCAGTGTGGTTTTAGTAGCTATTGCAGTTTATTATATCAAAAAGGGCAAAAACAACGTGTGTAAAAGCTTTAGTGATTATTACACGGACCGTGACAACAATCCGAACTGTTATTATAATCCAGATCATGAATTGGAAGCGGTGAGTAAATATAGCTGTTTATATATTGCATGTTTGGTACACTTCAGGTTAAACTGTAAAATAAGGTTATCAGGTATTTTACTTTAGAATTATACATTTTTCAGAATTCTTTTTGTTTTGCGAACGAAGGGTTATGTTATAAATACTATAACATGATTTAGTTACAAAATTACATACATATATTTTCTCATAAGCTATGGTCACTAACGAAAGAAGATTTAGGTAATAATGCATTGTAGCTTGATCAGGATCATCATATTTACACTTAGATTATGCATCGTTTAACATTTTATTTACAGTTTAAAAAATATATGAATATTGGAAGAACTATTTAATCATATTTTAATAAATTTGACATGGTTTTTACTTTTGATAGAGAGTAAATCCAAAATTTCTTTACTCTTCATAATATTTGATTCCACACTCATAAACATAAACGCTTCTAAATTCTCTTGTGATAAACTGTTTCTCGATCTATTTTTTTATTATTTTTAGCTTCGATAAACTTCTTTCACATGCAACAGAAGTTGCGGTAAGTGTAAGCAAAAATTTATAGGCTAAACTCAAATTGCGATATGCGGACGAGTATAAATTATATTTTTGCACAAAACACAGTTTTTGCAAAACGACACTGTGAAGGTACATTTCCATCAACAGATTCATCTTTTATATCTATCTGATCAGGTACAGATTGATTCAATTTAGACCATTTTTTTACAAAATCTAATAACTCTTCCATTAAGCTCGAAACGGAAATATCTTCATCAAATTTTAATAAATATTGTGTTCATTTGTTGAAAAGATTTGGTTTTAAAGTATCTTCTTCACATCTTTGAATTTTTTGGGATCAAACAATGCTAATGTAACATATATATCATGATTTTTATGAAGCTAGAATCCAAAGTGCTAACTACACTATCTAAAAACGCAGTGGCGGCTTTGTCCATATGGTCATTTGGTCAATGACCTCCCAAAAATTTTGACAATATATAAAAAATATTTATTATTACGTGTTTTATTAAAATAGATAATTAAGTCGCAAGTACAATAACTTAAAATTTATCGGCCGTCGTTCGTAATTCATCCTCTTCAACCTTGGGCTGGCGGTGAGAATTGTCCTCATTGAATTAGATCTACCCGGAAAAACTCGAAAAACGTGCAGCGGCCGAATAAACGCGAACGTCCGAAACAATAATCAACTTTGGGTCATGAGCCGGATCCCGCAGTTTACGTTAACTTCGTATAGGGTGTACAACTACGCTCGATTTTAATTTGATTTTCGCGTGTTGTAAATCAATTTAAGAATTTATATTGATATGTTTTACTGTTGTTGTGTTGTTTTGTAAAAATACTATTTTTGATTCGCGTGTGCATGCGCTATAATAGAAAATGTCAGTAGTGCAGAAAATTAAATAACTAAAAAATGCTAACAAATTTAATTTTACAAAATTAGTTGAGTTTAAGGCAAATGGTCATCCTTTGCCAAAACTAAGTTTACGACAGACTAGCAAAGACAAAAATAAAAATGTTCATCGAAACTTTCGGAAGGTAATGTACGATTTAGCTAACTGGATATGTGGTTGTGAAGTATTAAATGTATTTTACTGTTTTGTTTGTTTATTATTTTCTAAAGACTCGTCAGACTCGCTATAGTCCAAATCCGGTGTCAGAGATTTAAAACATTTAAAAGAGGAAATAAAAAAACATGATTCGTCTGCAGAACACATGAAATGCTCAGTAAATTTTGCAACCGTAGGAAATGTTAATATTCGTACACAGCTAGACAATGCTTATAGAAAATCTCTTAGAGATTTTAATGAGAATGTTTCGAAAAATCGCTATATTTTGAACAAAATTGTAGATTGTATAAAATTTTACGGTACATTTGAGTTATTTATATTTTTTGCCTATTTTTTAAATTCATTTTTGACCTCCCAGTATGATTGACCACGAGCCACCACTGCTAAAACGACATTATATACTTCAACTTCAAATTTTTTAAGAAGATCAATTTTAACATATTCGTTTTTTGATTCACCACGCAATATTTTTCTTTTGCGCCCTTGTAAGACCCCCATTTCAGAGCTAATAAAAAAATCAGAATTTCTTTCAAGTTTGTCAGTTTGGTAAAGTTTGTCCAGAAACGAAGCAAAGTAGTAAATCAACATGTTTAACAGATTCCAATGGCGTACCGATGTATTGATACTTTTTCAAAAAGGGGGTTAAAAAGAATATTTTGAACAAATGTTAGATTTAATACCAAAGGGTTCCGTAATTGTTATGGACAATGCCAGCTACCATTCCAGACAAATCGAACGTTTACCTACAACTTCCTGAAAAAAAACACGTTATAATGGAATGGCTATCCTCAAAAAATATTGCTTTCAAAAATGCTATGGTAAAAAAGGAACTACTAAGTCTAGTACAAGGTGTTAAGACAAAGTTTAAAAGATATGCAGTTGACGAAATGGCAGCAAAACGTGATATTTTTGTTCTACGCTTACTGCCATACCCTTGTGAATTAAACCCTATAGAATTAATATGGGCGCAGGTGAAGGGTGTGCAGTAGCGAGAAATAATACCCACGTTTAAATTAACGACGTTCGACAACTTTTAATGACTTCTTTAAGTAATGTGACTGCGGAAAAATGGAAAAAGTGTATAGAACACGTAATGAAAGAGGAACAAAAAATGTAGGAACTTGACAATTTGATAAAAGTTACTATATAATTTCAATACGGTTAAATGATACTTCTTCCGAAGAAACAGATGAATTTTCAGAATAACTGCATTTTAAAATTATATATTTATTATTTTTCCTATAAATTCTGGCAATATCTTATTATACCTTAAATTTTCAAACTCTATAAAATGGTTTCTAACAAACGATGTGTTTTATAATTACAATGATATGTTTAAAATTACTTTCAATAAAACACAATAAAACGCAATCGTAATTTTTTTTTGTCAGCAAAACCCATGTACACGCCTATGATCTTTAGTTTAGACCTCAAGAACAGGTACGTCCCATTGTTAACGGATTAGGAGCTATTCATAAATAACTTACGTTGTAACACTATATTATGGAAGCGGTATATCCTAAATTTTATTACACTATTTAAATTTGATGCAATTATGTTCTGAAAAATTTTTAAATATGGATATAGAGAGCCTCACTTGGATCTTTATAACGCCCAAAAACTTTAAGTATGATGCTATATTTTGAATTCGATTATCACTTAAAGTATTTAAAACCTTTTGTGGTATTTCACCTCGCCACATGTCCATTCGAGTGTGAAATTCCTTAAAAAATAGGGCAATCGAATTCAAAAGACTAAAATGAGAAAAACAGCTACTTGGTTTTTGTGTAATCTCGGTGGCGAACTCCCGATCGTTCGCTTTTTAAAAGTTCGATTCCCAGAGGTTCGCCAAATTTTTGTTCGCTTCCCGATTGTTCGGAAACTTGTTTTTTTGACTAAGTTAGGCACCTCAATTTCTTCTAGTATTAACCTTCTCAATACTAATTGGTGATTTTAGAATAATTCGAATTAACAAACACTTTGCTTTTTTCCAACTAAGAAAGAAAAATTTGGCGAGCTTTTGGGAATCGAACTTTTAAAAAGCGAACGATCGGGACACAATCATATCGGTTACTACTAAATTTAATCCATGACTGTAACACTATAAATGTAAATCATTGGGATTGTCATTAGTTAACCAAGCATTTAAACCGTTGTATTGCCCTTGCATATTTGTTTTAATTGATCACACACTAATTCAAACAGGGCTTTTCTTGTAGTTACAATTTATATTTTTTATTGATAATAATGTCTCATGAACATAGTTATCCACATATCTAATTACAATTGAAGTTTGATCGGTTACAGTGATATCTTGAGTTGAATACATTTTTACAAAATTAATTTGTTGAGATATTTTTGATTTTATTAAATTTTGTATAATTTTATATAATTGAACTAATAATGGATTTAGACAAAAAAGAAACTAAATTTTCCCTCCCCTTTCTTACAGAATGGTAATTTTGTTTTTTATCCAAAATGAATTTAAAAGTAGATTAAATTTCTGAAGTAATAATATTAATTTCAAAAATTGCCGTAATTAACGTTTAAATTTTGCAGAAATAAAGTATCTTCATTTCTGTGTCCTCGATAAGCAATAGGGCACTTACTCATTGTTTTAATAACTTCTACGATTCTTAGAACAATGTTTCTATTTTTCTGTACTTTTTCGTGATATAAATTTTGTTTTTAATTATAAATGTCGACATATCAAGTTTTTTAAATTTTAATTAAATGTGCTTCAACGCAGCTTACATAGAAATACTTCTTTCGTGTTCTATGATACGCTGGTAAACATGTTTAACAGCAACATTTTTAAGGTCCTTAGTAAAGGTATTGACTTTATTCTTAACATATTGTACAAAATAACGATTTCTCTTCCAAAAAATACGATAACCATGACCACACTTGTCCATCGTTTCTTTTAAACGCTAAATTTAGATCGAAAAGCAAATTATTTTTATCGTAGGGTTGTAACGGATAAAATTTAAAAAAAAACATGAAAATCTTCTAATTTAAAACGTGCAAATTTTTTGTTAGTTTCATTAAAATCTACTACCACATTTTCTTCAATTACTAAATCCTTGTCGATATGCACGGAAGATGTTCCTGGAGTAGACTTAGATAAAACCTCGGATAAAACGGAATTATCAGCAGCGATGATTTCAGACACAATTAAGTGTTTCACTTCAATCACTTCTTTTTGTAAAAAGTTGTGATGGTTGGGATCAATTTTGCTTGTTTTCTTAATTTTTTAAACTTCTTTTCGAGAACTTTGGTAGCACAACCCTCGACTCTTTTACGTTTATGATCACATTGTTACATTTATATTTTAGTAGATTTTTACTACAAAAATGTTCATACAAACTATATGATTAAATTAAATATAAAATTTTAAACCAAATAATTTTTTATTTTATAATATTAGAAAATTATGATGTAAATCAAACTCAATTTTTAAATTAGTTTCTTAACTTACTTGCCTATTTTCTTCAATATCAATTCCAAATAATTAGTTACACAGTCAAAAGAACTGATGTTAAGCAAACTAAAATTACGGGTAAGTTTCCAAAATTTGCAACTAGAACTAATCAATTAAGAAATAATCCACTAAAACATGATAAATAAATTGTGTAATAACTCATGGCCTAAGATTACTGATTTCCCGGTTACTCTCGATGCACGGGAAGTTCCATTTCCGCACCGAGGTGTTTTTTTAGTTTCCAAAGGAATAGGGAAATTTTTGTTAGGTTGGTATTAGTTCAAAGGAAAGGAACACCAACTGCAGCGTCTAATTTAACAAACAGAAAAACACTAAAAACCGTACAGATAGGTCCAGTGTTGCCATGCATATGCCGGGTTCGTAAAAACAAAGAACATCGAATCGGTTTCGGGAAGTTTACCGTAAATCAAGGCATCATTACATTAAAGAAGATAGATACCAGTCATAACAAGAAGTCGAAGAACAATAGCAGCATCCGCATTAATAATTGGGTAAAGTAGAGCTTTATTTTATTTAATTCCTAAGTAAATTTCCATTTTTAACATGACTGACAAAGACCACGGCACCACTATTAAACAACTGCATTACAAAAGAGGCGATATTAAACTCGAATTAACCCTTTTTGAAAAGTTTGTTAGTAATTTTAGGTCTGACACCAGTTTTACCAGAGTAGAATTATCAAATTTAGAGGCTAGATAGGGTATTACATTTACATTTACATTACGATAAATATGAAGACGTGCGTGCAGAATTAAACCTAAAAAAACCGATAAAAATGGCGAAATTGAACGTGAAACCTTTCAAAATTCGTATTTTTCTTTAGTTACGCAAGCGAGAACGTTAATAAAATTAGGCAAAAACAAATTAGCAGAAGCGGTTACTCGTACTTCCCAAATATTGGCGCACATTCCATGATACGTTTTGTATAATTATACATGATAATTTCGATTTATCAAATGTTCAAAAGTTATGTTATTTTTGGTCTTTATTAAAAGGAGAACCTTTAAACATCATTAGTTCTTTAGATACCACAGAAAGTAATTACCCAATTTAGTGGAATATGCTAAAAGACACATATAATAACAAAAGACGTATAGTATACAATCATATTAGGGAAATAATTGAAACCCCGACTATAACAAAAGAATTGCATATTTCTTTAAGACAATTAATAGATAATGTTCGTAAACATTTAAGTTGCCTTGAAACAATGAACCAACCAGTTCATAGTAATATAGATTTTAATACTAAAAAAGAATGGGAAAAATTTTTAAATAAACAATATGACACCAAGGACAACATTCCGACAATAAAAAATTTTTAGAATTTTTAAATAACCGACAGGCCATATTAGAATCCTTAACAATTAATAATTCATCAGCAAATATGCAGACGGGGCGAAAAAATGACCAAACAACAAAGGTTTTTAATACCATTACAGTTGAACAAAATTGTCCTCATTGTAACGAGAATCAATGTAAAAGTTTCAGCAAATCAAAGAATAGTTTGGGTTAGAGAAATGCAATTGTGTGATAACTGTTTAAAAAGGAAACATTTTTCATTTAATTGCAAAGCTAGATTTTTTTGTAAAATTTTCCGGCGTAAACACAATACCTTACTGCACGTTGCAAAACCTTCAATTATAAAGATGAAACTGTTAGCGAACAGGTTGGAACCAGAGGTAACTGTTACACCATCAACATCTACAATTTCTAATTGTGTTGTTATTTATAATAACAAAGATTTATTAAAGTAAAGGATAAATTTAGAAACACATCAGTTGTTAAAGCAATTCTAGACTCAGCTTCACAGTGTAATTTTATATCGGAAAAGTTGTGTAAGAAATTAAATGTCAGTAATAGGAATCAATCAGAAACCGTCTTCGGTTATGGTAATAAATAAAAAAATTCAATCTTGTTATAACAATTATATGCGCAGTTTACAATGCTTGGTTATACCTAAAATTAATGATAACATGCCATGTGTGGATTTTGATTTGAATTTATTAAACATTCTTTTAAATTTAGTACTCGCAGATCCAACTTGTAACAAATCTAGTAAAATCGACTTATTAATTGGTGCTAGCGAATTTTGGAATTTGTTAAGTGTCGGTCAGCATAAGTTGGGTCATAACAAACCAACGCATCAAAAAACAAAATTATAATGGATAATTGCAGAAGATTTAATTTTAGGTAATCACAA
Source organism: Abscondita cerata (assembly GCA_030710515.1). Taxonomy (NCBI): domain Eukaryota; kingdom Metazoa; phylum Arthropoda; class Insecta; order Coleoptera; family Lampyridae; genus Abscondita; species Abscondita cerata. The sequence goes on from JALBCR010003192.1 coordinate 221,130, forward strand.
CACCCAAAAAACTTTAAATTATTTAACATTAAACGAGTTGCTTTTAAATTATAGTGGAAGTGGAGGCAACCAATGTATTAGAGTATATTGGACAAAGAATAAAACCCTTGCAAGAAGGGGAGGTGTTTATAAAACGGGGCATATTATATTGTGTGGCTTGGAGACCCAAAATATGGAAAAAATTAAGAGTTTGTGCCTTCACACGTCGAGTCTTACATCACACCCCCACAAATAAATAATAATTTGGCTTAAGGAAAATGTGACGGATTGGAAATGTATTTGCTCATGTCAAGCTTGTTTGTCAGGTCATAAGCACATTGATTTTTATAAATAAATGAGTTAAAATTTGAATTGGTATGGTGTCTACTATGCAAAGTTACCTAAAGTTCTATTGGCATTTGATGCTTGGTTTACACAACAGTCTCAAGCACTGTTTACCAATTTTCAACATAGTTTTCCAAGTTCTACATATCCTTGGATCTGCTGAATGTAATGAAATCTTAGATGTACAATATGACGAACATTCGGGCACTAAACAAATCTTTCTGGACTTTGTTGCCACCGATTTACAGACAATTGGCATTTTATCTGAGAGTATTTGGGTTGGGTTTGCTGATGCTCTGCTCAGCTGATGCTATACTGAAACCAAAAACATCAAATTAAACAAAAGTAAAACATGGGCATACCAAACCTACCTTAGACTGCTATTTTTTCTGTATTTTGATTTTATATCATACACCTGAGCGACTAGGAACATCACTAGTTCTTCCTGCACAAGCACCCACTTCCATAATTTGCATCACATTTGCATATGAAAACACCGTAAAGTCGCTTTGTTGTTTACCTCTACACTGGTGTCTTAGTTTGATACTAGATGTCGCTTGATTTGCAATTTTTGCGAGTATGGTGGAATGGACCACAATTTTTTTAATTCATATCAAAATTTTGCAAACATTTCTAAAGCGTAGGTATAGTTAGATTCCTCCGAAACAAAAAAGGTGACTGTTGCTCTTGTAGCAGAATTAAATTTTTTGATAATTTTTAAAATTTTCTAAACTAAAAACATTAGTTAACGTTGTAGCATGTTGCTACAGATTTTATTATAAATGTAAAAGAAAATTTGTATATATCAATTTTGATCATATATCAAAAACCGAAAGAGACGATGCATTATTAAAGTTAATTAAATTAGCACAATCTTCTGAATTTGCAAATGAAGTGAAAGCATTGAATAAAGGTAGCGATATAAATTCAGTTTTAACGTTATTAAGTTTAAATCCGTTTATTGATACGAATGGAATGTTGAGAGTTGGTGGAAAGTTGAAATTTTCTAGTTTAGATTATAATGCAAAACACCAAATTATATTACCGTGACATCACAAATTAACGATGTTAATATAGTCCGTTCAGTCTCATCTGGCGGTTATAGGATTATAGTGTAGGACGTTCGTTTTTTGTGTTCATTGTTATAAATCACGCCCTTAAAATACTTTCCATTTTATGCTATAGAAAAGAGAAACAAAGATAGTTATACACTGTCTCAGAGGTAGTGTGCTATTCTCGACAGTGTATTCAAACTTGATTTTTAATAACTAGGTAATAGAGTCCAATTTTGAATGACCAACGAATTGTCATACATCTTACAAATAATCCAGAAGTTCTCAAAATTCTACTCGATTTTTTACTCCATAACATGAATTCTGAGTTATTTGAAAAAATGGTTTGAAGAATCTGTACTGTACGACTAGAAAAACCGTCTATCATTATTTTAGATAATGCAAGCTACCATTCTAGAAAAACTGACCAAAAACCCTCGACTTCCTGGAATAAAAAACCAGATTATTGATTGGTTGCTTAGTAATAATATAGAATTTGAGTATTCTAAGTGTTGAAAGCCGAATTACTTGAAATAGTTAAAAAAAAATGCAACCGAAGATGGTAATAAATACGTCATCGACAATTTAGCTTTGTTTTATGGTCACAAAGTCCTACGTTTGCCCTCGTATCACTGCCACTCAATTCAATTGAATTGGTATGGGGCATTTGTATGAATATTATGACAAATGTATTGAGCCACATCTGAAGAGAAGAACATGTTCTAAGTACACATGGAATGAGGCCCTGAATGAAATAAACCGCTGATACCTGAAGAAGATGTATCCAACACCCAGAAAGTATATAAAAGACACTTTCGACCGCGAAAAAATAATTAATGAAGTACGACCTCTGATTTACGGTCAACGGTGAAGATAGTGAAGACGAAGACATTTTTGATAATTTAAGTGACTCGGATGAGGATGTATAATTTCTTTATTTGATTATTATTTATATTCTATTTTAAAACAGCAATTACTGTCACACCGCATTGAAATATTGGAAACGACCCAGTAATTTTATTGTATTACGCTTTTAGAATTCGTTTTTATATATAAATTATTTCATATGTTTTTTGTACGTTTCACATTTTTTAATTGGTTTGCTCACAAATCAAGTAAAATTGCTCTTTGTACTAATATTCCTAATATATATTATACTGTTTACAGTGCATTTTTATTGCAGGCAGAAATATTTTACAATAATTAAAAAATTATATCAAATCTTAACTTTTTTTGCATTTATAATTTAAAAAAGCTCCTTTCTCTGTGTAAGGAACAATAATACTTAAATAAAAAAAATCGAGTAGCATTTTTGAGAACTTCTGGATTATTTGTAAAGATGGGTGAACAATTCTGTCGGTCATTCAAAGTTGACTCTATTACCTAGTTATTAAAAAATCAAGTTTGAATACACACTGTCACAGAATAGCACGCTTTACCTCGGAGACAGTCAATAACTATCTTTGTTTCTCTTTTCTATAGCATAGAATGGAAAGGTATTTTTAAGGGCGTGATTTATAATGGACATGAACTTAAAAACGAACGTCCTACACTATAATCCTATTAACCGCCAGACGGAACGGACTTTAACAAAGTCACGCACACAAACGTTTAAGGCACAAGGTCAACAAACCTTACTTTTTATTTATTAAGGCAAAACTATTGGTTAATACCAGAGAAATCAAAACCCGGAAAAATTTGTATGGGCAATTTACCCGATTTTAGAGTTAACTCCTCGCCGTCATTCTATAATTCCGGAGTTGATTACTCAAGCCTATTTAAAACCCGCGATAGACGTGGTCGTGGATACAAGATTTACAAATAGCTCCAGAGGTACAAATCGGTTCTAATGGTTATACTAATGCATAAACCGTAAAGCACCTCACGTGTTGGGCTTACCAAAGATTAAGAAGTTCCTTATGATCTTTAAATATCACTTTCGTAGTGCTCCATTTTCTACAAAAAAAACTCAATTATCTGCTGTTTGTGGATCAATTTCACTTATTCTGGCACAATCTGCTCACTAATCTTAGCTGTATTGCTCTAGTAATCCGGTCTCCGTAAAACGCCATTTACTAAATTCACTCTAACCGCTTAGTTTTTGAAACCAAGTATGGCCGAGCGAAAACTAACTTCGTGATCATTTGGAATAAAGAACTGGAAACAACAACGCGCGTGCTAGGTTTTCAAAAAATTAAGAAGTGTTTTATGATTGAAGAAATGTCGATTCCGGAGTGCTGCATCCTCTACGAGGAACTCGATGTCTCCACTATTTGTGAAGCAATTTCACCCATTCTGGTGCAAAATACTGCAAATTTTATACACAATCGGCTCAATAATCTTATTGAATTTTGGTTCTGCGGCCCCAGTTTCCGTGAAAGTCAAGTAATGCTACACATCTACCAAATTCACCCCAACCGCTAGCTTTGAAACCGGGTATGGCCAAGAAATCATCATGATAAAAAAAAAAACGCGTATGTTTTCAAGACAAAAGAAACACCAAGGATACAAAAAAAACAAAAACATAAGTAAAAAACATTACTAAAGGAGGGTAGAGAAAGTTGGAAAAATTGGTAAATAACCTTCTATGACCTATACATTGTATAAAGTAATAAAATATTTAAATAAAGAAAATAATACAATAAACTTAAACATCAGAAGAGAAATGGAAAAGAAACTATGAAAGAATTATGGACGATAACAACTAAAAGAAAATAAAACAAAAACAAAATAATTAACAGCAGCAGAAAATATCACTAAAGAAGAATTAGATGCTGTAATTACACAACGTGTGTTGGTAACGTGCACGAATACCAGTTAGTCAACCTATACTCAAAAAAAACAGATACACGTAACATAATTAGCTACAGAGGCATATGTCTATTTAACGCAGAATAAAAAATATATTCAAAAATTATAACTAAAAGAGTTCAAGCAATTACGAAAATAATATCAACCCAGCGACAGTGTGGTGGGGTATCACATACCCCAGGCAATTTTAAATACCCGCCACTCAAACTAAGGTGCGTGTATGCCGCTAGGGGGCTTAGTACCTTCTGTTCAATGCATACTGCAACGGCAGTAGTGGTTATTTGTTTGCGATAGTCACCACGTGTTGAGTTATTCTGCATCAAAGTGCTTTGGGGTATCATATACCCCACCACACAAGTAAGTGTATATTTTAATGTATTCAAATTATTCTCTTTTGTCCACGATTTTCTGTGATGATTGTTCTGACTATGTTATATTTTCCGAAATTCAATCAATATATTCGATCAATAATGTGTCTAGAACTATTGGGACAAATAGGTATTGAATATTTACAGTTTTTGCTATCACAGAAAGAAATGATCAAGAAACGTTCACGCCTCTTATTATAATGTTTATCTATAGCAGTGTTTGTAATTTACAGTTATGTCTGGGTTTTATGAACGTGAGCAAACCAGTTTGTTGGCTTTGTGGAAAGAATGTGAAGCCGAAGAAGTTCCTATTGGCTCAAAAAGCAAAGAGGAACCTGATGTTGAAAATTGTAGTAATTACAATTCTGAAAGCGAGGAAGATGCAGAAGTGTTGCAGCAGGAAGTGCAAGAATTAGCTGAAAGTAATATTCCTAATGTGAGTGGAGAACAGTCTAGAAATTATGTAGGCAAAGATGGTACAAGGTAGGCTTCCATGCATTTTCCAAGAAACACACGCACACAATCAGAAAATATTATCACGCATTTGCCAGGTGTAAAGACAGTTGCTAAAGAAGCCAAATCTCCAATCGAATGTTTCAATTTGTTTATTACCCTGACATGATAAATGATATTGTTAGGTGGACCAATATAAAGATACGCATGAAATCTATGACTTACGACGATGATCATCAGTATGTTGTTCGTGACACGAATGACCTAGAAATAAAAACCTTGATTGGACTCCTTTATTTAGCAGGAGTTTTCTAAAGTGCTTGGCTCAACCTTAAAGAACTCTAGTCTACTGATGGGACAGGGATTAGTTTATTCAGAGAATCTATGTCATTGCAGAGATTCATTTTCTTGCAGTCCTGTTTGCGTTTCGATAATTTAGAAAATCGCAAAGAGAGGAAAAACGTTGACAAAATGGCGGCAATTAGAACAATATTTAAAAAATTTGTCGAGAACAGCCAAAGTTCGTACACTCCTGGTGAATACTTGACTATCGATAAAAAGTTGGAGTCCTTCCGAGGACGCTGCGCTTTTCGCCAATATATGCCTAATAAGCCAGGTCGATATGGACTGAAAATATTTGCTTTAGTTGATGCAAAATCATATTACGTTCTGAATCCAGAACTCTATGTTGGAATGCAGCCTGATGGGCCATTTCAATTGAACAATAAACCAAACTATGTCGTTCTCAGACTTATTGCTCTCATTTCTGGTACAAAACGTAATGTTACTTTTGACAACTGGTTTACCAGCTTTGAATTAATTCTCAAACTCCGCAAGGAACATCAAATTACTGCTGTTGAAACGGTAAGGAAAACAAGAAGCAAATACCAGAGAGTTTCCTCGTGTCAAGAAACAAACCAGAATATTCCTCTACATTTGGTTTTCAAGCGGATATCACTTTGGTGTCCTATATACCAAAAAAAGGTAAACTAGTTATTCTTATGTCTAGTTTCCACCACATTCCCAATATTGATGAAGCTACCAACGAAAAATCCAAGCCAGAAATCATTACGTTCTATAATGCCACGAAGAGTGGAGTGGACGTTGTTGACGAATTATCCGCATCTTATGATGTATCCCGCAATAGTAAACGATGGACACTTGCAGTATTTTATGCTCTCTTCAATTGTGCTGGTATCAATGCAAGAGTGATTTTTCAGGCAAATAATAACAATTTCCAGATGAAAAGAAGGCAGTTTTTGAAGATGTTGGCAATCCAATTATTGACTGAACACAAACAAATAAAGGCTACAAATAAAAGAATTTCGAGAGAATTACAAGCTCCCAGAACAGCCAATCATGAAAATGATAGACAACCACCAGGAAAAAGACAAAATGTGTCTGTAAAATGTAAAATGTGCCCCAGGAAAAAAGATAGAAAGACATTTATAGATGCACAAATTGTAGAAAAGCCATTTGTTTAGAGCATTCTGTTATATTTTGTGATGCATGTAACTCCTAGAAATATGATGAAATCTATTTGAGTTTTTTTCATATAACTATCCCATTTGTCTTCTTGAAAACGTTTTTATTCTGTTATCTAGCAATGAAGAAAACAATTTTTTTCTCCCTATAAAAATACGTATCCACTAGTTTTGCAATGTCGCTTCTCAATAAACTGTAGGGTTTAGGGTGTATTACTCTAAACACTGGTTTGGGATTCAGAGAAAAGGTTGCGTTTGAGTTGAATTCAGCAGCGTTTATTATTGTACATAGCGTAGTCGAGCTATACTAATTCTAATGATGAATGGAAATGTTGTTGTCAGCACGTAGTAATCGGGGTACTACGTGCTATGCGATGTCACTTGACATTCCGGTGTTGTGTGTCGTACGGAAGGCGGTGGCCCGAAATGGATTTATCGTATTGATGGTGAACTGAACTGTGTGTTTAGCTGACCAATTCGTGAACCGATCTGAACTGATGAGACCAACTGTTGAACCGTACTTCTTTGCCGAACTGAATTGTGTTGTTGTACCTACTTCGTTTTATACATGCGAAGTAGGTTAGTGTGCTTAATAAGCAAGGCCGTTAAGAAAGCTGAGTTTGCATTTGCTTACTTGCAATTGTTTGTTATTGTTTCCGCGTTTACTACATACGTAATCCGCGGATGTAGAATTGGTTAGAATGGGGTTGCGGTGTCAACCCCACAGGAGTCCCTCCTTAGTGGATTGATCCACGATAAAGAGTGTCGATAATTGTTACACAAAGATAGGCAAACAAAAATTGTTTTGCGGTTGTCTTCTTGTTGCGTTGTGAGGGCGCTCTTGTTGGCGCTGTTGCGGATGCTACATTTGGTACGTTTTTGTTGACGCTGTTGTGGATGCTGCGTTTGGTGCGCTCTCGTTGGCAATTGTTGTGGATGCTGCGTTTGGTGCGCTTTTCGTTGTCGCTGTTGTGGATGCTGCGTTTGGTGTGCTCCTCGTTGGTGCTGTTGTGGTTGCTGCGTTTGATGCGCTTCTCGTTGGCGCTGATGTGGATGCTGCGATTGGTGCACTCTCGTTGGCGCTGTTGTGGATGCTGCGTTTCTCGTTGGCACTTGTTGTGGATGCTGCGTTTGGTGCGCTTCTCGTTGGCGTTTGTTGTGGATGCCGCGTTTGGTGCGCTCTGGTTGGCGCTTGTTGTTGCTGCTTCAGAGGCGAATGTGTGCGTTGTGTGTGCTGTATTCGACAGCTTGTGTGCGTTAACTTGTTGCTCCGCGCGTCTGTATATGACAAGCGAATGGACGTCGAAACCAGTCGTTCAAGCTTCGTGACGTGTGTGGGCGAGCATGCGGCTCCAGCGCAAATGTACGTCAAAGACTTAGGCCTGTGGGTTCCGTGACGTGTGTGTGAGTGCGGTTGATCGTTGACGGCTATGTCGGCAAGACGTAGTGCGCGTTGTGATCGTTTGTTTCTTTAAAGCAGCGGTTGTGGTGTTAGTGGTTGTTAAAGCGGTCGTTGGGTTTCATCATGACGGGTATTCCTCGGGCGATGGCGTTGATGAAACATCTTTGTTTGTGGTCCATCAGCCCAAGGTGATGTGCGTTACATCAATGGATAAGGTGAAGGGCGGTGCCAATGATGTCCATGGCGGACACAGCGATGGCACGTGTTGTGTTGACGAGTGTCGTCATGGCAAGCTTGATGTGACGGGTGTGTTGTCGGTCGGCGGTTGGGGCGGCAGCGAGCGTAGCAGGCCCAGTGGAGGTTGTTTTCCCGTTCATGTCGTAGCGTAGGTATAAAAAAAACTTTGCAATTATACCTGATGTTGTTGCCGTGTTGCTCCTCGTTTAATGTTTGTCCTTCTCTAATTTAATCACGTCGGAGGTCACCACTTTGGTGTTTAGGGTGTATTACTCTACACACCGGTTTGGAATCTGAGAAAGGGTTGCGTTTGAGTTGAATTCAACAGCGTTTATTATTGTACACAGCGTAGTCGAGCTATACTAATTCTAATGATGAATGGAAATGTTGTTGTCAGCACGTAGTAATCGGCGTACTACGTGCTATGCGATGTTACCTGATATTCCAGTGTTGTGTGTCGTACGGAAGGCGGTGGCCCGGAATGGATTACATCGTATTGATGGCGAACTGGACTGTGTGTTGAGCTGACTAATTCGTGAACCGAACTGAACTGATGAGATGAACTGTTGAACCGTACTTCTTTGCCGAACTGAATTGTGTTGTTGTACCTACTTCGTTTTATACATGCGAAGTAGGTTAGTGTGCTTAATAAGCAAGGCCGTTAAGCAAACTGAGTTTGCATTTTCTTACTTGCAATTGTTTGTTATTGTTTTCGCGTTCACTACATACGTAATACGCGGATATAGAATTGGTTAGAATGGGGTTGCAATGTCAACCCCACAAAACAAATGTAAGTAATTGTAAATGTATGCTTTCTTGTAAACATACCCTATTGAATGTAAAATAAACCCATATTTTTTGAAAATTGAAGAAAAAATAAAATTGTAGAATTATTTATATTGGGTATGTGATACCCTACCACACTAGTTCTTTATAAAAATTCCACCACACTGGCGCCGGCTTAATTGTGAAACAAAACGGATTGTGGAAAGGAAGGACGACAAAAGATAATGTATTCACGCTAAAGAATTAGTTGAAAAAAGAAAAAAACCGACAAACCTTTTGTAGATCTAACAAAAACATTTGACTATATAAACGATGGTTCCCGCAACATCACATCAAGTTTATTGTGTATTATTGCTGTGGCTTCTTTGGTGGCACTGCTAGCCGAGTTCCCAGGTGGTGTGTTGAAAAGATTTTGCACGTGCACTGCCGACCCACTCGGTCGTTATTGACGCATTTCAAACCCTCTGGTTTCGAGATAATTGGCGATACTCAAATTAACTGATGGTCCTGATTCTAATCACACATATTCTGAGGGCCTAGTGTTTAGCGGGAACTTGCTGACAGAGGTTGTCGGGACTGCATGACGGCTCGTTGACCTTGAACCCATGACTGTTATCACATAGATTTCAGTGGGCCGTATGGTCTAAATAACTAGGACAACAAAATCGTAAGTCATAGCCTACCATAGCAGCAAGAGAACAAAAGCAGACGTGATTTGACAAAAAGTGGATTAGTCTAGTGCATTTAAGAATTGAAACACCAATTTTGTATAAATTTTTTTTTTACCCTCCATTCGACAAGATTTTCCTCTGTGAGTTTAACCCTAAGTTTGTGCACCCTTAAAACCAACTCTTACTCCGCCATCTTGGATTTTGTGTTTTTTTTTAATTTTTATATCTCGCGTTCTAATTATCGCACAGTCATAAATTTTGGATTCCTTTAGGGTTATATTTTCAAAATTGTTATCTGAGAAAAACTATGCGTTTAACAGAAAAATGTTATTGCTCTTCAAAGCTTTTTTCAGTCTACCTAACGCTTTTTCGTAAAAGAGTAGAAAAATGTAAAACACCTATTAGAGAGAGGTGGCGAACTATAAATAGAAGAAAGAAAATGCGGGCAGTACAGTGTGATAATAGAAAAATGAAGAAAATAAGAAAGAAATTTATAAGTGATAATGATCAAATATGGAATAAATAATAAAGAATTTGTAGCAATGTTTTACATACAGTTTTTTATTAATTTTCTTAATAACTTAAAAGTTTGATAAAGAAAAAACCGATTGATATTTAAAAAAATAAATAAATCTGATTTAAATTTCAAAACTGTTTGACAAATTATGTACATTCAAAATTACCAAAAAATGTGTAATTTTTAAAAACTAAAATTTATATTTTTTAATTTACATCGAAAGCAAAACTTTCCTTTGCAAAAAATTAGTCAACCACTGGATGAATAAAATTTTTATTCTTTAGTTGATTCATTAGGTGACGATTAATTAATTGTTATTAATTTCAGAAAGACATTATTAGACGTCGCGGATACCAAGTAAATACCTACGAAGTAACAACAGACGATGGTTATATTTTGACACTTTATCGTATTCCGCACGGAGTCGAAAACAAATCCAACCTAAATAAGCCAGTACTTTTGAATCATGGCTTAACTTTCAACTGCGGATCTTTTTTACTGACAAAAAAATCTCTTGGTATTTGAAACATCACTTATTATTAACTATATTTAATGGAGATTTTAGCTTTCATGCTAGCAGACGCTGGATACGATGTATGGTTAGGCAATTTCAGGGGTTCTAAATACTCAAGAAAACATAAAACTTTAAATGATGGAGACGAAAAGTTTTGGGATTTTAATTTGTACGAGTTGGGAGTTTACGATGTACGAAGTCAAATCCAACTAATTACACAAATAACCCATACGAAAATTACGTACATTGGATTTTCACAAGGTTGCGCTGCTGGTTACATATACAGTTCAATTTATCCAGATCTGGCAAAAAAGCAAATTGATTTTTTTGTTGCAATTGCTCCGGGTGTTTTTCTAGGCCATCCGCTGACTAATATGATATACCATCCTTGGCAGCTAATATCAGTAAAGTATTGCGATAATGTTTCACTTTATAATACTAAAAAACGTCGTTTTAGGGGATGATAAATTATTTTAGAGGTGGAGAGGTTTATCTTAGGCCACTGTTTCCATTATTTTTATTCAAAATCGTATGTTTTCCCTTACCTTTTCAATTATTTGCCTGTCAAATACTCGATATGATATTAGTAGGTTACAATTATGAAGATAATGATCCCGTAAACACAGATACCATTTATAATAACATTTAAACAAGTTATTTTTTTTAGGAATCGTTACCTGTTACATTACTTCACAACATAGATGCAACATCAATTAAAACAGCAAATCATTACATTCAACTTTCGTACACGGGCAATTTTCAATACTACGACTATGGAGAAGAGCAAAATAAACTGATATATTCAGACAATACACCTCCACATTTCAATTTATCTAGCATTGAACTTGACAATTTCATAGTATATTCTGAAAATGATAATTTTTTGCCGGTAAAGGTAGGTCATTAACATATGTTTAATTAATATTAATTACATTTATTATTTTAGAGTATTTATAAATTGTATGAGCAACTTTCTGACAAAATAAACTCTAACAAGCTTTATAAGATTAAAAATTCTAGATTTAATCATCTTGATATTTTGTTGGGAAAGCATGCTGATCAGTTAGTATTTACACCTATTATAAATGAATTGCAAAGAAGAAGAGGTAAAGTATAGATCTACTTAATGAAAATAAAAGATAAGTTAACTGTTTATAACGATGGGTTGCCGTAAAAAAATAAAAAATGTTGTTAAAACGTGTAGTATATTATCTATTTAACTTCAAAAGGCAATGTTTCAAGTCTGCGGTATTTTAATTTTCTTAAAGAAAAAGAGAGAAAATGTTGGGAGAAATAAAAAGAAAATTGACCGTAACAATAGGATTGGAAGTACAGTTTGCAACTAAAAAAAAAAAGCTAAGGAGTTAAGGCGGCATATTAACAGGAATGTGAAGCAAACCATGAAATATATAAAAATTAGTAAAAAGGGAGGAAAAGAAAGTGATTGTATGAGAAAATTTTAGTTTAAGAAAATAAAATAACGTGTCAATAAATAAAGATAAAGGAAAAAGAAAGAGCATGGGCAAGTCGGAAAATAAGCAAAGAAAAGAATTGTTGGTAGAGAGAATGATTAAACGGAAATGTAGAGAACGATGATAAAGGAAATTCGAATTATATGGGGATAGAAGGAAGTCGGGTGTAGACTACATGATAGTGAACGTAAAGTTATGAGACAAAATAAAAGTTTTAAAGTAGGAGTCAGAGTAGAATCGGACCGTCATCTGTTAGAAGTGAAATTAGAAAAAGATTTATAAAAAAAAATGATGGATATGCGAAAAGACATATGTCTCGATATTCCGTGTAAATAGAGATGCGTAGATTTCTGGAACTAAAATATGGTGATTTAACCCAAATTACCTTAGGCCAAAAGTTGATAGTTTCCGAAAGGATTTAGGACGTTTGGACGTCGTCATTTCGGCATCACAGTTTTGGTGTCAGACCGTTTCGCCGCCAGTTTGTTACGATTTATTTGTAAACGAACTATAAATTAGACAGCAGTGTTGAAAACCTGGCAGCTCTCTTCGTCTAAGAGTGGTCGTGGGCGTACTTACTAATAATTAGATCAAAGGCGTTCACACTGCAAAGATAAATGATAGGACTCCACCTAGTAGAACGTGTAGTGAATCTTCTAGAGTAACTAGGAACACATAGACACAAAAAAAACCGTAAGATGGTAGAAAAATAATTTTATAGAACGATTAAGCCTCAATCACAACGATAACATATATAAGCAAAAATAGACAATAATATGATGAAGGTAAAAGCACAATACAAATTAATAAGACAACAATTAAATAAAACAAGTTGTTCTCATAATAATACAGGCGAAACCGCCCGAATATTGATTAGTCGCACTGATAACTATGCCACTGAGTGTTGCAATAAGCACACTCTTCTACAACGCTAACTGCTCCACACCAATAAGTGTGACAATTAATTACGTTAAGTTAAATCAATACACTTACGTAGGATAGCGGTACCCGACAGCAAATCTAAAAATAGTTTAAATTCGCAACACATTTAACAATTTTCGAAAGATTTTTGAAGTTACAGTAGGCAACTAACAATGCGCAACTATCAGGATGTCAAATTTACAGCGGTTTACAGGAACGGTTTTGCGTAAAATATAAAGATAATAGAAGAAAAAAAATTCAATATGTTTGACTTAGCTTTTGTTTATAGGCTGCGATTGGATATAGATAGACTCCACAGCTGCAATATCCAGAACAGACAAAGGGTAGTTTCATAAAAGTAAATCAATAAAACGGAGCCAGATGTCTAGATATGGATAACTTGACCTGCCCCCAAACGATAAGCTAGAAATCATTAATAATTTTTGTGAAGTCCTCGGCATCAACGGGAACAGAGATTAATTCTATAACAACCAGGCTCCACGGAAGTACTAGTTTGATTGGAATGGAAAGGCACACAAAGTTAGGATATTTTAAATGCATAAAAAGTGCTTATAAGTGGCGCTCACTGCAACACACAATATTAGGAAAAACGTCAAAAATTTCAACCTCCACTAAGAAGAGCCCTATATGAGATTACTAAAGTAATCAATTTATTATATTTAATTGATAAAGAATGATAGTATTAAATAATAAACAGATAATGTTAGAGCTTTGAGATTATAGTCCTCACACGCTTTTGTGCGTCTATGCACTTAGACCGCAAGCGGCCCCACATGTTGGCTGTCGCCCGGGCAAACTTTAGCGCTACAGATCAGCCTGAGCAGGCTTCTACGTACAGCCCTCCAGTAAGACGCCATACCACAGACACCACTAATCCAGCCCTGGTCAACAGGAGTCAGCAGCTAGGATGCCGATCCCGGCTTGGTTGTCGACAACCCGTAGTTCAGACAAGTTTCGAATCGGACAGTACATTACCCCTATCTGGGAATAGGGCCACCTCCCCTAGCGCTAGTACAATTACCCCTTTGCTAGTTGGGTACTCAAAAACGAAGCGATGCTTCAGCTTTGGAGAGCTGCTTCTCAGACCACGGAGTACCGAGACTGATACACAGGAGCACTCGGCGAGGCAGAGCGCCCACTCAAAACAGAGTCCTACACAGCTATGTGATGGGTCCCAATGGGGGAAACCACTGTAGTGAGCTGAACGTCAATGAGCCGCCAGGCTCCCCCAAGATCAGGCCATAAAGAAACTCCCCACTGGCATGCAAGCTGAGATTTGACGGTCATCCTTTAGGTACACCACGGCCGGACTGCTCAGCTCTATCCGCAGTTGTTTCTGGTCACCAACGTTTAGGTGCCGAGAGGGCCACAGAGCTGTGTCAAGAGACCGACATAAAGTCTGCAACTACGCCTTGATTGTTTTGATCCAGTTATGCGTGACCTCGAAAAAGCATCAAACAGCCATAACTTCCAGCCCACGTACTCGATAGTCCCCTTCTGTATGCTGCTAGTGTTTCTAGCGTCGGGTTAGTCACTGGTTTCTGGGAATGTCGATTGTATAACGGCACGTTAGCGACCAAACGCCTTCGTTCTTATACTCTATTAATTTACAACCGAGTCTAGCATCCCTGGCTAACTCAAACATGCCAACCTGGCCAATGCCAAGCCCAGTTTGAAACCAACGCGTTTGAGGCACACCCAGATCCAAACCAATAAAGTTTGGGTACTGAGCGCACACTTGTGAGGTCCTCCTGATCCTCTCCTAGCTGAATTCGGTAACGGTGTCGCTGGGGCAACACGTTAATACTCAAGTATTACCGGCATGTACTCGGTTTTGATGTTGATAGGCCGGAAGCCGCGCTCTGAGTGGATGTGTGTATAAGGTCATCCATCACAGGGGTTGCCATCAACAACCCGGTAATATAATAATGTAGTTATTATATGACAAGGATATGCAAATGAACGGGAACTTGCAAACCCTCAACCTTAGGGCGTTAGCGTGGTTTAACTTAATTACAACCACTGACTCGGTGACCTGGCTACTGTGGCCGAGAGCATCATTTGTATTGAAATGGGGTCCGGTATTTCCGGAGGGTTTCACTCATACTGCAGAAATCAAGGGCTCATTCGTCAGGCTCACGCGAACGTGTTACAGAAACCCTGTCTACCCGACTACTGAAACCGAAAGCATCACCGTGCAATCAAGCGGAGTTTGCAGATCCGGGGCTACCACCCTACTACAGGAGTCAAGCGGTTTGCCAGGGATGACAAGCATGCGCACGACTACTAAGTTTGCAGTACTTGGGTCGTCGCAAACCAGCACAAGGTTCCAGAAAAGTTAACCTATGCAAAACTCTACTTACATCCAATATTATTCAGCCGTTCCACTTCAACCACGGACGCGTGGGGCCCGAACCGCCGAGAGACCACTCGTACTGTAGGAGTCAAGAGCTTTTTGCCCTGCAACTGCATACATTGTAGTACAGATTTCTGACTACTCGTAATACAAAATCCTGACTGCTGAGGCCAAGAGCATCGTCCACAGTCGAGCGGGGGTCCGAACTCCGGAGTCTACCACCCATACCGTAGGAGTAGACGCTATCCTATCCGGAATTTTGATTATATTATTGAGGGTTTTGTAATTATTGAGAGTTTTGTCGCTATATCAAGGAGGAGTCACTTTAAAGGGTCTGTAGTTTTAAGTCTCGAATTTCAGGTCAGTACTCATCCGCACCCATTTCAAGTCTTTCTGACATAATCTCGCCTAGTTGCGGCACTGGGGATTTTGTTAACGAACTTGGTGGCTATTCGTGGGTTCGGGGACCGACCAGGTTGAGTTTGTTAGTCTGCGCCATCAGTCGCCGTCTTGCGACGAAAAGTCATCTGCAAAAAACCCACCCGTTTGGCACCGACCCAGCACAGGTCCATCCCACTCAACCCAAGCGTCAAACCAGATTTCATTTCCTTCCTCGCATATACAAATAATGTTAGAATTAGAAAATGCGAAATCGGGCAACAAAAAGAAGAAATAAAAAAGAACTTTACAAGATTTTTAGAAAACCAAAAAAAATAAAGTTGCCGGTAAATAAACAAAATTCTGCAGTGGACAAGTTATGTAGGAAAAACGTGGAAAGTATAAAGAAAAAATAAAAAAATGAAACTGTATCAGAGTAAGATAAATGAAGAAAAAACAAATTAGAGTTGGTAAATTAAAAATGGAAAAATATGTGCAATGACTTAGAGGTAATAGTGATAGATTTGAAGAGAATAATAGAGACTTTAAAAAAAGAAAAAATTAGATAAATATGGTTATAAAATGATTACAAGTGAATGAAATGCAGAAACAGTTGCAAGAAATACGTAGAAGAAAAAATAGAAGATAAAAAAGGGGTACATTTTGATAAAAATAAAAGGTATCGAAGAAAAAATAAATAGATTAAAAAGGAAAAAAATTGAAAAAACCAATATATTTATTGACGCTGATTTGACACAAAAAGAACAAGAAATACAAATCAAAATAAGATTAAAGGCAAAAATTTAGAAAAGCAATGAAAACGTGTAAAAGTAAAGTATAGGCAAATATGGGTAGAGCGAAACGAAAAAAAGGAGACGAGAAGGAGGAGTGTTTAAAAAGGTGAGCAACAAAAACTTAGTGAAAGCAGAGATAAAAGGAATAGGAAAACATTAAAGTCTCTGAATAGAAAGCAAGATGTTAGAAGAGTTTTCATAGAAATCAACGTTTGCAACAAGAAATAAGAGAATAGGTTGGACAAAAATAATTGTGAGAGTTAGAAAACAACGGAGGGATGTAAGAAAAATGAAAGAGAAAAAAGAAGATGTAATGAAAGCATATGTAAAGACTAAGATGGGGAGATATATATATATACAGGGTGTCCTAAGAATGAAAGGCCAAAACTTGGGAATGAGTAGCTGGCATTAAAATAATGTCAGTGGTTTATACAACTTTTTTCTCCGGCCCTTATTTTCAAAGTTATAGGGCTGTGAAGTTGGAAATTAAAACACAATTTTATTTATAACTCTAAAACTATATTTTAGAATTTAATGAAATTTTGATGGATTGCCAATCTCATTGATGCATCTATTTTCGGGGGTACCATTAATTTTACCGGGGTTCTAGAAAGTCTGGAACATAATTAGCCTCACTGGTTAAACGGACAAAACTTTTTCAGAGATAATGCAACAGACTTAAAAATACTGTCAGTTTATTCCCCAACTATTTTCCTAAAAAAAGGTGCTCTTGGTTGAATTCGATAAAACAAGTAGTTTTTGAGAAATTTCAAATTTTCTTAGACTCATCAGAGCACGTGCAATTTCCACTATTATCTATTAAATGAATTTTTATCGCTAGGCCGCTGGCAATTATTTATTATAGTAGCCTGTACGATTTATTTGCACGCTGAAATACTTGTTATGGCAGAATAACGTTTGATAAAGAAGTGTCAAGAGTACATCTTTTCAAGTTCTACAAATAGAAAAACACATACGTATAGGGAATATTATTAAAAATAACAAAGTTACTGAATTAAGAACTAAAAACCAGAGAAACACTTAAAGTAAATGTTTTCAATGTTATTGATATAAAAAGAACAATTTTACGGGATTACCATTAAAAGTATATAATCAATGCCATTAATAACGAATTACGAAATTAAAAAAAACTTTAGAGCAAATGTTCAAAATGTGCACCTGCTGCATCTACACATTTTTGGAGTCTACGTAAATTATTTCGTTGTACTTGAAACAACATTCCTGCATTGTTTTTGATATTATCGCAATGGAAGTGAATTCTATCCAATAATTCATTCCTTGTTTGTGATGGGTGATGCATATACCAAACTTTTGAGGTAACCCCAGAAGAATGAATCTAGTGGATTTAATCCTGAGTAATGTGGGGGCCATGCAATTGGACCTCCTCTTCCAATCCATTTTTCGGGGTACTCAGTGTTTAAGTGATTTCGTACCATAACACTAAAGTGAGGTGGAGCGCCGTCGTGCATGTACCACATATTAAGTCTGGTTTGTAAAGAAATGTCATCTAACAGTAAATTTAAATTATTCTGAAGAAAATCTAGATACGATTGTCCATTTAACGGCCATCAATGATAAATGGGCCAATTAAGTGATTTCCAATAATTCCAGCCCACACATTGACTTTATGAATCTTTGCTGATGTTTTGTCTGAATTATACCATGTGGATTTTCATCAGCCCACAAAGTAAGTTATGGGAATTAATTGTACCATTTCTCGTAAATCCGGCTTCATCAGTAAACAGTACTGACGAAATAAAATCAGGAGCTTGTCTCTGTTTTTCTAAAACCAGCGCATATTGAAGGCGTGCTGGATAATCTTCTGGAGTTAAACCCTGTACTTTTTTGAAAATGGTACGTATGTAATAATTGTTCTCGAAGATTCGGTGGACGCTGTTCTTTGAAACATTTTGTTGGGCCGCTAATTTTCTAATACTAGATGTAGGATTGTTATCTACTTCATTTACGATTTCTTGCTCTAAAACGGCTGTACGAACATTTCTTGCGGGACCCACGCCACCTGCTATCTGCTTAAATTTACCTAAAAATAAAATAAAATAGTTTTCAAAAAGAATAATCGCAATTTTCGTAAAACCGTACCATTTTTCTCGTAAGTTTCTGTCAACACGTTCAAAAGTTTTTCTGTCTGGTAACACTCTATTATGGAAGTTTTCAGAATAAAGTCTTCTGGCTTTGCGAGAATTGCCCGAAGCTTTTCCATACATTAAATGCATATCTGCATATTCTCGAAAAGTGTATTCTGCCATTACAAGTATTTCAGCGTGCAAATAAATCGACAGGCTACTATAATAAATAATTGACAGCGGCCTACTTGGTAAAATTCATTTAATAGATAATAATGGAAATTGTACGTGCTCTGATGAGTCTAAGAAAATTTGAAATTTCTCAAAAACTACTTGCTTTATCGAATTCAACCAAGAGCACCTTTTTTTAGGAAAATAGTTGGGGAATAAACTGACAGTATTTTTTAAATCTGTTGCTTTATCTCTGAAAAAGTTTTGACCGTTTAACCAGTGAGGCTAATTATGTTCCAGACTTTCTAGAACCCCGGTAAAATTAATGGTACCCTGAAAATAGATGCATCAATGAGATTGACAATCCATCAAAATCTCATTAAATTCTAAAATATAGTTTTAGAGTTATAAATAAAATTGTGTTTTTAATTTCCAACTTCACAGCCCTATAACTTTGAAAATAAGGGCCGGAGAAAAAAAGTTGTATAAACCACTCACATTATTTTAGTACCAACTACTCATTCCCAAGTTTTGGCCTTTCATTCCTGGGACACCCTGTATAAACGATACGTTTTTCGACATCTAGTGTCGACTTGTGAAAGCGTTTATTTATATATAATCAAATCCCATCTACCATGATGGTGTAGAGTTTACAAAAAATAACATTCATTCTTCTAATGTATGTACAAATTATACTTAAATTGACTATTACTGTTCTTTCCGCTCTTTTTTTGAATCGCCATTTAATCAGTTGATACACTGTGCACAAACCCTAGTCCACACTTTTTTATCTTCTGCCATCGTTGCCGCCTCCGTCATGTCTTCCCTCTTTTTGTTAATATTTTTCCCACTACATTGTCCCAGGTCCCTTGTGGTCTTCCTCTTTTCATTTTCCTACTCTTTTTAGCTTTCCATATTTGTCTTAGCATTCTTTCATTTCCCATTCTTTGGAGGTGTCCCCACCAACTCAGCTTGACGGCGTTCTAGGAATTTCAGAACCGATTCAATTTTCATTTCTTCTCTAATTTGGTTGCTTCTTATTCTGTCTAGAAATGTAACTCCTTTTATCCGCCTGAGATACTTCATCTCCGCTGCCTCCAGTTTTCTTTTTCATTCTTTCTGATACAATCCATGATTCGCATCCGTACGTCATTACCGGTCTAAAAATTGTTTTATACATGTTTAGCTTTGTTTTCAGTGTTATCTCACGTTTATTTATGAAAGTCTTGTTTATTGCATAGTATAACTTATTCTTTTTTCTAGTCTTTCCATTATGTCTATCTCCTGTGTCCCATTGTTATCAATTTTCACACCCAAATAATTAAACTCTTTACTTGTTCTATTGTTTTCCATTTATTTGTATACTTATTTGTTGTTATTCTTTTCCCACTGTCATTATTTTGGTCTTATCTGCATTTATATTCATTCCCTTTCTTATCAATATCTCTTTCCATATCTGTAGATTTCTTTGTAATTCAGTTCCAGTTCCGGCCATTATAATTACATCATCAGCAAACGCGAGCTGAGATACATATTTCGGTTGTAGATTTCTATATCCAATTTGTAGCCCTCTAATTTTGTATGGCATTCCTTCATGATATCATTCATAAACAACGTAAATAATACGGGGCTCATTACTCCTCCTTGTCTTAACCCTTCTTTGGTGTGAAATTTTTTTGATGTGCAGTTATTACTAATAACCTGATTTCTTGTTGTTTTGTACAAACTTTTAACTATTCTTTTAATTTTGTACCCACTCCTATATTTTCCATACTTTTCCAAATCTCTTCTCTGGGAACTTTATCAAACGCCTTTTCTAGGTCGATAAAGGCAAAAAAGGCTTTTTTGTTGTATCTAATCGTTTTGGTAATTATTTGTTTGACTGCAAATATATGGTCTTGAACACTTCTTCCTTTACGGAACCCACTTTGCGCCTCTATCATTTCTGGTTCTATTGTGGTCCTAATTTTTTTCTCTATTATTTGTTCATATAGTTTCAGTAGCGCACTTAGTAACGTTATGCCTCGATAGCTGTTGCACTGTTTTTTATCGCCCTTTTATAGATAGGAACTATTTGACCTGTTTCCCAGTTTTTGGGAATCTGTTCCTCTTTCCATAATTTGTTGTACAGTTTCAGCTATAACTCCGTTCCTTCAGCCTCCCAGTTTCTTTATCATTTCCCCTGTAATGTTGTCTTGTCCTGAAGATTTACCATTCTTTATTTTTTTAGCTGTTCTCAACTCTTCTGCCGATATTACTTCTTCCTCTTCGTCTTGATTTCCTTCTTTTATTTTCGAGTCTTCCTGCTTGTTTTTGTTTGTTTCATCTTCATCTGTTTGTCCACCTAACAGTTCCTAGAAATGTTACCTCCATCTAATCATTATTTCTTCTGTATTAGTAATTATTTCTCCATTTTTTTCTTAATCGATGTGGTTGTTGATTTTTGTCTTTTCTTAATGTTTTTAATACTTTGTAGAAGAGCTTTTGATTTCCTTTACTATTATTTTCCAACTTCTCGCCAAATTCTTCCACGACTTACTTTTGGCTTGTTTAACCATATTTTTAACTAATGTTCTTTGCTGTTTATAGCTATTGTAATTGTTTTCCGTTCTATTTGTCAGATATCTTTCCATTTTTCCTTTTTTATTTGTATTTCTTTTTTTATTTCTTCTGTCCACCATGCTGTTCGTTTACTTTGTTTATTTATTTTGCTTATACCACATGCTTCCTTTGCTGCCTTAAGAATTAATGCCTTAGTTTTTTGCCATGCTTCTTCTACCGTCATCTGATGTAAGTTATTTTGTATGTTTTTTGCTTCTTTGTTTATGGTTTCTTCGTACTTAACTACCGCGTCTGCCTCTTGTAGTTTATATGTTTTGATTCTTTCTTGTTCTCCCTTATTATCCCCTGCTTCATCTACATGGTGTTCTTTCCTTGTTATAATAACTAGAGTTTTTTAAGAAACTTAAATTTAGAGTTTCAGCAAAAGATTGAAATTTCAAACAATTTTGACCGGTTGTGTAAATAGCCTTGCAACAGCTATATTTATAACTGAAAATTTGTTTGAACATATACACGATACCTACACAGCACATCTTTGTTCCTTGACAGATATATCACTGACTTTTTCTAAACATTCCTAGCAGTTCGTAAATAATTGTCTCAGACTTTTCCAGTTTACTAAAAACAGTCTGTCATCGTTAATACTACAAGCTGTATCTAAAAACTGATTGTCACTATCATCATTTTTCCTGACGAATATTTCATTTCAGAAATATCTGTCATCGTAGAATCCGTATCATGTCTAGGTAACTTTATGTTTGCTGCAGCTAAATAACTACGCTTAGAAATCGTAGGCTGCCAGTATTTCCGCAAAGTTTCATTCCCTAACTCACATTGCACCTCTATATCGTTGCAGTTTGATGTACTTGGCACCAAAGTATCTTCCATTGATTTCTGCTATCTTTGGTAAAACTGCGTCTTGGATATCTGAGACAGAATTATGGACAACTATTTAAAAATGTTCACTTTAGTTACAGTTGCTTTCTTACGGCTGGTAATTGGTGCTACCCCAACAATGTCAGAAATATTTCTTTGTTTTATACTTTGGTTTCCGCTTTTAGGGGTTTCTTGCATGTTTTGTTTGCTTTCAAGTACTTGGATGGAACGGCTGATTTTTTGAGGCCACTTTGGGTTTAACGTCAATATTTTTAAGAACTACTGGCAATATTTCAAAGTCTTCATCTTGAAAGTGTCGTGAACATACAACGGTTCTTCGATTTGGTGTAAAATGCGCTCTGTTAATTCTATTAACCCAAGCTTTGTATCGCACGGGCGATTTATCACGGATTGGAAAAATATGAAAACTAATTACTTTATCGGATTTTTCAGATCTTTCTGAACATCCCACTACACAACACAGTGTCATCTTAACGAATTAATGATATTTTGCAATTTAGACGTAAATTGCACTGATTAACACTTTTCGCGCCTACTACGTTCACGTGTTGGTATACCGATGAATGCGTTGCTGAGGCGCAAGTGACGTACACACACACACCAGTATTTGTGTTGATTCG
Source organism: Abscondita cerata (assembly GCA_030710515.1). Taxonomy (NCBI): domain Eukaryota; kingdom Metazoa; phylum Arthropoda; class Insecta; order Coleoptera; family Lampyridae; genus Abscondita; species Abscondita cerata. The sequence continues at coordinate 244,046 of JALBCR010003192.1, forward strand.
AGCGGATATCTCAAGATCGGCACAATCAATTAAAAAACGGTTTTCGCCATGTGTTTTCTTTAATAAAGTACTTTCATTAAAAACAAAAATATCATATACCTTGAACGACCTAACAAGGCCTTTAAGCACTTATCAATATGAAGACCCAAAAATTTGACACTTTCATAAGTTGCAATTGTTTTACCCTGTATGTGAAGGTTAAGGTCATTGCAATTACTTTGTCTGTTACAAAATCTAACTGCACAGGTTTTGTCTGGATTAAGCAGAATTAAATGAGAGCTGAACCATTGACTTAAATTTTCTAAGACATAATTACATTGTTGTTCCAAAACAGTGTCACATTTATTAGATGTAATTAAAGAAGTATCATCTGCATAAAATGTAGGATGCGCAGATGTAGCAACCTTGTCAATTTCATTGGTATAAAGTATAAAAGGAAGAGGACCTAAAACATCTACTTTTATATCTTTATAACCCAAAGTTACTTTTTTTTACCATTCAAATTGTGTTCAATGGCAACGTACTGTTTACGCCCCCTTATAAATAAACTCAGCCAGTTAGCAGCTACATCCACAATTTTATATTTGGTCAATTTGTTCAGTAAAATGTTAAAGTCAACGCATTCATAAGCCCTGCTTAGGTCACAAAATACTCCAACGGGGTTTTCACGTTTATCAATTAAATTAATTAACTTATCATGAAATGAATGAATAGCTGTATCTTTGTGGTCTAAAACCATGTTAAAAATTGGAATGATATTATGATTATTAAGAAAAAACAATAGTCTGCTCAGAAAAAATACGTAGACTTTAGAAAACACCGACGTAAGAGTAATAGGTCTATAGTTTTGTACGTCCTGAGGGTCATTTCTACAATTTTACCAAATTTTAATTTTTTCGGAAAGAGTCCCGTACAAAATGATAAATTAACCAAGAAAGTTAATTGTGGAGCAACAACATGTAGTACTTGTTTGAGAAGAAATGTAGGTGTTTCATCTACGCCCGCTGATTTTTATTTTTTAATTTATCCAAGATTAAATTGTAGAATTCATCAACAGTAAAAGGACAAATTTTAAACCTTTTTAGTACTGCTGACACATCAGTTAATTTGGGAGCACTAAGATTTGTGCCGCAGGATACACGCAGGATCATGTTAGTAGAACCGGCCATAAGTGACTGATAATAAACGTCTTGAAAATTTTAGGCACTTTTGAATTACTTTTTCTGAATCTAGAGATATATTCATTATTGGAGAATTCGAAATCCATGCAGACTTGGTATATTACTTTGCGTTTTTAAACAATTATTTATAATTAGTAATTTTAAAGCGTTGTGTAAATTTTTGACTCGAGCAAAAAAGTAAAAAATAAATAATTATAATAAAAACTATTTTAACTGAGTGAGTAAACGTTTACACCCATTCCTTAGAAAAAACTATTTCATTATTCTAAAATATATCTGCATTAATTTCGCTTTGTCTACGAATTATTACTCTAAAACAAAAATAATTTTGTATTTATATAAAAATATATAAGCCAGAGAGTTATTTTTGTTATATCAATAATGTTTTTGTATTGTATAATACTTTATAGCTATCTATTTTGCATTTACAAAAACCGCGATTTCTTCACTTTAATCAGAGTTTGCAGGCAAATTAATTAGTTTACCTAATCTATAACAAAAAAAAAGGTTATAAAAGTGGCGCCCAACGTAGGGCTCGTATTGATTTTAAATAATTTTCATCAGCTACTTGTTTTAGTAGTTTTACTGGTAATTAAATTTAAATTTAATTTATATCTTTATTGTAATTAACAATGACTTTACAAACACTTAGCACAGATAAATTGTCTCACGAATTGGTGGTTAGAAACGTTAACCCTACCAAGAACAATTGTCGAGAAACGTAAATTATTGTGGAAAACGTTGGCCTGTAAAAAAATTAATCCCTCTACAATTAACACTTACAAAATTGTTTGTTTAGAAATTTCGCAAGAATTACAAACAATTCATACTAAATTTAAAGAAATATCTGATTTAATTAATGATTTTCTAAAGTATTCTATGTGTAGTGTTTATTTAAAATTAAGTACGAGACTTACGTATTTATTAAAATGTTTGAACTTTCAACCTAACAATGAATGCAAAAATTATTATCAACTTTTAAAAAAATGTTTAGAATATATCAACACTATTGAAAGCATTTACGAAAATTAAGATTCAAATGGCATTTTTGAAATGCAACTTCCATCGCAAAATAAGAAGTATGCTTAAAGTCCTGATAATACTAAATTATCGTATGCTAACAATATCCCTGAAGGGCATTGTAGGACTACTTCTAGAAGAAAGAAAACTTTTAATTCAAATAATTCTACTAAATCCACTTCTTTAAAAACCAAATTTGATTTTTACGTAATCCTTACGATGTTTCTGTGGTAACTTTTCTTAGACTGTCAGCTACTGTTTGATTCAGCAGTTGAGTTATTTTCTGAATCTGGGTTATGGGATGGAGCTATTCGTTTTCGTGTACATTCTTGGAAAGAATTATGCATTTCATTAGAAGAAGATATAATACCAAAGGATTATGATGTAGAACTAAGAACGCAAATTTAAAATAGGAAGCCAAGTTTTAATGAGAAACCCACAGTATTTACTGCTATTATGCTTGATATGTTGCGTAGGTTAATAAATGAACCATCTTATTTTGTTCAACTTAAGACCATACTAAATAATTTACAGCCGTTTTATACTTATCGAATTTCTAAAGCTGAAGTATGTACTATTAATCATTTTATTTCTCTGTGCAAACAAATAGAAAAGGAATAAATTAATAAATTTTAATAAACAACCTATTGTTTCATTAGCATTCTTTCATCTAAAAACGGTATTTGTCCTCTTATTAAGGTGAAAATTTTGACGATTAATTAGTTTCTCTTATGGACGTAGGTGCAAATCAAACTCTCATTGGTAATGCAGATTAGTATTTAGTAGATAAATTTGATTTACCTTTGTAACGGTTGTTGTTTCCAAATAACAAAAAGAATCGACGGCTCTAGCGAAACAACCTCAGAAAAAAACTAAAGGGAATTGGGCTTGATGTAGCGCACTAAATTCGTGGAGGATAAGATTATTTATAATAGTTAGAGCAGCAGCATCCGGTTTTGTCGGAGAGTTGCGTAAATCCCTGAAAAACTATAAAAAATTAGCCTGCTGATCTAACAAGGCGCCACCTGTTGAATAAAGAAAGAAATAAAATCGACCAACAGGAGATCAACAGGTTTTACTTAAAATCTAATATGCTAAATCGAACACAAACCAAAAAGAAAAACAAACAATTCAGTACAACAAACAAATCTTAAAATATTAGGAGAATGTGACAGAAATAGAGAGATTGTCGCATATAGTTACGTGCGTTAGCAGCAGCCTCGCTTAACAGTAAATAAGGTTCGCAATTAATGTGTCGAATTTTAGGTAAGTTTTAGTTACAGCTAAGTTAAAGTTATCATTCCAATTGAGGATTGGCTGCTATTAAGGCTCTGGGTACACATATCACTTACACACGGCGATTTAAACTAAACTTATACTAGAATGAAGGGGTAAGTACCTCTCGCAAACCCAAATGACCTTTTGTGTCCGCCACAACCTCTCTAAATAAAACGCCCCAGCCCGTATTGAGCTGATTAAAACAAACGTTCGGTTGAGGAGTGTACACCGAATAAAAAGTTACTTAAATATTAGAGATCAAACCGTTTTATGTCATATGTACTTGAGTTTCATACGCATTATTATTATGAATAAGTAGCTTAAATACTAAAACTTAGCTGTAATCGGTAGAATGTAGTTTCAAGAACGAAGGTATTCTGCTAGCAACGGTATCGACAGTTTGGGGAAGTTAAATAGTCTCAGGGATTCCTCTTAGGGGAGGTGTGCAGAGAAAAACAAGAAACGATTGACTCCATCGCTGAATATATGCAGCATAACCAACCCCTGTAGACGTGGTATGCACCGGTTGTCGGTAGCTTAATTAATGCGAAACCGTGGTCTTGTCTTTCATTGATAGGGAAGGTTCTTAATCAGCTACTCCAGCACCCTCAAAAGTTGCCTAAGTGCAATACACAACGAGAACATAAGGTCAACCACAACGTGCTAAAGGCATTCGTAGCAATTAGAGTTAATACAAACGTGAAAGAAAAGAAAAACAAAATGTACTCACGGTGAATTTAGCCGGATTAAACTTAAGCACCAAATTGAATTGGAAATCTTGAAACCCACATTAAATAACTTTTGTAAAAATTTCATTACAAGAAGTGCGCTAAAACACCCACGTGTATCAAACGAAAAAGGAAGATGTCCGCTGTACGTCTAGAAAATTCAGTCTAATTTAATTTTCCACCAATAGAAAATTAGCAACATGCGCGCCAAATACGACTTTCGTCGCAACATACTACTCGCGACACACGTTTTAAGACGGCTCACGACATACGTCCTACATTCGAAAAATAAAACCGTAACACCTTGAAAAAAGCGAATGAGTTTCCATCATTTACCGACTGCTGATGGTGTCGTTGTTCTTAAAATATGTTCTCATTTACAACTAAAAACCATCACTTTCCACTTAGTTTCCACTTTACTAAAACATTATTTTATGTTTATGCAAATGAGCTGCCTTATTTACCTCTGCGAAAAATGTAGACATTATCTAACACGTTTTAAATAATAAACAATACACACAAAAAATCAACTTATATAATCACAAATCCACCAAATGTCCACGAAGTCATCAAACATTGCCGACAAAAAACAAACGCAAACATGACATACCCCAACCAACTGTCCCCGTACACGACCAAACACGACCAATTGTGCACAAACATGGCCAACCACATACGTTTGGCCCTAAAAACAGCCGACCACGAATTTTCCGCGCAAAAGTAGTTTAAGATCGGCATTACATAACTACTCCTAATCCACCTCGCGATCACAAAATTGATCACAGAAGGCGATAATTATCAATTACTGGCGAATTAAACTGATCGGTTTCTAAAACACATACAACTACAATCATGGGATTTTCAAAACTACACGCATAAAACTTGAACTAAAATTTTATTTAAAATGCGGGAACGACAGGTGCTTCAGATAAATTTTTAAATAGTACGGATGCAAGAAGAACGAAAGTTGATTAATAGACTACTAGGTGATACGGTTATGACGGACAGGTGTCAAAGTAGAAGGCCGCTTGCTGTAATAAGATACACGTTAAAGTCTTACCTCATATAACAAAGGATTGTGAGATAACACTAACAGTACAAGTAAAGAATAGAACGCAATTCATAGGCTAGCTTTGCCTTTAGTTATTCATAGGCTGGTTCTTTTAGTAAAAATTAAAAAAAAAATACTAAACTGGCGTTTGAATAGATAAGAAATATTCGTTTCAATTACGGCGTTCTACAGTATGCATGATACAAATAATACTTACCGACCAACAAGTAATTAAATAGTTTGAAAGTTTTATTTAATAAAAGAAAATATTTCATGTGTAATATTATCAACGAGAGAGCACGTGACACGATTCCCAAAACCAACGATTAACAAATCAAGACGCAGACGTTTTAAAAACGGATTATAGGCAAGAAGGAAGTTTCTACGCCATGTATCAAAATAAATAAACCGACCGTTTTAATGAACTCAATTTTACTCAATTTGTACATCGAAATTCAGACATTAGCGTTTGGTTGTCTAAGCACCAGGTGGAAAATTGCACGAAACCGAAATAAAAGATAAAAACGGCCACAAACCTTTTTTGTCTTATAGTTTTTTTCACGTACAATTGGCTAACAAGAAAATTTTATTTCCTCAACGACGTGGTTTGATTTTATTACGTGAAGAAACTACATCGTTAAGCAAACAATGTTTAATTGATTGTGTTCTTAACAACTAGTGTTGAAACTTCTTCTATGTAATTAAAAAAGTTGTGGAAAAATTGTATATTTTATTGTATTTAAATAGACTGCTATGTATTTATGACATAGTCATGCGAATATCAAACTTGCTTAAACTTTAATTTATTTCTTGGTATAAAATATTTGAATTTACTTGTAAAATTGTAATTAGTGTGTTTCAGACAATAATTTTTTTTCTCGAAACGTGGTTTGGTATTTCGTGAACATACTGTATAAATAGCTAATTTACAATCTACTAAAATAAATATGCATATTAATTTTAAATTTAGGAAAGGACCATTGGAACACCTAATAAAAATGTTTGTTTATTAAAAATTATTAAAATCTCTTTGACTTATCAAAATATTCGACAACTGTAACTAATTGAACAATTTCAATAATAATGATGAGAGTATATTTAATTTGACATTATATGCAATACATGACGCAAATAAATAAAAACTAAGTAATCTTAAGTACATTCGACTAAAAGATTATCTTACATCTTACGCCTTGACGATAAGATTTTCAATATATAAAATTTTTGACACCAGCAATTAAAGTAATTATTATCAAATAGTTATAAATCAATATTGAGTAGAATGATTTTAATTTTAAAGTTAGCGGCAATGAAGTGGTTTGTGCTTTTGTCCGTTTTAATCGGATTTTTAAGTTTTTTGGTCATTCGGAGGGGAAATAATAATGTTTGCAAGACATTCGAAGATTATTACACAAATCGTGATGCAAACGAAAATTGTTACTACAATCCAGATTTTCAATTAGAAGTGGTATGTACCTACTCTAATTATTGTTTTTAATTTAGTATTAATTTCTTCTAATCTATTAATTAGTTTATGTAAAATTTTGTTTATCACTTTAAAGTATATAATCAGCCTATTTTTCTAATCAATTGTGAACAGTATAATTAGAAATCCACAAAGTTAAGATAAAAAATGAGAAAATGTTGTAAAATAAAGATATTTTACTTACTCAATACTGATATTTTTGGTATCTGAATACAAAATGTGTTTCTACGGTCAGATTCTACAATGATGAGTCAGTATTTTCTTTTTCGTTACGAAAGTAATTTTTTGCTAATCGCAATGTTAAAAATTATATCTATATTTAGTTTGACGTAGTTTTTGCAACAAAAAAACTAAAGGAGATTGTAGTAATGCACATAATGATTATTGATTGTTCGTTATAATTTTAACGCTGTTTTTAAGATAATAACAAATTTCAAATTTTGGTGAATGTTGCTTCATTATTAAATATTAAACGATACTATTTTTAAAAACACAATAAAGAAGAGCAAAAAGTAATAATGTCTCGCATCCTCATGCACTTAATCTTCGTGGTGTGTTATAGATCGGGTGGTTTATGTCTTCCTGAGGTATTTCATCCCAAGCAATCTGAAACTGATGTGTCAGGTCAACTAAAGTTGAAGACATCGACTTGTAATATTGTATACGTGTTTGATCTGTGAAAATCCACGTGATCTTGAAGGCTAAGTCAAAATTTGCAACTTTGTTTGCTGCAAAACCTTTGCGTAATGTTCGCAGTGTGTAGCCTTACATTGTCTTATTGGAAAATGACGTCTAGTAACGTGTGTATGAATGACATTAACATTGATTCTTTAAAACATTATTGACGCCTTCCTGGGTGTTTAATCTTCTTCTTAATGTGACTTCTTTCAGCAAACTGAAGATTTTGTCATTTTAACTTTGTACATTCTATGGCCTTCATTAATCTACAAACAAAAACTAGATCCGTCACTAAAGACAATTTTATTCCAGTCAAGAAGTCTATCATGTCGATCTTGACACTACGCCAGTCTGACAACCATCTGTATTGCGGTTAAAAATAGTTATTTATGTGCCAAGGGTGTAAAGTAACACTTTTAAGCCTGATCATGAAAATTGTTGCACGAGCCGGAGGCGAGGACAACAATCATGTGAGGGCTTAACAGTACTTTACACCTGTGGTGCATACAAATTTTGCACTTCTTAGTAATACGAAGTCGAAACAGACTTACTTTTTAATTACATATTTTATTTTAATTTAAAAAATACAATAAAACCTTAAATTAATAGTACTAATAAGATTAGTTGTTGTTATTTTAAAGGTATTAATAACAACAAATTAATTAAAAATTTAAATTTACGAACGTAAATTGGTCCCGACCTCTAGGGTAGCTTACAAGAATTAAGAATAAAATGTTCTTTCTTTACCAGCATTCCTAAACGTCATTTAAAATTTAAATTACAAAGCTTCCAAAATCAGTGGACATAGAAACTGATAATGAAGAACTTTCTAAAACTGCTCCCGGTATTAAAAAGGTAGCAGATAACGTGGTTCCGGATTTGTTACTTGCTAAATCCAACAAAATATATGAAAATACATACGATTACTTTTAAAATGATGTCGACTTAAAAAGCAACGGAAAATGTGCTTTTATTGTATTTACTCCAGTTCTACAAGAAAATTTTGCTTTATATTCAGATTCTACAATTTAATTAAAATTTGATTTTTAAGAATAATTTGTAGTGATTCTCATGTCATTTCTCATGCATAATTTTGTACCGTTTATTCTTATTTTGTCAATGATTAATCGTAAATTCTCGGATCAATTCGGTATTAACGATATGCGGGCCTAAAAGTAAAAGCGGGCCTAAAAGTAAAAATGCGGGCGCAAAAGTAAATCGAGCGAAAAAAGTCGTTTTACGCTTGCGGAAGCGAGTGTAAAGTGAATCATTAAATATAGAAAGTGCAAAAAAGACGTTAATTTGAATGGTGTATACAGCGTGTCCCAAAATTGATGTTACAAGAGATGTGCGGAATTAAAGATCTTTGAATCTTAATTTCATCTTTTGTAACTAAACCTTTTATACTTTGCAACTTATTTTTAGTATACTTTGGAGGTTGTAAAATCATGTGGGCCTTGACAGTTGAGCAAGATTAATTTGTGTTTTAGGTAAAGTACGTTTTTCGTTCACAATATGCTAAATTAGTACTAAGAAAAGTTGTTCAGAATAACAGGCTACGGCCCTATACAACATTTAGACACACCTCTTGTAACATCAATCCTGTTACACGATGTAGGTATGTAACCAAAATGGCGATATATTGTTATTGTGGTCACGAGTTGCTATCCTTTTTATTTCTCGAAAAAAATAACCGGCTTCCTTCATACCGGTAATTCAACATCTGTCAAACGCTGATAGTTTTCGATCAATACTTAGTTAATTTTAAGGTTGTCAGTTCTCTACATAAAACAATAGAAAGCGACAGAATTTGATGGAAAATGCGGTAGTTTTCTACTAAGCTTTGGAGCAATATTTTACCAAAGTTTCATATTTGTTGAAGTAATTTCATGTGTTATCTGTGTACCAACGTTACTGTCTCCAAATTGGCGTCAAAAGATGATGATTTTGTTCACGAAAAATGTCAATTTATATGTAAAAATTCTAAAAACTATTTTTACTATTTTGTTTTTATTTTGACCTTATTTCTTCCTGAGGATCTGATAGTATTAGAAAAAAGTTTGTCAAATACTTATTACTTTTGTTAACCAATTATTATATTAATGTATATCATGTTCCATCGTATATTGAGATTAACTTAAATTAATTAACTTAATTAATCAATTACAAATATCCTCTACTATACAGTATGTCCCCGGATTGAGTTTACAATAGGTATGATTGACCAAAAATTTTCGAATTGGAATTTCATATTTTGGGATTCCACCCTGCTTGGTCTGAAACTTATTTTTAGTTTACTTTCGATTTTTTCAAGTCAAGTGGGCCTTGACAGTCGAGCAAACACTATTTTAGTTTTAGGTAAACTACCCTTTTCGTTCACAGTACGCCAAAGTGTTACTAAGAAAAGTTGTTCAGAATTAACAGTTATGGCGTTATGCAAATTTTCAGAATGATCGGCCTACTTTGATAAAATCCAGTATTGGTCAGTTTCCTTTGTGTCAACTTTATCTTCAACTTCGTTTTGTGTCAACTTTGCGTCAGTTTGACTTTAAAGAAACAAATCTGCAATTGACACTACAATCATACCTTGAGAATGGTTAATGATCACAAAAACAAAAAATATAAGGAATTTTTTATTAAATTATTAAAACAAAAAACAAGTATTAAGTTATTCTATTAACCCTTCACCTTCGTCGCAGTTCCTTAAAGCTATTCCAGATTTCCTGAATTGGTAAAGCCGATATAGCATCACGATTTTTTAATACTTCGGCATCATTAGGTAAATTTTCTGCATACACTACTTGTTTTAAACGTCCCCACAAATAAAAATCGGCAATAGTCAAATCTGGGCTCCTTTGGGGCCATAAAACTGGACCATTCCTACCCATCCAACGGTGACCAAATTTATGGTTTAACCAATTCACAACAATTTGTGAATAATGCGCCGAACAACCATCGTGTTGGAAATACATTGATCGCCGATAATTGAGAGGCAACTCACCTAAAGCGTCATCGAAGAAATTGTCTAGCATATTTAAGTATGTATGCTGGTTAACATTATTATCTTAAAAATATGGCCCTATTATTCCATAATATGAAATAGCACACCATACATTGACTTTAACAAAATATTGCCGGTGATTTGTAATTTTAAAAAGGATTAGTGTCACTCCAATATCGAACATGTGGCGAGGAAACAGTTCCATGGTAGAAAATGTAGCCTCGTCTGAGAACAAAATGTTTTGATAAAAATAACGATTACTTGCTATTTTGCTTCCTATCCATAAACAGAAATCTAGACGTTTTGCTTCGTCTCCTGGTTCCAAAGTATGATTAAAAATGGGTTTGTAGGAATAAATCTTCCGGTCTTTTAAAGTTCGTTGTATTTGTGATTTACTAATGCCTAAGCGAAGCGACCGCTTCCTCAAAGACAGTTTTGGATCATTTTGTACCGAATCTAAAATTAGTAGAGTAGCGACATCGTCTTCATTATGTATTCTCTTAGCTTTCTTTTACATTTAGTACTGAATCAGTTCTTAAAAATTTCTTAATAAGCTTCTGTACACCCATATGTGATACATAAATATCTGGAAATTTTCATTAAATCTTTCAATCACGTAACGGTAACTTTTTCCACGTCCATAACACTGTACTAAATATATTTTCTGCTCTAACGTTAGCATTTTATTGTAAAAATATTGTCATTACTTCGCAATGAAAATCAGTTTTGTGATATTACTTTAACTTTATTAAAGATAACGACACATGTCATACTACAATAAACACTTGACATGTAATCGATGTTTTTGTTTTTGTAAATATTAAGCCACCTCATGCTATTATTGCTGTTTAAATCGCAATATTCACCAACACTGGAATTTATCAAAGTAGGCCGATCATTCTGAAAATTTGCATAACGCCATCGCCATAACTGTTAATTCTGAACAACTTTTCTTAGTAACACTTTGGCGTACAGTGAACGAAAAGGGTAGTTTACCTAGAACTAAAATAGTGTTTACTCGACTGTCAAGGCTTACTTGACTTGAAAAAATCGAAAGTAAACTAAAAATAAGTTTCAGACCAAGCAGGGCGGAATCCCAAAATATGAAATTCTAATTCGAAAATTTTTGGTCAATCATACCTATTGTAAACTCAATCCGGGGACATACTGTATAGTATACAAAAATACATTAAACAGTTGTGAAATGATAAATATAAATAACAATTACTGTTTACTAAAAGTTACATTAAATTAAATTACATTCTATGCATTATATAAGTTATAAACAGTAAACACTCAACAACTAATTATGATTATCAAATATTAATGAAGTTCAAATGACAGCTAACATGTCCATTAGCAAGATAATCACTTGATCTTCATAAACAATCTTCTAATAAGTAGATATTTTTAGACAGTAAATTATAACAATATTTAAAACTAAAACCTCAGATGATGTTAATTTTTCAGAATTTTTAGAATTAGAATGAAAAAAATGTGTGGATTGAACCTTAATATACACCTATAAATAACTACATAAAAGTTTTTTAGTTCGATGACATTTAAAAAAAATTAAAAAAAATAGTTTTTCTAAGTACTATCGTATTTTTTCTTTTCATTTATTATTATTAGCATTTGTTGTAATGCACATTCAACAATAAATATTTTTGATACACAAGTTAAAATGCGTCATTAAATTGTAACAGGTTCAGTTCGAGCGTACTTAGTTTTTTTGAGTGATGATAAGTAAGAAGTGATTAGATTATTTTTTTTTGACTGTGTTGTTTATTATGTAAAATTTTTCTTTAATTGTACTTTTGATCTCTGATATTTGGTGGCAAAAGTCAAGAAGTAAAAAGATTATCTTGCTCTTACAAATTTTTACCTTTATTTAATTTACATTGAATTTTTCTTAAAACTGTGTTTTTTAAGTAAGTTTATAATCATTTTTTGAATGTTGATATACAGGTGTCCCACTTTCGTATTCGAACCCCTTCAATTTTTAAATCGATAAAATAATATTATTAAAAGTTACTTGATTCTAAATTAAATCTCATTACTAATTTATGACATACAAAATCGGTCACGTAGTTCAATGGGTGTCAACTTTTTTTTAATTGAATCGTGAATTTCTAATCACAATTTCTAAAAAATATTTTGTTCTTATTTTTAAAATCTACATATTGCGAGATTGCAATTCGGTACATTAAGATCTAAAATTTTTGTTCTATAATTAACCTAAGGACCTTGGCTTTATTAATAAAATGCGTAGACCAGTTCCTTGCATAAACAAAATATTGCGTTACCATAGCAACGAACAATAACTTATTAGAAGTGTCATGTAAAGTTTGACGTCAAAAAGTAAACCAGAGTCACGCAATTAATTAAATAAAAAAAGATGTCTACCGAAATTGTGAAAATCGAAAAATTGGAGTATCGAGCCATCATCAAGTACCTGTATTTAAAAGGGTTAAGAGGTAAGCAGATTTACGAAGATATGCTTAATACCCTTGGTGATCAATGTCCTTCGTATGCGACCGTCAAAAATTGGAATGCAAGCTTCAAAAGAGGTAAATTTTCCATTGAAGATGATGACCGATCGGGAAAGCCAGTTTCTGTGTCAGTCCCCGAAAAAATCGATGAAGTTCATAAAATTTTTTTAAAACATACGAATAGGGTAGAGCACTGAATATTTTATACGAACGCGTTCATCATATGGTTCACGTCAATTTGGACATGAGAAAAATTGCTGCAAAATGGATCCCCAAATGTTTGAATGTTGACCAAAAGCGTGCAAGGGTAGAAGCATCGCGTTCGATCTGTGCTCGATTTGAAAACGATGTAGACTTCTTAAACCGAATTGTTACTATGGATGAGACTTGGGTACATTTCTACGATCCAGAAACAAAGCAACAATCGATGGAATGGCGACACTCTGGTTCTCCAAGACCTAAGAAGTTTCGTGTCCAAAATCTGCTGGAAAAGTTCTTGCTTCAGTTTTTGGGATTGCCATGGAGTAATCATGATTGATTTTTGGATAAGGGTAGAACAATAACTGGAGATTACTATTCGACATTACTGACCACTCTACGGGAAAATATTAAAGAGAAAAGACGCGGAAAGCTATCCAAAGGTGTTTTGTTTTTGTAGGACAACGCCCCTGCACACAAATCTCATGTTGCCATGCAAAAATTCGTGATTTAGAGTTTGAATTACTAGAACACCTTCTTTATTCATCCGATTTGGCCCCGTCCGACGATCACCTCTTTCCTCAACTGAAAACAAGTTTAAAAGGTCCTAACAGAAGCTGTGAGTCTGGTTTGCAGAGCAGAGAAACTTTTTTGAAAGGTCTAGAGACGTTGCAGGTTCGCTGTAATAAATGTATCCAATTAAGAGGAGAATATGTTGAGTAATAAAATATTTTGACATTGAAATTTTGTTTGGTTCTATAGTAGGCTAAGAATTTTTCAATATATCCTCCTACAATTTCTATTGATTAAATTAAAAAAATATATATTTACGCTACAATATTTCCTTTGTATACAAAATTTTCTATTATATACTTAATTTACTTATTAACATTCTTTGATGACGTAATGAATGCAACCTTCTGCGATTTTAATTGATGACTTTTATGACCTGGATTTATTTAAGGTTTTGTTGATAACCTTGACGCATACTCTTTATATTTATTTTCCACTAGTGCTTCATTTATTAAATACTTAGCGATGCATTTTATTTATTATTGTCAATTGGTTTTATTTCCATTAAATCTATTTGGACAATGCGCAAGCTGGTTTAATAAAACTTTGTATATATTATTAAAAAGCCATCTTTTTAAAGGTTGGCAACAATTTTAACATACTTCTATGTTTAATCTACTAATTTAGCTTTACACAAATCATTGTTCACTACTCAAAGCCATCTCTTCCTCACTTTCACTTCATACTATACAATACATAAGTTTATCCCTATACTATACAATACACGCGGTTATATATGTACATTATAACGACCTTGCGATTACTGCAATATGTCTATAGTTTTTATTAATACCTAACTCAATAAAAAAAAATTAGTCAAACTTTTTTTTTTAGAAAAATAGGCTGTGAAAGATACGTTGACAGAAGGTATTGCAAGAAAAATTAAGGAATTTAAAATTTTTGTCAATAGTAGATCCTGGTTTACTATACCTATATATTTTTTTAAATGTCTTTTTTTTAATAGAAGCAGTAACTATATTGAAGTTTTTACTTAATTTTTGTTTTTGAAATCAAAAAAATTGAACATAATTTTATTTACGGAAAATGTGGACAAAACAATAAAACATCAAAGCAACTTATTTTAAACAAGACATATGCTAAACTTTTTGAGAAATTTAACGCAAACTTTAAATTTTGAAAAGGAAAAACGTTTTTCGACCTGCCACAGATAATGATAACTCAGTAACGGTTATTATTAGATTTTCATATTAGCAAATACGATCACCACCTCAAACAGATATTTCAAAAAGTTCCAAACCAAATTTTGAAAACTCAAACATTTCAAACTTAAAAAATTAATTTATATCACCGTGTACTTTGTAGTAACTAAAAAAAAAATTACATTTTATAGAATTTCTTACAGTTATTCATAAAATAGTACATTTACACTGCAATAATCTCATTGTGGATAGACACGATTGCCATTATTGGTCACAAGAAAATCATTACTGAATGCAACAAACAATTTTTTAAATTATTTGAGGAAAAACCAAAATTCTATGAAGGTTAGAGAGGAATTTATAAAAAATGAACGTTCCATTTTAGTAGAAGAAGGTAAGAAACCAAACCAATGAAATGATCACTCAACCATTATTTTATCAATTTCGAAATAACAGGGGTGCGAATATACCAAAATGGTCACCTTATTTTCTAAAATACGAATCATAAATACAACAAACAAATTAACAAATAACATTCTCATTAAAAATATGAATTTGCATTTAAAAAAATTATTCAGCCATTATGATGTAATTTATTACATTATTTTTAATTTAAAAGAATCTAAATTTTTCAATAAATGTCTGTAATTGTTGCGTGCATGGAAAATAAATTCTCTTATATTTAATAATAATGATCCTTTCAATCTAAACTAAATAAGAGGAAATATGTAATTTACTACAACTTAATTCGATAGTTTTGTTTCCATAATTTTGTAATAAATTAGTTCAATTTCTAGTTATACCTATAAAGAAAAAACTATTGATCATCATTAAGTGACATAGATAAAGAAAATTACCAACAAGCAAGAGAGAACGTGTAAAATCGAGAACGATTTAAAATAATAACCTAAACATGATCAATTAGGCATCCAATTTTCCACTCAAAATAAAAGAAATCATAACAACATACTAATACAACGTTTACTTTAACCTTTGTTTTAGGAGGGTTAAAAATGGGATAACCTTATGTAATTATATTTACATTTTTTAGGTATATCTTACGATTTTGTAGTTTAGCTGTTCTTTAAATCCACGTTTGTAGAGTTCTAATCCATATTGTGTTCTAATTGCTGCATGCCATAAAATATCTGGGAGTGTGGTGTGGTTTGTAGGAGTTGCCATTATGTCAAAAAAAAGTTAAACTAAACGAATCTGATTCAACGAAGGAGGAACTATAGCTGTACCTGAGACAAATTTAACATCGTTTCCATAGAAGATTTACAATTTGACATTTTCAAATCATATTTTAAAAATAATTAAAAAAAGACTTATTAAGTCTTACTTTACAAATTATGAATTATGCTTTAAAGTTTATGATCCCACTATAGTGTACTTTTGTTACCCAAAGTGTTTATATCATCAAAGGGTCCAAGACAACACTGTTACGTAGCCATAACGTAAATGAAGCATTCCGTTGTTTTATTTGTTTATTTTATTTTATTTACTTCTGATGAGCTCATAATAAGAGCGAAATGCACATCAGGTGTTCTATCGTTGCGTGTATGCTGCTGTACAGAAATACTTGGATTGTTATCGGCTCGAGTATTTTGCATTTGAAGTTATCACTTTTGATAACGATATTGCACTTAAAACATTCAATTGCCGTTACAGTTGACTGTTTGCATTTCTTAGTTTATACTGTTTTTACGTGTTCTTTATATACAAGATGTCGTAAGACACGCATTTTATTTATTTGTTACGTTTTCGTTACACTTTTTGTTTACTTAAGAAAATGTTTCCGAAATGTAGAAAATCATGATCAGCTACGTAGGTAGTAAATGTGCAACATGATTTTGTAGTCAAACAAAGTGAATGGTTTTTATCATTAACAAACTTTCACAGGTGGGTGAATTTTTTGCTAAACGGGATCCGAATTGTATACAGAAAGCGTCTAACTATCTGGAGTACAATGACTTGAGCACCAATTTGTTAAATATTTTAAATTTAGAACTATTAGAATAAAGTATTTGGCAAGTCAGTTTATAGCTCGTTTGAAGTAATTTGCAAATCTATAGTTAAAAAAACAATTCCTTTCTTTCATTATAACGCACTATTCTTTAATTCTTTGTTGCGTAAGCTCTATATTATTTATAAGATGTGGAGTAAAAATTAAGAACAAAATGATGATTATTGTACCTAAGGATAAAATTTAAAACAATAGTTGATCAACCAACATCAAAAACATTAATAAAAAGTTAAAAAACTGGTATTTTGGCTCTTAGAGCCGCCGACACAAGTCACATTTTTTGTAGTTGAGACAAAACCAAGTTGTGATTAGCCCGACTACAATTAGTGGTTGATCGACCACATTATTTTAATTTGTTTGCAGTTGCATTTATTTTATACGCAGACTCAGGCGCCCGTTTCGACACATCGACGGTACTGAATTTTTGTGTTACTACTACTGTAGTACTTGAACCATCGAGTCATCGCAATGTAGGTTTTATAGCGTGCACTTAGATTTATCGCATTTAAGTGGAAAAGGAACTAATTTAGAGCAAGTTGTTGTTTGAGGTTTTTCTTTTGTTTGGAGTTGTACTAACTGAGGTACCGGCCATGTGTTCGATGTTGGGGTTCCACAATTTTCTAGGTATGCTGGTTTCGCAAAACCGCTGGATATTGTTTGTATTCGGTTTTGGATTCAAAGAATAAATGTTTATTACTACGCGTAGCAAATACTTTTACATGCTTTTGTACGATTGGTAAACATTACTTCAAACAAAGACTTGATCGGACGTTTCGAGAACTTAAAAGATGAATGGATGTTGTTTTGAGTGTTTGAACTCGCTGTTTGGGTAAGTTCTATAAAATGCTGCCGTAACTTTTTAATGTAGATTATGTAATACGGATTCTGCTTTTTTAAAGGTTGCCAGAAATTTGAATAATTTTGCCTATTTATAAGTGTAGGTCGTCTTACCATGTGGTTCGGATACCAAGTAATATTGTTGTTAATACTTTGGTCCGTTATTATTCTTCAAGGCATCAACTTGTACTTTTTAGTAGGCAATGAAAACGTTTACGTGGGTAGGTTTGTTGTGCAAAATGTTTACTGCGTTGTGGTACTTCTAGTGAGTGTGGTTGCTGCTGCGTTGTAGAATTTTGCTGCTGCCGATGTTGACGTCTCAAGATACTGACGTTGCTTCAAAGGAGGATTGTGTGAAAGCGTGTGCTGTATTTGTCAGCGTTAACGCGTTGAAACTTGGCATGGTAAGCTTTGTGAGGTAGGACTGACTTGTGTTTGTACCTCTATCCGAGAGGTAATACCTCAAAGACTTAAGGCCGGCAGTTCTAAGACGAATACGTGCGCGAACCTGTTGCCCCAGCTCGTTTTGTTTATGGGTGATGGACGTCGAAACCAACGCAGTACGTCGAAAACTTGGGTTTTGAGTTTTGTAAAGTGTGTTTGAATGATATTTTGTGATCTATTAATCCTCTAATGCAGTGATGCATTTGTTAAGTACGGGCAAGCGGAGTGTTGTAGTCTGAATTGATAAATGACTTGTTGCGTTGTTTATAGCCCAAATTTGATGTGAAGAGATATATTGCAGTAAAGTAAGAGTTTGGAATGCATACTCCTCTGTGATCAGCGTTGATAGCGTTGTGGGCGGTGTCCATACCATTATGCAAGTGAACGTAGGAGCGGTTGTAAAACATCATGTTAAACAAGTACGTAAAAATTGCGTTTTTGTTGGCTACTGGTGGCTAGCTACACAAATATGACTTCTATAACGTCTAATGCGTCTATCTTCTTCTTAAATCAGAACCTCATCATTTTAGAACCAGTCGTGATAACGTAATATTGACCGCTCTACTCCACTATAATGCGATGTATAACGAGTGCTGAATGAAAGCTTGATAATGGCTACATTAGTGCTGACACACTTTCTTATCTGGGACGACTTTTCAATATTGTTGTTAGGAGACTTATACAGAGTGTGCCGTAATAAATGCCCAAGAATTTTCCAGGTTATACTGTAGGTCAAAACAAACAATTTTTATTATATAATGGATAGTCCCATCTTGCTTGGATGTTCGTCTATCTGTCTGTATGTCATTTTTAGAAAATAATTTTCCTTCTCCGTAATGGTTGAAGACATGAAACCCAAATTTCGTAGGTGTATTGTACTAGTGTCAGTAAAAAATAAAAATTTCAAAATAATATTATTACACATGGCAAAATGGCTGCTATTTAAACATTTCAAAATTAAATATTTTTTAAACCAGTGGTTTTTTTTAATGTTTGTTTAGAACAGGGCTATCTTTTTTGTATTTATAATTTTTCAATAAAACCATTGGTTTAAAAATTATTTAATTTTGAAATCTTCAAATAACCGCTATTTTGCTACGGGTAATGGTATTATTTTGAAATTTTTAATTTTTACTAACATTAGTACAACCAATACACCTGCAAAATTTGGGTTTCATGACTTCAACCATTACGGAAAGGGTAATTATTTTGTAAAAATCACATACAGACAGATATACGGACAAATCAAGCAAGATAAGACTATCCATTATATAATAAAAATTGTTTGTCTCGACCTACAGTATAACCTGGTAAAATCTTGGGCATTTATTACGGGACACCCTGTAGTCAAAATAAAAAACCACTTTGTAGAAAATAATGGTTGGTTGAAACTCTTGGAATTTATCATAAAATAACTTGTAACGTTCAAAGTGTAAACGCTTCCTGTGTACACACTTCCTTAACCCAATTTCGCGGGCATTACTTTGTATTGGTTTCCGGCGTTGTTAACTTAAAACTGTCCACGATTGGTCCGCTGCATTTGAACGCTTCCGGAAAGCTTGTCCTAAATCAACCGTTCACGAGGGAGAAGATAAACCCTCATCTGAAAATTTCCTCGCTTGAAGGGGTAATCAGGCCGATGGTAAGAGATTCTAAAACCCTTCAACGTTTTAAAAACTTTATTTTGTAGGTAAAACATACGATACCGCATAAAGTGGCTTTTAAAATTTGCTAAAAGGTTGTGCTCCACGTGAACTGTTCAATAAGCACGTCCTGCATTCTTCAGGCTAGGGGACGCTTTACATCAGGTATACGATTGCCCTCGGGGTTTATCTATTGCTAACATCCCTATGTTTATTCTAGAGAGGGTGGTTTATGTCTCCCTATTACGAATATATTCTCTTCCGGTTGTTCCTTCGTCAACTTGTACGGCTATTGCGGGTCTACTCATGGCTTTTGGAGGCGTTGTGCCGAAATAGCTACCCACGAATACTCCGTCAGATTCGCAGACCACGGTGGAGGCTCATTCCGAACCGTTAGTACCATTGAGAGCAAGAGTAATACTCCTACTGCTGCGTGGAAGGTCAGAGGTTTTAATATCTTTTTTAGTTGCGCGTGAACCTGCGGTCGACCTATCACTCAGGAGCCCTGACACCAACTATCAGGCGCGAACTTGGAAAATTTATTGCGGATTATTTGTCGCTCGAATGTGTAATTGCATAATATACCTGGAGCGTTAACTAGTTATAGATGAGAGTATTTGATGCCTACGTGGTGTATGGGTCGTGTAAGAATTTAAACCTCAATCTTAATTGAGCCGAACGCATTTAGTTCCATTGACTTTCCGGTACGAGCTCGTTCCCCGACAGGCCAAATTGAACAATCGTTTAAACTTCACGGTGACTGAATTAGTCTTCCCTTACACGTCTTCGTTAAATTCATGTAATCTGTAACGTTACTCAGTACCATAAATCGACACATTGTAGGTTAAGTTCACCATAGGCGTACCTTCAGTACGCGAAATATCAATTGCATATACGAGACAGTGGCGTAGCAGTGGTAAATATTTGGGTAATTCTCTTTACTTTAACTTGTAAATCTATGTAGCTCTAGTCATTTTCGTGTTACCTGAATGTTTAATGCTGTACGTTACCCGTTTTAGCTCGTGTGTATTCGTAATATATCTGTGTCTATTTAATGCTGTGAACTATCACAAATTTTTGTGTATTGGGGTGATAAATATGTGTGAAGGTTTCTGACTTTATGTCGAATTCTTTCGTGATTTGTTTCCTTTTTCTGTATATTCTGCTGCGGACAGTTAGCTGCTGACCTTTGGTTCTGGGTCAGATTCTTCTCTCCAGCGTTACTCGAACCTGGCGCCCTACCTTTTTAATTTTTTCTATAGGTTCTAGGAATACGGTTGACGTTCCTAACCAGCACCCTACTCTCCACTGAGGGGCATACTTTCCTAACAACTGGCCGTAACAAGCTTGGACTACAGTAACAGAAAAAACTCTGAAATTAATTGTTTTAAAAAGTGAATTATTTACATCTCTTGCCAGTTCAAAAATGGTGATAAACGAAGTCAAATATTTTTTTGGTATAATGGATAGAAAAACGATTATTTTATATAATGAAAAATTTATAAAAATATAGTACTAATGTTAGTATACTGCATACTTTGCAAATATAAATTATGTTTTTTTTCCTTCTTTCTATTTTCTAACTCCTTTTTATAGTTTATATATGTAGGGATTCTTAGTTTCATGGGCTCTCTGTAAGATTTCAGGGGTTTATTTAAACCGAAACGTCGGTTAGTTTTAATGAATCCCTAAAATGTTGCACGACTTTTTAAAGAAGGCTAAGAAAATCCCTTCATCTATTACTTTCGTGTTCAAAGATAATTTTTTGAAGATTGAGAAAGTATAAATGCAAAGCTGCATTGTTCTAGAGTATTTTTGGTGTTAATAAATTGTATATAAGTTGATTCAGTTCTTTCAAGACAAATTGAATCCCAATTGCTAATTCTTCTGAAATAATTTCTGGTATTAAATGCAGTTGTTACTCTTACAGACGTTTACCAAACATTTATTATAATGACGATTAAAATTTTCAGCCCGACATTGTAAAAAGGAATGGATATCCTATAGAACAATATCACGTGACAACAGAGGATGGATACGTTTTGACAATATTTCGTATACCCTACGGAAAAGATCCTACCACCGACAAAAAAAGAAAACCAATATTTTTGCAACATGGTATGACCTTGAATAGCGGAACTTATGTCAACATTGGGAAGAAATCTTTAGGTAGGTAAATGTATTACGATGTAACACAAAGAGTTTTGATTAAAAATTATGTAAGATATTAATACACAAAACCTGGTTGTTTACTGGTTCAATTTAATTATTTTGTTAATAATGAAATATTAATATTACTTAAGAACTTTTTTGGATAAAATTGTAAAAATATGAAGTATATGAATTAATCTTTGGCATAACATATGGTAACATCAATTCAATTTAAAATTTACCATATAATTCAAAATAAAATAAAAAATATTGATTTTCACTTAAAAAGAAGCAAGATGGATTTAAATTTATAATTCTCGTAAACTAGTTTTCCAATAAAATTTTATCCCCTTTAACTTTTAATCAAAACTTGTTGTGATATACCTTGTATACCTCAATTACAACATACTTAAATGCTTTTATTTATTGTAGCTTATATACTAGCCGATGCCGGATTTGACGTTTGGTTAGGAAATTTTAGAGGCTCGTTGTATTCTAGAAATCATACATCTTTATCCGTTGACGACGAAACGTTCTGGGACTTTAGTTTTCACGAAAACGGGGTTTACGACTTGCCAGCACAACTAAACCTTGTGCACAAAATAACTAATCAAAAAATTATATTCCTTGGATATTCGTTAGGATCGACAGCAGCTTATATATACACAAGTTTTTTTCCTAAACAATCTAAAGAGAAAATTGAAATTATAGTTAATTTTGCACCATCGATATATGTTGAAGAGGTTGGAATTTTATTTAATTTAGTTGGCCAAATTTGGTTTTTGATGGAAAAAGTCTTACAACCTTTGACAAAAGGAAAATTGTTTGTCAGACAGCCTGTGCCGTTTGAGTTAGTGCAAGCAATATGTCTCCCATTTCCTTTCCAAATGAAATTATGCCAACTTATGGAGATGTCTGCGTTAGGTTTTAATTTCCCTCAAAACGATCCCGTAAGTTTTAAACGCAAACATTAAGGGTCAATTAAAAAATTATTTTTAGGAAACTTTACCCATTACTATATTGCATAATACCGATACGGCATCAATTAAATCAATTTCTCATTTTATACAAATGGGACATGCGCAAAAATTTCAAAATTTTGATTACGGTGCAGATAAAAACAAACTTTTATATGGAAGTGAAAGTCCGCCTATTTACAACTTATCAAACATAGCAGTGCCTTCCTATACTTTTATAGGAAAGAATGATTTAGGGGTTTCTCAAAAGGTTATTAATTTTACATAATTACGTACTTTTATTTATTTTTACTTTATTACAGAGTATAGATAGATTATACCGGGAACTTCCAAAAAGTACTATTACTCATGGTATACATCACGTAGAAGACAGCAACTTTAATCATTTAAACTTTATAACGGCTAAAGATATTGTTCCATTAGTTTATAGTCACCTAATAACATTTTTGGATCAATTTTCAGAATCTTAGTATTTGACAGTAAAAAACAAGTGTATTTAATTACTTAAGACATACTATTTATTTATATTTGTAATAAATTTAAGACAAAAAATTTTTTAGTATTTAGGTGTTATAAAAAAAACCAACCAAAATTTTTTGTTTATAAAAAAAAGGTAGAAATAAAAAAAAAAATTAATTTTTTTTTAAAAAAAATAAAAAAAAAAACAATTAAAAAAAAAAAAATTTTATTACCATTTATTATAATTATAAACAATCTATTATTATTCCAAAAAAACGCTAAAGAGCGTCAATGATTTTTTTTGAAAAAAGAAATTAATTTTTAATTTTAATTATGTTAACTTAAATCAAAAATTTAGAAATCCTTCAAAAAAAAAATTTATTGTAGTTATAACATTACCCATTATTTCCTAAAAAAATTTAGAAAAATTTTTAAATTTTTTTTAGGAATTCATAATAAATTCTCAATTTTTTTTTTTTATATAATATACAGTGTGTCCAAAATTCGATGCTCACCATTGGTATTTTGGAAACGGTAAGAGTTACAGGGTCGGTTAAATGGAACAATATGGAGGTATTTATCTTACCTCTTCAGACCTTCTCTTGTTTTTCCAAAGAAATGCGTTGCCTACTAGATATTGCAAAAAGTGAAAATCGGCATTTTCTTTAAACTTGCGTAGAATCCACACTATTTATCCTATCAAAAATATGTAAATATAAAAGTTGTAGACATTTAGATATTGAATAATATGCGTCATTAAAATATTTTTTGCTTGCATCAGTAGCGAAATATGACCCAAAGTTGCATTTTTTAAATGGAAATGATAATTTATTTTTATACAGTTGAATTACTTGATTTTTTTCCTTTTCAACGATATAAGGTTCGAGCTATTTATCTTGTGTACTTTAGAAGATATAAAGAAAAATCATTTTTGAGGCAGATTTATAATGTTACCAAGTTGTAAGCAATAATAACAAAAACATAACGGGTGGATAACATCGTAAAACGAATGAGTTTTCCTATAAAAGATTCTCAATAGTGCGGCCATTGACTTCTAAACATTTTGTATAGCGTTTTTCAATATTTATTCGGCAATTCATTAATTGACGGACGCTAACTGAATTAAAGGCCTGCATGACGCTCTGCTGCAAATCATTAACGTTCTCATAATTGACAACGTATACTAAATTTTTATGTGTCCCCACAGGAAAAAATCTAGTATGGACAAATCTGGTGATCGCGCAGGCCAACGTATGGGACCGTTTGTTCCAATCCAACGGTTTCCAAATCTTGCTGATAAATATTCAGTGACGATCCTGGAATTATGGGCCGGGGCGCCGTCTTGCTGAAACAAAATACTTCTTTCTTCTTGAATAGGTAGCTCGTCCAATGCATCTTCGACTTCGGCTTGCAGCAGTTGAAGATATCTAGTCGAATTAAGCGTTTGATTATAAATAAATGGACCTATCAAACGATTTCCCAAAATACCGCACCACACGTTAAATCCGAATCGTTCTTGGAAACGCGATTCTCGAACTATTTTCGGATTTTCATTATTCCAATAATGATAATTATGCCGATTGTAAATGCCGTTGTTTGTGAATCTACTTTCATCGCTCCAAAGAATTTTTTAGAAAAAGAATTATCGTTTGTAACTTCATCCAGGTACCATCTACAAAATGTAACTCTTCGAGCATAATCATTCTCTTTGATATGATGGCATATCATTGGCTTATAAGGATGAAATTTCTTCTTTTTAAAACATAATGTACTGAACTTCTTGCCATACCACTGTCATTCGAAATTTTTCTTACTGAAACGGAAGGCTCAACATTAACAGCGGCTAGAACAGCTATTTCAGCATCCTCATTGTCTTTTGATAGGTTGTAGGACGAATGGCGGTGAAGGATCCACCTTGTCGAAGATTTTGCTCGAGTCGGGAAAACAAAGTTCTGTGAGGTTGCCTTCTTTCGGGGTATAAGTTGTGATATTCATTTGCTGCCGCAGTTGAATTACGATGGCATCTTATGTAGACAACAAACATGTCCGTTTTTTCATGGTTTGAAAACTGCATCATCAATTTTGAATATGAATAGCTTACTACAACAACTACAAGTTCTGACACGATACTACTGTAACAATATTATTGACAGATTTGATGTGCAGTTGTTTGTTTCTTAAAAATTTGCAATCATGGATAGTGTGATGTGCTTTAAAATACATCTACAGATCTCAAAAACGATTTTTCTTTATATCTTCTAAAGTACACAAGATAAATAGCTCGAACCTTATATCGTTGAAAAGGAAAAAATCAAGTAATTCAACTGTATAAAAATAAATTATCATTTCCATTTAAAAAATGCAACTTTGGGTCATATTTCGCTACTGATGCAAGCAAAAAATATTTTAATGACGCATATTATTCAATATCTAAATGTCTACAACTTTTATATTTACATATTTTTGATAGGATAAATAGTGTGGATTCTACGCAAGTTTAAAGAAAATGCCGATTTTCACTTTTTGCAATATCTAGTAGGCAACGCATTTCTTTGGAAAAACAAGAGAAGGTCTGAAGAGGTAAGATAAATACCTCCATATTGTTCCATTTAACCGACCCTGTAACTCTTACCGTTTCCAAAATACCAATGGTGAGCATCGAATTTTGGACACACTGTATATATAGAAAAAATTTTGAAAAAAAAATTTAAAAAGATTTTTTAAATGTTTATTTTTAAAATTATTTTTTTTTTAAAAAAAAATTTTTTAATATTTTTTTTCTATTTAATACAAATTTAAAAAAAAAAAAAAAAAAAATAAAAAAAAAAAAAAAAAAAAAAAAAATTAAAAAAAAAAAAAAAAAAAAAAAAAAAAAAAAAAAAAAAAAAAAAAAAAAAAAAAAAAAAAAAAAAAAAAAAAAAAAAAAAAACAAAAAATTTTAAAAATAAAAAAATTTAAAAAATTAAAAAAAAGTAAAAAAAATAAAAAAAAAAAAAAAAAAAAAAAAAAAAAAAAAAAAAAAAAAAAAAAAAAAAAAAAAAAAAAATAAAAAAAAAAAAAAAAAAAAAAAAAAAAAAAAAAAAATATTTAAAAAAAAAAAAAAAAAAATATAAAAAAAAAAAAAAATAAAATAATTTAAAATTAAAAAATAAAAAAAAAAAAAAAAAAAAAAAAAAAAAAAAAAAAAAAAAAAAAAAAAAAAAAAAAAAATTAAAAAAAAAAAAAAAAAAAAAAAAAAAAAAAAAAAAAAAAAAAAAAAAAAAAAAAAAAAAAAAAAAAAAAAAAAAAAAAATTATTATTTTTTTAAAAAAAAAAAAAAAAAAAAAAAAAAAAAAAAAAAAAAAAAAAAAAAAAAAAAAAAAAAAAAAAAAAATAAAAAAAAAAAAAAAAAAAAAAAAAAAAAAAAAAATTATTTTTATTAATAAAAAAAAAAAAAAAAAAAAAAAAAAAAAAAAAAAAAAAAAAAAAAAAAAAAAAAAAAAAAAAAAAAAAAAAAAAAAAAAAAAAAAAAAAAAAAAAAAAAAAAAAAAAAAAAAAAAAAAAAATAAACTTATGAATACTTCAGGGCACAAATCACGAACGACGGAAGAGTAGATACCAAAATTAGAAATAGGATCAAATATTTGTTTGGCAGTGAAGGAAAATCTTTCATTTGAAGGTTTGTTTGTTGTCACAAAGCATCTCCAATTTTATTTATCATTGTTTTTAGATATCATAAAGTGATTGCGTTTTTGAAGAAACGAAAAAGCATTATTTACCAAAAAAGATAAATAATAATAATAATATATCCTTAATTTCCTACAGGAAACCCTAATTCCATAAAAATAATTCAATGTTACAAAAATCAAACTAAATATTATACACTTCTAAAATAACAATACAAATTTCTGGGTAAGCGTCAACATTAATGTCACACAAAGAACTAATTCTATTAAAGTGGTTGCACATTACATTGATTGGTGAGATTGCTAATACATTCGTTTTGTACGCCTAAGTGTAAAAATGTTAAATTTTGTCGTGAACCTAATCGAGGTGCATAAAAGTTTATCTTTTAACCAGCTGCAATCAATTTTATTGTGTAGGATTTTATACAGAATTTTAATAGCGGTAGTAACTCTCCTAATCTGGAGAGAAGTAAAATTAAATCTATTTACCAATGTATTGTGATCAAACTCTTTGGGTGGATAGACACCATCAACTAGAAACAAAAGTAAACTTTCCGATACTAGACACTTGATAATTATAGAAAGGGAACCAGATTATGGAGCAATATTCAAGTTGCGTTTTACGAATGAGTAAAATAAAGTAATTAAAGCCTTAAGGTCAATAAATTCGCAACAGTTTCTATAGATAAATCCGTACATTCTATAAACATTAGCAGTAATTTCAACAACATGTTGGGAGAAATCAAATTTTGAATCGAAAGTTACACCTAGATATTTAATAAAAGAAACGCGCTTCAGATGTGTATTGTTAATGTGATACGGGTATGTTATTCATTCTTTTTTCTTTGAATAAGTAACAACATAACATTTATCATCATTCAGAAAAAGCCTGTTTTTTATACACCATTCAATGAGTGATTCGATACACATTTGTAGTTACAAGCTGTCATTTGTGGAATTAAAGTATATTTTGGGAATAAATGATAGACTCAAATACTTTGGCAAAGTTGCATAATAATGAAATCAAACGATAGTTTTTAATGGCAGCCATGTCACACTTTTTGATATAGTTAACAATGCAAGACTGTTTCCATTTACTGGAATGTATGGCATTCCTTATTATCAAATTGTATATGTAATGTATGGGTTTGACGAAGACATTTGGCGCAATCCCTTAATATGAAACTGGGTATACCATCAAGTCCTGATGTAAATTTATTATTTTTTTGAGTGTTTCAATGTTTTTGTAGTATGCTATCCTTAGATATCATAGAAATATAAACTACTGTCGATGACAACAATGAATGATTGCTTTCATGAAACATATTAGCGTTGGAAGAAACACAAACACTACTAAAGTATTCTACAAAACTATTAAAAATATTTTGAGAAGAAGTGACTTAATTACCATTATATTTTATTACCCCAGGGATTCTAGAGATGTTTCTCTTTTTGTTAATAAACGACCAGAATGTTTTAGGGTCATCGGTAATCGATTTCAAAAAAAAATGCCCCTGACATAATAAAAGTATGCATTTGCAATCAATCGTTTTGTTAATGTCCTTGATTTTTAAAAAGCTGATATTGAGCAGTATTTTTCGGCTTTTTGTATTTCTGTAAGAGGTAATTTTTATATTTTAAAGCATGTATTATGTCACGGTTAAACCAAGGAGAATAATGGACTCTACTATTTCTATGATTTATCTTTGGTACAGCTTTGTTAAAAATGTTGTGAAGAATTTCATAAAAAGTGGAGCACACATTGTCTCTAATATAGACCAATCTGCTCTAAGTAGAAGACTGTACACAAGTGGAAAGTTCTAACAAAGGAACAAGTGGAGAGGTTTTGTACTAGAAGCTTCTAACGATCAGTAGTTATTGGCTAAAGTCATTAAAGTTTGAGATATATTTGGTTGCTGCCGATGCAATGAGCTTCTTACACTTACTTTAAATGATGTGAGGGATTTGGATAAATGCATTATAATCACATTACGAGAAACCAAAAACTCAAGGACTAGAAGATTCACAATGTGTGTGTGTGTATCTTTAAATCACTTGTTTTATTCAGAAAATATTTAGCGCTGCGTCCTAAAGAAACTAACGATCTTCATTTATTCTTAACATTCCGCGATGGAAAATTTGTCGCCCTTAATGCAGGGTCACATATTCTAGGTGGAAAACTTAACAAAATTGCGCAATTTTTGTGATTAAATGAACTTTATACAGGTCATTCATTCCGGCGAAATGGAGCTACAATAGTTGTTGCCTCTGGGGATGATTCTATAACTTGTGACGGGATTATTTCGCAAATAATTGATTTATGGATAATTTTTTCCCTACAGTATAGGCCGCCGTGTTTACACTAATGCGTTTAAATATGCATTCTTATATTGAGAAGTCTTTTAAAAATCTTAGTTGTTTGGAGTTGTCGGTTCCGATGATTTGTGCCCGTGTTCTTGCAAAAGTTACAATTCATTTCCGATTTACTGTCCGTTCCGAAAAAGTGTACATGGAAAATGCTGTCTAAAAATTAAACCATTAGACATGTGCTTTGTAAAATCGATTGAAGTAAAATCATCCCATTCTAATTAGGGAATAAGTCTTCGATTACGGTTCCGGTGTAAGTACCTTTTTTTCTTTCCTTTGTTTTAATCAAGTATTTGATCTTACGGGTTCTATTAAATGCAACACTTTTTTTGGTTGGTTTTTCGTTTGTGGGTTTTACCCCTTAGCTTATTCTGCTGGTTATTGCAGACGTACTCTGTTTTAATTAGTCAATGGATATTTAATAATGGTTACACTAGCAAGGATAATAATCTAAAAAAATCTTTCTTTGGGTTAAGGCCACCACTCAAGATAAACCGTTTATCTAATCTTTTGTGAGCAGCCATCAACTGTTATCATCGAAATCCATTTTGGCTTTTCCTTTTTCTTCGTTGGATACTTAAATATTAGATTTGGATACGAGAACTGTTATCTCTACCAATTAACTGTCGAACACTGACGACTTCCTAGTTACATGAGTTGAGTTATTTTTTTTATGCATGTCGTTCATAAATTTTGTCGCGTCTTATGTATGCGTACCGTAGTTGTGCCTTTAACAACGTACTTTTTTGAGCGCTTATAAATAACTTTGTGAACTCGAAAGATCTTTCAAATACGATTAACGCTTTGAATCTATTTAAATAATCGGCCAAGGTCCGGTACCCTCCGTAATTGTTGATAAATACCTTTTGAACAATATTTGTCGAGTAAATCACTTGCAGGAATACTCGGTGTTCCAACTGTCAAATACGCTAACCTATTTGAGCCGTTTGTGCCTCAAATTTATATTCGTGTTTTAACTCGTTCTCCTCAATTACTATTATTTGATAACTATATGTGCTATTCATTCTAATTGATGTTATCTATTATCGTGTCTATGTGTTTCTCTGTGTGTTAACTGAATTCTAGTCGTTATAACAATATACATATTTCCATGCACGTACGGTTTGTTTCTGTACCTACGAGTTCCTAGTGGCTCTAGATATTTCTTAAACGTAATCCTAGATGGCACCTTATAAATTCTTCGAGCAGTGTAGAGACCTTCATTTCGAACGATTTTCAATCAATCCACGACTCTTCCGACTAAGAAGAGCTGCCGGTAGGTCATTTAGCACTGTTATATATTTATTTTAATTTGTTTACAAATAAACCGTAACAAACTTTAAAACTTGCAGGAAGGTAAAACAGTACTAAAATTGGAGAAAGCTAAGTGGAAGGCCCAATTAATAGCAGCTGCCGAAATGAGATGCTTAAAAAGAGTAGTGGGTAAAACGACAAGAGACCGAGTACAAATCAAAAGCATTAGAGATGACTTAGAACTTTAAAAATACAGAAAGTATAAAGAAAACAAATGCAATAGTATAAGTACATGATCCGAATGAATGACAACCGATACCCTAAGAAAATGTTTGAAATGCTTGAAAACCAAAACTAAAGAGGCGACAACGACTAGATTAGGAGGGATAATATTAAAAACAATTTCATTAGAAAAGGAAAGACTCTAACGAAACTAAAAACTCTAGCTATGGACAGATTAAAATACAAACAATGACGTGTTTCGTCTATACCGTAAGGTTGAAAAGGAGAAAAGGAAGTAAGTAAGTAAATAAAACAAGTGTCAACTAATTTTTTATAATAATAATAATAATTTATTTAACGGGAAACCCCATACGAATTTACAATAAATTAACATTCTTAATAATCATAATAATCAATAAGAAAAAGAATAAGAAATTATACAATGATAATATATGTAAATATATAAAAAAATAAAGAGAAAGAAAAAAAAATAATATACCGATATAAAAAAAAGTTCCATTTAGTAGAGCAAATAACACATGTTAATATGAGAACGTAATATGTAATTTGCGTTTGAAGGTGTTCAGAGCTGAATCGAAAAGATTAAAAGACGGTTCCTTCATATGTCGATTTGCTAAGGATAAAATTCTGCAAATGGGATCATTATATGAAATGTTAGTTCTACATGATTTAATTTGAAATAAAGGTGTAGATCTTGTTATCCTCTTCTTGGCACATTAAAATCTATACTCTGCAGTAAAACCAGGACTGTCAATGGGAAACCATTAAGCAGGCGATGAAGAAAAATTAGATCAGCAATAATCCTACGGTCTTTGAGACTGTGTAATTTCATTAAATTGCGAATTGGTTGGTATACACCTTGTGTATGTGGTTTGTCTAGTCGAAATTCAATCAAACGTAAAAACTTGTTCTGAATCGAAAAATTTAATAAAGTTTGAACAACATGAAAACCATAGCAGTCATAATAGAGCGTAGTAATAATGATTTGCAACAAAAAAGGTTTGTATTGTGCCAATTAAATTTGAATTGTTTAATGAAATTCTGTTGTCTAGTAATTTGACGAGAAAAACTGACAATTATTAAAAATGGGACACCGAATAGCACATAAGAGTATTATTGATTAAAAAATTCTAAGTGAAAAAATCATTAGTGCATTTGTCGTTAGAAAAGTTGCAAGTAACTTTTGCCGAGGTCAAAGTGACAATTTTACTGCGGCATATGCGATTTTTTATACATGAAATTAATTGTCAGTTCAATATACTAAAAAACCGTTTTTGGAACCTATTTACTACTAAAAACTTTTTTACCTTTAATACTGATGCTTTTTTAATTAAAATGCGATTATCTCGACAACGGTTACTTTCTAAGTAATAACAACTATACCATTTTTTGCCAAAATAAGGTAGGCTAAACTTTTTAACTAAAAGAGCCTTAGTATTAAAGGTAAAAAAGTTAAGCCTACATGTACATCATAAACATAGCGTATATGGCGCCCTAGAAAATACATCAAAATAGATGCTAGAAAAAGTTAGAATGTATCGACATTGTCGTTTTTGGTCTTACTTCAAGTCTGTTCCTTTTGGGTGTAACCATCAATTGTCATCTCAATGATTTGGTGAAGAAATTGGACATCGCGGAAGATTCAGAACTTCAACCAGTTACGAAAATAATTTTCCGTTGAAAACTGTATTTCTAGTTTAGACAACAAAGAGGCAGTGAAAGAGTTCATCCGTGACACGAGGTCTACCCTGATTAAGTCTGAAATGGATTTGCGCGGATGGCTATTCAACTGTGACAAAAAGATGGAAAATCAAACAATTCCTACCCATTGACTAAATTGGAATGCTAATACAGATTAGTTGTCTTTGGATTTTTGCTTGTTTTATAAGGCAGAGGAAGGGCTCATAATTAAACGAAGAATGTTGTCATCAGCGCAAAGGGTCTTTGATCCACTTGGGTTTATTTCACCAGTTACGCTTCTGCTAAAGAAATTAGTTCAGGATACGAAAAGACAGAAAAAGGTTAGACCGAAATGGTACCAGATGACACTTACAAAAGGTTTGTGAGTTGGGCAAAACAAGTGTTTTTGAAAGAATTACGGTCTCCTCGTCGCATGGTTGGGGATAAAATAACAAAGTACTCTTACACGCGTTTTCAGATGCTAGCAGCATTGCCTACGCTGCTTGTGTTTTCATCCGCAGTAAGAGTAGCAGTGTGTAATAGTTAATTTGGTGATGTCTCGCAACCGCCTCTTAACTGTAAAAACGATAACCATTCTCTGTCTAAGGCTGCTTGGATGTATTTTTGCCGCCCGTTTGTGTAACAACGTGAAGTCGGTTTTTGGGAAACAAGTAGCTGACGTGTATTACGGGACTGTCTCTAGCAACCTGCTTTACTAGATAGGCAACTTTCGTAAGAAATTGAGTCTCGGAAATCAGCAAATTAACCAGAGTTTATAAATGGAGGCATATTCCAGATGTAGTAAACCCTGCTACCTCACCATCACAAGGTTGCTCTCCAAAACAGATCGTTTTGTCGCAATGGTGGGAGGCGTTCGATTCGTTGTACTTATTTTTTTTAAATTGAGGTAGGTGGAGAATGCTAATTACGCACCCCAAAGCACTTGGGAGTGTGGGGCTCCTATATAGATATATATGTATATAGTCTACCCACTTAACTCCACCCCATTATTCACTGTCATTCCGGGATCATGCTTTCGCACCTGCATCAGATTGGGGTGATGTTTTGTTTGGTGAATCTTATTTCTGTAGTTCTCTTTCCACTCTTTCCTTCTCTTTCATTATCTTCTTAATTGTTTCATTTATTTCATTCCACATTTTTGGTTTGAGCATGTTATTTATAAAGTTGGGGTTATTTTTCTTTAGTTAACTCTTCTATATGATTTCTTTCACTCTCCCATCTCTCGCAATTAAATAAGGTGTGTTCGAAGTCGTCTTCTTCTTTACAAAACATACAATCACCGTTTTACTATTCCATTCTTTTATTTCATAAACCAATATTTGTGTCAGATGGTAATTTACTTCTCCTTGTTTTCTGTTTATCTATATGCTCAGGTCTTTTATTAATCTTCTCGTCCATCTTTCTTTGATGCCATCTCTCCATTTCTTATCCATCTATTGATTTTTTTCTTTCTTCTATGTATATTTTTGGTGATTTTTTTGTTTTCGTATAGGTTAACTCTTTCTTCAATAATAATCTCGGTTGGTATCATGCTTGCAATAACCATTACAGTTTTATTTGAAATAGTTCTGTATCCGCTGCATATCCGTAGAGCCATTTTTCTCTCCGTTTTTTTTTTTTTATTTATTTCTATGCATAGTGCCATACGGTGCGCCAGAGATGATAGACTGCAACGCCGTAAAAAGAACTTTCCTTTTTTGCGTAGTCGGTTCTCATATATTCGGCACTATTATCTCTAAAGATTTAACTGGTTTTAAAGCCTTGTCGCATCCTTCATGTATGTGTTTACTAAATGTTTTTCCTCTGTCTATGGTTATACCCAGGTATTTCACTTGTAGTGCAGGAGTGATTTTTTATTTACGTATATGGAATTCCACTTTTTGGCTTTTTTTTGAAGTTTTAAATATCACCGCTGTTGATTTTTCTGGTACAATTTCTAGGTTATTAGTCCTCATTGATATATCTACTGCATGAAGTGCCTCATCCCCTTTCCATATAAGTTCTTCTAGGCTGTTCGATAGTATCACTATATTAATATCGTCTGCATAGCATATTAATTCTGTTCCTTCAGGCATAGGTATGTTCATTATTTCGTCGTACAATACGATCCAAAGAGTTGGTCCTATTATGGATCCTTGTGGTACTACTTTTCCGACTTCAATTTGGACTTCACTGCAAACTTGTATTCTCCGGTTTGTTAGATAAGACCTGATGAAATTGATTAGGTAACTACTTATTTTTCTTTTTTCCAATTTTCTTACAATTATTTTACAATTTGCCGAGTTAAATGCGTTTTTAACGTCTAATAGAATCATTCCATTCCATCCGTTCTTGTTTTTTTTTATCAGGTGTAATAACTTTTTCTGTTGCGTGTATAGTGCTTCTCCCTTTTTTGAAACCGTACTGGTTTTGATGGAAGTCTTCTTTTTCTCTCATCTTTTCTTTAAGCCTTTCGTTTATTATTGATTTCAAAACCTTTCTTATTATATTTATTAGACATATTGGTCTGTAAGCTATTTCGTTCGCATCATATAAAATAGCAAAACTTATCCTCATTCAAAAACCTATTAAAATTATGCGACTGGCTGTACTTAACTGAGTGTGAATGGCGCACCCCTGAAGTAAAACCGGATTTTAATAACGTTCAGAGACCCAGAAAAGTGTTACCTCCGCAATGGTGACTATTCCAATGCCTGTAGTGTGTCCAAAGGAAACTCCGCCCACTGACTGTTTGAAATTGTAAAAGGAAAATGGATGGAAAACCGATAGATAGATAGAAGTAAAATCACTAAGGAAGAATAAAAAAGTGGAGAAAACGTTAATCGCGACGATACAGAGTGACATGTTTGTCAGAAAAAAAATATTTTGCACAGACTTTATGCAGAACAGGATAACATAGTAATTTGAAGAGTGAGGACACGCATCGTGCAGCGTGATGATCGTAAAGACATTTTAAAATCTGTGATTTTGTTAGCTAGTCATCCAGTTACCAGGTCCTTTATGAAATAAGAACATAAAAAAATGCACCACTGCGGCGTGGGAACATTACTTACGACTTTACGTAAACGCTACTGGATAGTTGGGGCTAGAAAATTGTTTCGGAACATCGTTCACAGTTATATAGAGTGTCGCAAGTTTGTTGTAAAAAGTGTATACCAGAAGTACCTCCCTTGTCACTCAATCGTATTCAAAATGGTTCCGTGTTTGAGATCCTTAGAATGGATCTAGGAGGACCGTTTAACATGTGCTGTGTATCGTGCTGTGCACTTAGAGGTGGTCACGCCGTTGTCTACCCCGAACGTGGTCGCAGCAATGAAGAAATTCGTCGCTCGAAGGAAGTGTCCAGCTGTCATCTATTCTGATAACGGGACAAACCTAGTTGGAACACGCAAAGAATTCTTGAAAAGAGGAGTGCAAATTGACTAAAAGCTTTTATCACTTACAGCGCTTTGGTGGGGTGCATGGCATAAGAGGATCGTAGGGATGGTAGATGCATGGTGGAATAGGAGAACAAGAAACGAATTTTTAGGCCGCTAGATTGGATTTTGGAAGTGTACCCTAGTTTATTTATTTATTTATTCGTATGGTACATTTTAAATATGGTATTGTGATGTAAGTGTTATGTATGGTGCCCCAGAACATTACTATAAACCTGTATAGTGGGGTGACAAAATGAGGAATATATAATGGACCAGTATAATACGAACAGGTTAAATCAAAAAAGAAGGATACGTGTAGTACACCCAAGCGGTTCAGCGAGTATACCCAATGGAGGTAGCTATAGTCAATTAAAACCAGCCAGTGGATACCACCAAAGAGCAAGATGTAAAGCCGAAGCAGGAACAAATATAGAAGAATGTTGTCACAAGATTCGGTCGTGAAATCAAGGAGACTGCTAGATTTAGGGATTCGAAACGAATTAGTTTGGTTTTCTCTTTTGTGTTCGAAAGTCAAACGGTGGGAGTATGTCAAAAAATATAATATTATTTTGTTAAAAAGGTTTATAAAGTGATGTACACCGTATCCCAGTAACTATGTTATTGTTTTTTGTAATCAAAGTATGTCAAAAAAAGATAGATTTACGTTCCTGTGTGTCATTGAATCAATTTGTCTAATTTAGTAATTTATCGCGACAAATTTTTTTTTAACAAAGATTGTAAAAAGTATGATATAAGCCGAAACGTGTTTCACTTGAAATTGGTTTTAATTTTTTTCTCACACGGGCTTAAAAAATTATGAAATAAATACTGTGAAGTATTCGTTGAGGAGAAATTTTTCAAACGAGGTTCTATTTGACATAGATACTTTTTTATTTAATAAAAGTAGTTGGAGATGGCTGAATACTTTCGGAAACCGATAAACTAAAACCATATAAGTTCATAAAAATGTGAGCAAGAAAAAACAGTACCTAACGTGTTTAATGCTTTATTCTAGTTAAACTTTTTGCATTGTATAGTAGTATTCATAATTATAACTTTGAATATGTCAGATGTTAACGGTTGTGGTTTACAAATTAACGACGGCTCTAAAGGAACAACTTAAAAAAAAGAAACAACTAAAGGAAATAAGGAAAAGTTTGTGGAGGATAAAGTATTTATAATAGCAGCAGCGTCCGGCTTCGTTGGAGAGTCGCGGAGGTCTCTAAAGAATTCTAAGTAATTAAACTGCTGTCTAACAAGGCGCCACCTGCTGGGAAAAAAAAATTAAACCGACCAACAGGAAATAAACAGGTTTTACTTAAAGCCTAATACGCTAGATCAACACAAACAAAAAGAAAAACAGACAATTCAAAAAAACAAAAAACAAATCTTAAAGTAATAGGTGAATGTGACAGACATAGAGAGACTGTTGCATATATTTACGTGCGTTAGCAGTATCTTTGTTTAATAATAAATAAAGCTTGCAATTAACGTGCCAGATTTCAGGTAAGCTTTAGTTACACCAAAATTAATCTTAACGTTCCAGTTGAGGATTAGCTACTAAAAAAGCTCTGCGTACACATATCACTTATACACGGCGATATAAACTAACTTGGACTACGATTAAAGGAGTAAGTACTTTCAACAAACCCAAAAGACTTATTGTTTTCGCGTCAACCGCTATAAATAAAGCGCCCGAACCCGTATTGAGCTGGTTAAAAAAAAACGTTTGGTTATGAAAAGTACACCGAATAAAAATTTACTTGAGATCAAGCCGTTCCATGTCATATGTACTTGAGGTTCATACGCATTATCACTGAATAAGTTACTTAAATAATAAAACTTAGCTTTAATCTGTAGGATGCAGTTCCGAGAATGAAAGTTTCCTGCTAGCGACGATATCGACAGTTCGGGAAGTTAGGTAACCCCAGAATTTCTCTTAGGGGAGGTGTGCAAAGAAGAACGGAAAGCGATAGGCTTCCTCGATTAAGTTATGAAACATAACCAACCCCTGTTAGACGTAGTATCTACCGGTTGTCTGCAGCTTAACTAATGCAAAACCGTGGCGTGGTCTTAAATTGATAAGAAGAAGTTTTTAATCAGCTACTCCAGCACCCTCAGGAGTTATCCAGGTATAACACACAGCGAGAACATAAGGTCACGCAACGTGCTAAAAAGATTTTACGTGGCAATTAAAATTAATACAACCAGGAAAAAAAACGGTGTGTGTACTCACGGTGAATTTAGCCGGAATTAAACTTAACTAATAATTTGTATTGGAAATCTTAAATCACACATTAATAATTTTTGTGTAAATTTTAATTTCAAAATGCACGCTAAAGTACCCGTACGGAAAAAAAGAAGTTGTCCGCTGTTCGTCAAGGAATCTTAGCCGAATTTTATTTTTCTTTAGTCGTAACATATTACTCACGACTCGCACACGTTTCAATAATGCTTTCGACACACGTCCTACATTCAAAAAATAAAACCGTAACAGATGATACCTAAGGATGTCGAAGGATTTCTAAGAGTTTGTATAACTTCTAAAGAGTTCATACGAAAAATTTCACGATATTTCTGTGAAAAAATAGAATTTATTTAAAAAAAAAATGATTCTTTTATTCACGTTTTCGTATGTGTCTACCTCTAGAGGGTTACTAGACCAATGTCATCAATTAAATACGACGATGCAAAAAATTATTCTAATCTGGGAAATGATGATGGACGTGTATTTCTCGTAGTCAAAAAATTATTCACACTAGAGGCAGAGACACTATCTTACTTACTGTGAATCGTTTTTCATGTATCGTGATCTCTTTTTTAAATTTTTGGTTTTAAATTTAAACTTTCACTAAAAACTTGTTTAATACAAACTTGTAACTCTTTTCTACCAATACAGTGACTAAGTAAATAAAACACACAAAACAAATTGCTCACTAAACAAGAAACATTAAAACAACGTTTTGTAACATTTGAACGAAGTAACAAAATTAACATTGATTCTACATCACATCAACATTGTTTATAAAAAGAATATTTGAACATGAAAATAACATTACAAAAATATAATAAGTTGAACATGTGGTAAACATTATTAAGACGACATATGGCAAGTTACTTTTTTGTTCAATATACTTTAAAAACTTTTTACGCAGAGCACCACATCGTTCAGATACTAACAAACGCGTATAAGACTATCAAAAGGGTGCAGTGACGTTTTCGAAGATACCGTTCAAACAATTATAATATCACGTAATTGTAATGTCACTGTAATTACATAGCGACGCAAAAGTTGTGAATAACTAAATTATAAAAACTTTTATTTGAAAATAAAACGTGTAAAATAAATATTGTTGTAAATATTCTAAGAATCCCTATGAGAAATTAAACATTGATATTGTTGCAATTATTATTGGAAATGCAAAACAGGGTTTCTACGATCTAGATAAATCCTGGTTAAATATTTAAAGAAATTGCTAGTTTTAATGTAGGTATTAAAACATTTAATAACCAATAAAAACTGAAGGTAGATTCACCAATGTTGGCCTCTGTTATATATCACTTGAGGAAGTATTCCTTAACAATTACATTTGCATATATAGTTTTGTCATTGATACATTTTTATTATGCATTTGTAAATAAATGTATCACATCATTGGTATTGTGAAAATATGCATATTTATAAATAGTGCAGTAAATGGAGATATATTTTTGACAAAAATAATAGTAGGATACCACCTACGCCAAGTAATTGTAAATAGTATAAAGTACCTTGTATTCATGTTTTATACCGAAAATGAATTGTCATTATACAGGGTGTTTCATTAATCAGTACAGAAAATGAAACTGGAGATTCCTTGCAAAATTTAAAGGAGGGTTTAACATAAAAAAAATTTTCTTAAAGCCTCCTGAAGAGTTACAGCCCCTTAAAGATGTGTAAAAAATTCACATTAATCGATTTTTTCTGAAATGACTTGAAATAAAAAAAGAAATCTAAACATTCAAATACTACTACCAAGAAGCCTCCATAATTTCATAATTTTATTTACCCTTGTTCTCTGCAAGGGGTGAGTCTTACTACCCCTTAGAGTTTTTTACCAGAACTTTTTAACTAATTTTTTTTCAATTTTAAAATTCAGATTTTGGAGGGCCAATTCAATTAAAAACTTTTTTGTCTCTTAAAAATTTTACGTAAACTCAATACTTTTTCACCAAAAAAATAAATTAAGCGAACTTGCAGAATTTTTAATTAATAAGTTGCGTATGCAAGTTTGACATAAATAACAATATTATTATTAACTATCATTTTTAATTTAAATTAACAATATTATTTCAGAGAGTGTTCAAAATGGGCACCATTTTCTTGAATACAGGCTCTTATTCTTTTGAACAAATTTCCGTTAACGCTACCTAGCATTGCTACAGATTGTCTAACTCTTCAGGGGAGGCTTTAAGGAAATTTTTTTATGTTAAACCCCTTTAAATTTTGCAAGGAATCTCCAGTTTTATTTTCTGTACTAATTAATGAAACACCCTGTATATAAATTAACATTTAAATGCAAATAAATGTGTTTTTCTCAATTTTTTTCCTGAGTGAAGAGTAATAAACCAATGTTAACGGTGTAAAAGAAAATTGTAGAAGATAAGAATACGAAGAAAATGAGCACCAATTCTACTCGATTTGGTAATAAGTTTTTGAGAAAAATTGAAAAAAGTAAAGTAGTTTTTTTTTAAATTGGCAGATCCCTCATTTTTTGAGATGTAGAATAAATCTTTAAGGAAATAGGGCAATTAGTTTATGCACAATTAAGATTTAAATTTTTTAAAACAATATATTTCATCGAAGCTGAATGCTTGTGTAGTCGTCCGATTGTCACAAATAAAAAAATGTGATGTTGAAATAGAAAAGAACAAAACGTATATCTTGATTTTTTGATAAAATGATATTTAACACGCAAAAAATGCATGCAAAAATGACTGAAAATGACCGAATGAGAAAAAACGGAAAAGTAGTGGGAGCACCCGTCTGCAGTGCGCTTATATAAATCTCAATCCTCTTAAACGACGTTAACGGTCGGGTACCCTACTACTACTCCCCCGTATTCTTACACTCGGTCATTTTCAGTTATCTTTGCATGCATTTTTTGGGTGTTAAATATCATTTTATCTCAAAATGAGAATATATGTTTGGTTTCTTTCTATTTTAACTTTACAATTCTTTTTATTTCTGACAATCGGATAATCACACGAGCATTCAGCCTTGATTGAATATATTGCTTTAAAAAATTTATATTGCAATTGTGCATAAACTAATTTCCCGACAGTTGTAGAATTTTGCACACACTAAGTACGTATCATTACCTCCTATTTCCTGGAAGATTTGTAATACATCTCAAAAAATGACGGATCTACGAATTTTAAAAAGAAAAACTTAAATATTTTATTTTTTCCGATTTTTCTCGGAAAGTTATTACCTAATCGAATCCAATTGGTACTCAATTTATTTGTATTTTTATCTTTTATAACTTTTTTTTTACACCATTAACATTAGTTTATTACTTTTCACTTAGAAAAAAATTGTTTTTAATGTTAATCAACTATACATATAAGGGTAATTATACAGAAACTGTCATTTTTACCACACTAATTTAAAAATAGTGTTTTTGTTCAACTTTAATTTTTTGAATATGCAGATGTGACAGTCTGTTTAAAACCGACCCTCCGAAGCTTAAGATCAAAAACAGTTCTGTTGTTTTTCCAGCAAATTTGCACTGTTTTTGTTAAAACTATATCCAGAGGAATAACGAGGCGAGCAGATGAATGATAATTTATTCAGAAAGACATAGAAAATGCAACTTAGTCATATAAGTATCTTGTTACGGTTCAAAATACTCGAACCTGAACGTAGGTCGCTACGATTTCTTTATTGGTTGTTCAATTTATTCTCAAAATTAATTGAAACGACAGGCGGACATTTTGTGACTTTCTCTTCCTATTTGGCGGTTGTCGGTGCTTCACGAAGCTAAAAATTACACGTAAAATATCAATGTGGTTTCAATAATTCCAAGTTAAATTAGTGTGAAAATATAAATCCGACCGATTTTGCCGTAAGTGGTTTCTTTTGCTGTTTCTTTTTATTGTCTCGTTCAGTGACCTTATATTCTACTCGTAAATTACTGTTTGCATAATTCCTGGATGCGCTGGAACGAGCAATTGGGAATTTTTCTCTATAAAAAACGAGCCGACTACCACGGTGTCGCCGACCTCGAAGCTGCCAAGGCCGATTATACTACACCGTTTGAGGTCGCGCACGCTGTGTTTCTGCTAATTCAAAGGAAACGACCTGCTTTCCAAGCTTCGTCGTCTTGTCCTTCTCAGAGAAATTCTACCAATCTTCTAGTAGCTGTCAACTGCTGTCGTTAGCAAGAACCTTCTTTAGCAGAACTACATACATCAGTACACAGCTAAATTTATTGTTTAAGGAACATATTTATTCTTGTATGCGTTTGGAGCTCACGTACATTAAACGTTTTGAATCCCTAGTGTATAACAAATTGTTATTCGGGGTAGACTCTACCCATCGACGTTCGGTTTTGTTTTCACTAGCTCCATCAGAGCTGTGGCGCTTTCAATAAAGTGAGTGAAGCAAAACAAAAGACCTTCTGGGTTGGCGGGAGCTACGTACCGTATTAGTTCGAGTTTTCAATCACCGTGTGTAAGTGACGTGTGTACGTCAAGTTTACCAATCTTAAATTGGTACGCTAACTTTAATTTGGGGTGTAACAAACAAAAACTTAACTAAATTTAGACATATTTGATTTCGAACTCTAATTATTTTGTTGTTGCTAAAGCACGTAAGTTTTATGCGACAGAATCTCTCACTTCTCCGAGGTTCTTCTAATATTTTAAGTTGTTTTTGCTATATTTACATGTTTTTTGTCTCTCTGATTTGTGTTTGTTGTAGCGTAGTAGACCTTAAATAAAACTTGTTGAATTGCTGTTGGCTGGTTTTATTTCTCTCTGTTACCCAGCAGGTGACGCCTCGTTACGCAACAGTTTATTTATTTCAGTTCCCTCAAGAACCTTTCCAATTCACCGACTAAGCCGGACACTGCACTGTTAACTCTTACAAATACGGGATCTTCCATAAATTTAGTGCGCTATTTCTAGTCAAATATTATTGTTCTTTTTTTTGTCTAGGTTGAATCGCTAAAGCCGTTACTTTTTTTATATTTTTATAATTTGTGAACTACAACCGTTACAAGAAAACCATAACTTCGT
Source organism: Abscondita cerata (assembly GCA_030710515.1). Taxonomy (NCBI): domain Eukaryota; kingdom Metazoa; phylum Arthropoda; class Insecta; order Coleoptera; family Lampyridae; genus Abscondita; species Abscondita cerata. The sequence goes on from JALBCR010003192.1 coordinate 287,359, forward strand.
ATTTAAATTAAACAATGATTGCAACAAACAAGTAAATATGCAAAATACACTTACCAGAGGAATGGTTCGTCTGTGTGTGACATGAACAATTTTGAAATAAAACCAAAAAAAAACACGTGTTGTTTTGGTTTGAAAATATTTGTTTACTGACCCAGTCCCAGAAATAAGTTCGAAAAAGAATGGCTGACCGAGTTTACAGACCTAACTCCATTCATAATCATAAATTTTAGATATGTCAAGCAAACTAGAGTAATAATGACTGCTAAAGGTGGTAACATATATTATATTTTCTTTGGGGAGATGGTTTAAAAGTAATATATTTCAATTTTGATTTACTGATATTTAAAGTTTTTAAACAAAGCTAAAAGTAAGAAATAAAAAATAATAATATTTTCCTCGTTTAATCTGCAACTAATATGTAGACATCCCTAGATATAACATGCCAGAGGAATGATATTTTAAAAATATTTGTTACCACAATTCAACAAAATAGAAATGTTATCATCAATTTTTTAGAAACTGAATGTAGGTAAAAAAGTATAACGATAATTGAAATTAGTTGCTTTATTCAAAATTTTGACCGGTAACAGTAATAATGATAACTTCTGTAGAATTACCTATAATGACAATTTATTTTGAGTATCAAACATGAAAATAAGGTACTTTATACTATTTACATTTACATGCCGCAGGCGGTATCCTACTATTATTTTTGTCAAAAATTTACTTATTATTTGCTCTATTGACTGGAGTAAAATGATAACTAGGTATAAGTTTGTTCAACCAGTCTAAAATTTCCCTATTTGCAAATATTCAGCAAATACCCGAAAGGAAGTTCGTTGCTAAATTTTAAAGTCACCAGGTTAAAATCACGTGGCGACAGCCATTTATATAGCATAGTCACAGTGCGGTGATGGTGCGGTGTGTGTATTTAAAAGTACAGTGTGTATATACCTATAGAGCGAAGAAAATTAATAAAAGTAAGTAATTCACTGCTTTGCGTGAAATATATTTCGGAAACTTTTTAAAAATTCTTATATAAAATTTTTACGTGCAACATTGATGTAAAATCTGCAGTTATTAACCATACTGGATAAGGAAATAATATCTTGATATTTTGTGTATGGTTTGAGATTACTTAACCTGTAATAGAACTTTTTAACTACTAAGCTTTTTTTTTTTGAAGATAAGTAATCAATTATTGTTCGTTATTTTCTCTTACCTACAATATATAAAAATGGAGATGAAAGATTTAAATTTTTTTGTGATTCGGTAAGAAATTCAGCATTAATAATTACAGAGACGGATATAACGATTTAATTTAATTGTATTGTAATTACCAATGGTCTTAGTACCATCTACGTAAATCTGAATTTTTTAATCTTGGTAAATCCTTGACTTCCATTCTATGTAAATGTAATTTTACGATGCTTAATAAATATGTGAGAACCAATATACACAAATGTGGATTTATGAGACTCACTAAATATGTCATTTGCAATACATACAAATCTAGTTTTAGTTGTATCTCTATATATTTACAAAAACTGGTGAAATATTTGAAAACAATCTCTGTAAAAAATATTTTTCTTTGCTTCATTATAACGTACTAACTCTAATTCGTGGGAAAAAGTTAAAAAAATTAAAGATGTTAATATTATCGGTTTGGAAACCGTTGCAAAACTCCCCAATCTAATTTATAAGTTGCTGAGAAAAAAATTTAATGTGATTAGACGCTTTTTACTATTGTAACTATTCTGAATTGATTTATATTTGCTTAAAATTACTTCTTATACCTAAATGAAAGTTTAAATAAATGATAGGTATGTTTCCGCTGTAAAACTGTACTATCAATTGAAGTTTAGCCTAGCGGTAAAACCGCCAATTTAACAAACTGGATCAACACTGACGGGGAGAGATTACTTTATCAAGTTCATTTAAAAACGCTAAATCAAGATTACAACAATAAATAGTTTATTTTTTTCAGTTTTATTGCACACGTTGTTACTACGCATTATTATTTTTTACGTTAACATAGCTACAACGTTGGTAATATGTTACAAATAGCAGTTAAATTAACATTATAGCAATGTTACTTTTTAAATGTAACAATTGTTAACATTTTTTACCTTGACAAAATCTATTATCTTAACATTTAATAAACGTTAAATTGCTTTAAATAGAAACATTACAATGTAACATTGTGTGCGGTGGACCGCGAAGTAGCTAAGACAGCATATATCGGCATAAAACGCGTACGACAGCTCCTTGACTTTTGGGATGTCGGTGGTGAAAATGGAATACAGCAGCGGCGTGCATGCTGCGTAGGATAAATTTGGTAGCTCTAATTCTTACAGCAAAGGACTGTTTGTGTAAAGAATTTGAGATCATCTGAATCATTGATGTACAAACGCTTTTGTAGAGTAGGTCACGGTGCCATACCTTGTGTAATGATTTCTCAATATCGAGAAGTTTGCTCGACTACACGAAGGGCTTTACCTGTTCTTGCAATCTGACGAGAATAATATTTTCAAATAATTTGCCTATAGTCAGTTGGGATACCGGAGGTTATGTTACGGGCTTCACAGTGGATCGTGTTAGTGCGGTGATAGTACTCGTAATCTGGGTGGTAACTGCCGTTCCAGAGCGTCCGCGAAAGTTTCATCTTTGTCGTTGTCGGTGTAAGTTAATCCGCGGGGTCCGTGAATGGCAGGCATCTGTAAGATTTGTAACCGCGTCTTGAATTTTTTGGTATTGAGAAACAGCTCCGCGAAATGGCTTTTGAGGTGGTACTAGTCGCTTAACCGTGAATACGATCAACGAAATTTGTTTTAGCCCGCCAGTACATTCCGTTTGAAGATTAACGGAAACACACATACATTACCAAAGATACCCGAAGTCAAAAAAACCAAATTTTGATTAATTGGACCCTTAGCAATACATTTCGACTATTTTCTAAAAGATCCGATTATTTCCGACGTGTACTGACATCTCAAAAACCGATATTTGTTTTGAAAACCGCCAATCATTCCATCCCTGAATAATTCTCGATACAAGTAGTGACATACTAAGTAACGGGTTTGACTATTTTGACCAGCAATCCGTTTTGACTACTTTCAAAAAATCCGACTACTCTCGACACGTCCCGACGTTTGCCAAACCCTAAAAAACTAATTTTTATCTTGGAAACCTCTAAGCATCGCGATACAAATCCTGAAAGAAGACACCACGATTTACCCTAGGTGAAACCGAGACCGATAGTAGCAAGTGGCGTCTCTATGTCGACTAATTCGACATCCAGCAGTACGATCCGCCTTTTTACAAACCAATCAGACCTTTTATTCTTGGTCTACGTCTACCCCAATATCCGACAATAGCAACCGACAAGAAAATAATCTTGCTAAGCGATTCCGATACCGAAGGAAGTACGACCGTAAGATTGCAAACCACTGATCCTGGGTAGGATAAATATACCAACTAAATAAAGAGCAGCTCACCGAAAAAATCATCAAGTTCAGATTGAAACTGGCCGGCACTGTAGGTGAAATCCCGTCAATTTCATCCGGTCTGAAAACCCTGGAAAACCGGTTTCTGTTCAGTTAACCGCTAATTCTCAGTCGGCTAACACCGTAGATGATCATATCTTGTGAGAGCGAGCTAAGATTTATAAGTGGGGGTTCACATTTAACTGAAGAACCTATCCTGTAATGTTCCTGGAACGCATAACATAGTCTATTTAATTACACAAAAAAATACATTCCAAAAATATTAACCGCCAACGCTCTGTTGTAGTACCGTAATAAAGAATTTGAGCTGTTGGAGAGACTTTAACGCCAATTTCATTTATTCTTCTTACCCATGGAATTGAAGGCTGAGATTAGTTGGTTTGGAAGAAATATAAATGCGGTATGGACTATATCATTGCGCTACAAACGCTAATCTGCCGTCATAGGCATCCCAAATGTTATAAATTGTTAATTAAAAAGTTTGTGACATACCTGGTCTCCGTCGACTTTACTGGGCGCATTTGGGTATATTTAGTAAAAGTGTCAATCATTACAATGAGATATATATTTTCTTTGATTTGTTTTGGAAAGGACCCAGATGGTCGATATGGACGGTATGGTATCTTTTTGTGTAAGCAGGGTGGTAGATTTTGAGGTGGAAAATCAGTGAAATTGATTTTTATTCTATTTTTGATTTTGTTTTGATTTGATATTGTTATTGTCATATCATTTGTTATAATAAATAAATTCGAAAATACATTTTCAATTATTTTATTTTTTTTGTAAATACTATCATATTGTAGTAGGTTACCGATATTAGCGTAATTCTTGCTAAAACATATGGTCCTTCGCAGCCGCATTGAAGACGAGGATCCTTGGAGGTCGCATTGGCAAATTCAATAACTGCATTAATTCATAATCTGAAAAATTTGAGAACCAGAAGAAGCCAATACCCTCAAGGTTGAAAATCACAAACTGTTGACGGAAATTTAACCCGCGGTTACTATCGTTAAAACGCCAACACAAGCATTGTTTGTTTAGTAAATGTAATTCAATTGAATGCGTGTAAAGTCTGTCCAGAAACGAAGCGAAGTAATAAATTAAAATAGTTCATTTATTTTACATATAAGCGGTACACGATTTTGTATGAAATACATAAAAGATTTTAAAACTAATTTTAGGATATACCGCTTCCATACTATAGTGTTACAACGTAAGTTATTTATGAATAGCTCTTAATCCGTTAACAATGGGACGTACCTGTTTTTGAAGTGTAAACTAAAGATCATAGGCATGTACACTCATGAAATTTAAAACTTGGACACCACAATTTCTGTAAACAAAAGTTTGCACATTGTGAAGCGGGCTTAAGGGTATCATTTACAATTCTAACAGCAGGTAGTCTCAGCAGGGGTTATCTTATAGAAGGACTGTAGAATGAATCATTACACTAAGCACGTTTTAGAAAATAGGTAATTTACGTTGCTTACTTAATTTTTTTCTTTAAAGAATATATTTGAAGGTATCGCTAATTAAACACCATAGCTCGATTAATTATCGAATCAAAATTTTGTTTAGGAAATGTTTACAAAATAAAATTAGAAATAATTTTGATTTAAAAAACGTCTACAAGCAATAACTTTTAAATTAAATCAAAAACTAAACATGGTTATTTGGGTTGACTGATTATTACTTATTTTTAAATAAATCTAACCTACTAATTATTGTAAGTTATTAAAAAAAATCATTAAACTCTCTATTCATAATATTTAGTCCTTACAAAATGTATATTTTATGACGTTTCATTTTTTCTGTAGTTAATATAAAAAGTGAAAATAAAAACTAAGGCAATTCTTATTGTCAACGTATATATTTAGTTTTTGACAAGAATTTATTACATAATTATAATTAAGATACCAAGTTATAGTTTAAAATTAAATGAAAACTTTTTTTTTAAATAAAGGTATTACTATATAAATAAATATAAGAAATCAATAATGGGTGTGACCTCCATTATTATTGATACATTCTTGGAGGCGTCTGCTCATTGACGCTATCAAGGTATCAATATAATTAATATTAATCGTTTCCCATGCGGTATCAATGGCTGCAATTAGTGCATTACGGTTTACTGGTATAAAATTTGGCCCTTGTTGTCTTCGGATAACAGCAAGTATTCGAGCCCAAACATTTTCGATAATGTTAAAATCTGGGCTTTTGCTGGCCAGGGTAACAGCTCCAAGTTATTTGCTTGTATCCAGTTGCGCACAACCTGCGAAGTATAGGGTCATCATATCCCGATAGTTAATTATCGAATGTTCCAAGAAAATATGTGTAAATAGTAAATGGAATCTACTAACGTAACGTTAAGTCGTTAATTATAGTTACATAACTCTCCTTTCATAAGATATAGTTCATATTAATATGCTTATTGTAAAGCTTCGTACACACCTGAACAACAAACCGAGGAACAAACAGAACAACGAACCGAACGGCAATCGGAACATTAATTTGGACGGTGCTACGTACGAATTTTAGAACAGATTCGCAAGTCCTGATTGTTCCACGAACGGTTTGCGGCGTTCCCGCAACTTGTCGGTTTTTCTCCGACATCAAAGAAAATGCGCGCGAATGCGTTTGCAGGTTTGGTAAAACACACTTATGGGGAGAATTAAATTATTTATTTTTGTCCTCCCTTTTGTGGGTTTGTTGTGTTTTAGGTAATATTATGGAGTTGACAGAAGAAAAATGTTTTAAATTAATCAGTGTTTAAGAATGCAAGAAAAAAATGATGTCCCTATTAGCATCATTTGGGCGGGAAATTTCCAAAATAAAAAAAGCGAAGTAAATTATAATTTTTACTCTTCTTTGTGCGTAAAAATTTGGTTGGCACTATCTTCTTGTTTTCGCAATTTTCTCTTCTCAATAATAAATATATATGAACTGAAAACTACTGAAAATAATTATGGGAACAGCACAAACGTTCCGTTTGTTGTTCGGATTGTGGAAATCATAAAAGATCGTTTGTCGTTCTGTTTGACTTTCGGTTCGTTGTTATGTTTGTTGCTCGGTTTGTTGTTCAGGTGTGTACGAAGCTTTACAACTTAAGCAACAATTTTTGGCGAATAAAGATTAGTTTGTGATGTAATATTAGAAACACAAATTTATATCATATCAAATTTATGACAACTTAAAAACCAAGAACGTGTATAAGTTATATAGACTAAGAAATTATATAGTAGTGAAAAAAGCGCAAATTGCAGTGTAAAAATATTTATAATATGTTATTTATAGAAATTATTAAGAAAAACTTGCAGTGTAAATATTTATAATTATATTTTGAAAGTTTATAAGTCCTCTATTGTAATCTTAATACTTAAAAGAAAATCCTGTCCATTAGCATTATAAGGAAATGGCTTTACTTTATGAATAAGTTTCAATAACAATAGAATATCCTTGCTTGTTTAATTTACTTCCTTTGAGTCATATTGCTCTAAGGGTTGTTACATTGGTCATTAGAAGTATGTAATAAATAAACAATTACCTACTGTTTGAGAAGGGGTAGTGTGAACCAATAAATAAAGTAAGAAATGTAAATTCCATTTTAGTTTAAAATTTCAAGTGTTGTGAAAATGCCACCTCATCTCGGTGCTGATTTGAAAGCGCGGATTGTTTCGGAATTAGCGGCGGCCGTAGTTTACGTATGTTAGATATACCAAAAGCACCGTAGGGCATTACCGAGTAAAATGGAATCTTGAACACACTTTGGAAAGAGCCATCGGAAGTGGTAGACCTAAAGTATCTACACGTGCTCAAGATCTCGAGTTGTTTCATTACGTAACAGAACAACCATTTGCTACATACTCAGGGCTATAGCAGATACACATTTTCCCGGATGCCGTATAACTGCACAAAAAGATTAAAGGAGATGGGAATAAAGAAGTATAATGCTGCTGCGAAAGAAGTTCTCAGTGACGAAAATATGAGACGTCGTCTGGAATTTGCAAGGCGATATGTGAACGAACCTTTGGAATTTTGGAATCGAGTGATTTTTAGCGACGAAAAAACGTTCAATAGCCGCAACGATGGACCACTAAAAGTTTTTAGAATGGAAGGAACTCGTTACGAAAATAATCACATATGTCCTAAAAAACGAAGTGGTTATTTTTCTGTGAATGTGTGGGGTTGGGTTAGCGCGCGGGGTCCAGGAGTTTGTTGGGCTATCGATGGACGTCTTGATTCTGCTGCGTATTTAGATATTTTGGAAACTATTATGAAACCTTCAGTCGAAGTGTTTTATCCAGACGAAGATTATATTTTCCAACAAGTAAGTATTCTTATTTCACTATACTTTCTCCAAAAATAGTTCGGGATCTGTTGAATTAACATTTTCATAATGTATTTTTGTTGTTAAAGGACAACGCCCTATTCATACTTCGCGGGTTGTGCGCAATTGGATACGAGAAAATAACTTAGAGCTGTTACCCTGGCCAGCAAAAAGCCCAGATTTTAACATTATCGAAAATGTTTGGGCTCGAATACTTGCTGTTATCCGAAGACAACAAGGGCCAAATTTTATACCAGTAAACCGTAATGCACTAATTGCAGCCATTGATACCGCATGGGAAACGATTAATATTAATTATATTGATACCTTGATAGCGTCAATGAGCAGACGCCTCCAAGAATGTATCAATAATAATGGAGGTCACACCCATTATTGATTTCTTATATTTATTTATATAGTAATACCTTTATTTAAAAAAAAGTTTTCATTTAATTTTAAACTATAACTTGGTATCTTAATTATAATTATGTAATAAATTCTTGTCAAAAACTAAATATATACGTTGACAATAAGAATTGCCTTAGTTTTTATTTTCACTTTTATATTAACTACAGAAAAAAATGAAACGTCATAAAATATACATTTTGTAAGGACTAAATATTATGAATAGAGAGTTTAATGATTTTTTAATAACTTACAATAATTAGTAGGTTAGATTTATTTAAAAATAAGTAATAATCAGTCAACCCAAATAACCATGTTTAGTTTTTGATTTAATTTAAAAGTTATTGCTTGTAGACGTTTTTTAAATCAAAATTATTTCTAATTTTATTTTGTAAACATTTCCTAAACAAAATTTTGATTCGATAATTAATCGAGCTATGGTGTTTAATTAGCGATACCTTCAAATATATTCTTTAAAGAAAAAATTAAGTAAGCAACGTAAATTACCTATTTTCTAAAACGTGCTTAGTGTAATGATTCATTCTACAGTCCTTCTATAAGATAACCCCTGCTGAGACTACCTGCTGTTAGAATTGTAAATGATACCCTTAAGCCCGCTTCACAATGTGCAAACTTTGTTTACAGAAATTGTGGTGTCCAAGTTTTAAATTTCATGAGTGTACATGGGTTTTGCTGGCAAAAAAAAATTACGATTGCGTTTTATTGTGTTTTATTGAAAGTAATTTAAACATATCATTGTAAACTAAGTAAATGCCAACAGTGAGTCGATAAAGCTAAGATAACTTGTCAGAAGCATACACGCACGAAAGAACACCTGATGCAGCATTTCGCTTTTATTACTCTTATTACCGGCTCTTATTATGCTCATAATAAGAGCGAAATGCTGCATCAGGTGTTCTTTCGTGCGTGTATGCTTCTGTACACAGTTGTCTTGGCTTTATCGACTACATGTTGTTTTAAGCATTAAAACCATCGCTTAGATGGCGCCGTGCACTTTAACGCACACTAGTCTTTACAGTTAACTGTTGGCATTTACTTAGTTTATACTATTTACACGTGTCCATTTTAACACGAGATGTCGCAAAACACACATTTTACTCATATCATTGTAATTATAAAACACATTGTTTGTTAGAAACCATTTTATAGAGTTTGAAAATTTAAGGTATAATAAAATATAGCAAGAACAAACTAAATTTATAGAAAAAATATTAAATATATAATTTTAAAATACAGTCATTCTGAAAATTCATCTGTTTCTTTGGAAGAAGTATCATTTGACCGTATTGAAATTACAATAGGCTCTATAGTAACTTCTATCAAATTGTCAAACTGCCACATTTTTTGTTCCTCTTTCATTACGTGTTCTATACACTTTTTCCATTTTTCCGCAGTCACATTACTTAAAGAAGTCATTAAAAGCTGTCAAAGTCACTTAACGTGGTATTATTTCTCGCTACTGCACCCTTCACCTGCGCCCATATTAATTCTATAGGGTTTAATTCACAATGGTATGGCGGTAAGCGTAGAACAAAAATATCACGTTTTGCTGCCATTTCATCAACTGCATATTTTTAAACTTTGTCCTAACACTTTGTACTAGACTTAGTAGTTTCCTTTTTACCATATCATTTTCGAAAGCAATATTTTTTGAAGAAAGCCTTCCATTATAATGTTTTTTGAGGGTGCGATTTGTCTAAAATGGTAGCTGGCATTGTCCATAACAATTACGAAACCCTTTTGGTATTAAATCTAACATTTGTTCAAAATATTTCTCAAAAACATCCCCATTCATATCCTCGTGGTAATCACCGGTATTTTTCGATTCAAATAGCAGTAAACCTCTCTCTACAAAGCCTTCTTCACTTCCTATATGCGTAATAATTAAGCGTCGCCATTTTTCTGAAAGAGGTCTTAAACCTGTAGATAATCCTTCTAAAAAATCCTGTCGTCCACTGGTTACATTTTTGTTTTGCCACATTTTTCCCACAGTATAACCTTCATTTACCCACGTTTCGTCTAAATAATAAATTTTCTTGCCTTCAGAACGTAATTGAGAGATATTTCGTAGGTAATTTCTTCTCCAACATACAATTTCTTCCTTATCAATGAGAGATAATTTCCTATTCATTTTTCCCATGAAAAATTCAATTCGTGCAAAACTTGCCACAACATTGTTCTACTTAAATTGGGTATACCCTCTTCTTTTTTCACAACTGACACAATTTTATTTAATGTGGGTATTTCTTTTTAAAATAAAACGAATGCACTATTCTTCTAATTGTACTTTTCACATATTCGGGTATTTCAGTTTTTTTTCTACCATGAGATAAACTAGGCTCACGCACAGAAACTTTGTCTTTACGCAAAAGTCTGAATATTGTTGTTTTTCCAATCCCAGTCATATGTGAACACATATCAACTGTCTCTTGAACTGTTTTTAAGGGATTATGACATTTCAAATAATTGTTCACATTGAGCACAATAGTTTTTTCGTTGGCAGAAAGCGCAGACATCTTCACGCGTTTCCTTGGAATAAATTCAGGACTCGATGCCATTCCAATGAAACTCAATACCGCAGCGTAAGTACACCTTATGATATACCGATATGATATAACAATAATCAGTAATAACAATAATTCTCCCCTAATTGTATCATTAAGAACACATTAAAATCTATTAAAGTGTCATTCCAAATACAGTACATACTATCTAGTTCAATTATTAGTAATTAATTAGTTCAAATTCCTAAAAATGTGATCGAAATGATATTAGCAATTTCTGATAACCAAGGTGATTTACTAGTGGTGGCCAAAAATAAACCCACGCATTATTTGATAACAATTTTAAATTGGGTTTTCCATATAAAGTTTTTATCAGGAAAGCTTCGTTAAAAAGTTACAGGGTGGTAAATTAAAAAAAAATTTAATTTTTTAGAATACCTCAAAAACTAGTGACTATAATAAACCGAAATGTTTAGACAGAATCACGTGTCAAATTTCAGTTTATTACAGTCAGTAGTTTATACCATTGCATGGAAGTAGGTGGAGGTCAATTTGAACGTTTAATAAGATGAAATGTGTCAAAATAATTAATTAATGATAAAAGGTTACACATCTTCTACATTTTTAACCCCCTTTTCAAAAAAGTATCAATACATCGGTACGCCATTGAAATCTGTTCAACATGTTGATTTATTACTTCGCTTCGTTTCTCGACAGACTTTAAGTGAAATTTATTCGATTTATTTTTACGAATTGCGTTAACAAAAATACTGTCACATTTTTCAATCGATTTATTTGTTGATAAATGGATCTTAATACTAAACTTGATTTAATCGAACAACAATTAGCTCGCTTTATACAATATGTAGATGAATTAGAAAGTAGTGTTGATTACGTCTGATTTCAATCGAACCGTTGCTAAATCAGTATTTTGAATTGAATCTTACTAAAATTACACAAACCAATACCGAAAATTTAATCTCGTTTGAAAAAGATCATTTTTCTATAATTAGTAAAGCACAAATCTTAATACTAGTGTACAAACGCCTAAGCTTGAATCATTGAAGTTTTTCCTCGGTATTTAGTAATTTAATTCATGGAAATTTCAGTATTTAAAAATTGCGTTTGTCATCAAAGCCGCTGAAGTAATAAAAAATCTACCATTGACGTCTGAAAACTATGACATAGCGTGGCAATTAGTTAATGATCGCTTCGGAAATGAATGGGTTTTAATACATAAACATAAACATAAAAACATTGGCTTGGTTGGAACTTGTAAGCAAGAAACGCGCTTCTAAAATTCGCACAGTGATCGATACATTTAAAAAAACTCTATGTTCGTTGAACACACTGCCTTCGAATAAAGCACAACGAGATGCTTTACTGGCTTACTTCACAATTTCTAAACTAGATTCTAATCCCGTCAAGGAATTTGAAACTTATCAGTTGTTTACGTTTTGGACACTTTTAGGTTTTGCTCTGGGAAACATCATTCGCTTGTACGCCTACCTTCTCGTTGTAATGCCACCTCAAGACAGGATGGCAAAACTTGCCAAGTACGCATAATAATTCCAAGAGACGATCACTTTCTGAAATTTTGTAATCGTCACATAAAATCGATATTTTATAAATCAATTAGGTGGAGTAGTAAAGAGAAAGGTTATTAAAAGATCTTAAGATTATTCTTTCACTCAATGTCAGTAACCTCAACATAAACAAAATGTTGCACAATCAAACAAAATCTCCTTTTTATATTAAATTACTTATCGTAGTAACAAATTTATTCTGGAAAGCTAAACAGAGATTTTTGTAGATAAATGTGTTATTTTTGCATATAAATGTAAAACGTAACATAAGGCGAATGAAAATCAAAACTAACAGAGTGTAACGCTCACTTAAATTTTCTATTCGTTTTTAGTTAAAAAAAATATGAAAATTAAAAAAATTGTTTAATTTTTGCGTGGTTTAAACCTTATATAAAAAGTTAAAGTACAAAATATTACCAATTCTCTTGATTTTCTTATTCATTTTTATTTTAATGGTAAAATTGTATGCATTATTTTCACATCCGTTTCATCTTAACTACAAACATAGATTGTCCTTGCCTATCACAATAGTGATTTTTTGATACAAAAATAAACGTCTGGCCAAAGTTCATAAACATTACTTTATCAATACCATTGCAAAAGATAATTACATGAAATACAATTATGAAGTTCACCGCAATTACATCGGTTTTAATTGTTACTTTAGGAATTTACATAATTCCCAAAAACAAAAATAATGTTTGTAAATCATTTTACGATTATTATGGCGATCGAGATAAAAATCCAAATTGTTATTTCAACCCGGACACCGATTTAAATGTTGTAAGTAATCCAATTCAGTCTAGAAAAATTTTAGAATCAATTTTTGAGTTTAACAGTCCGAAATTATAAAAAATCGAGGATATCCTTTAGAAATTCACGATGTAGTTACTGATGATGGTTACATTTTGACAACGTTTAGAATACCGCATGGAAAAAATGGTAAAATCGAAAAATAAGTCCACCTATATTTCTTCAGCATGGAGTGTTAATAAATAGTGCTTGTTTTGTAAACAGAGGAAGCAAATCACTAGGTGAGTGTACGTTAGTGCGATATGAAAGTACGATTTTTGATGATGATACACAATTTTATTATGGTTTCTTTAATACATCAAATATTTGACAAATAAAACTTCATTTTCAGTCTTAACTAAAGCGTAGTTGTTGACGGTCTACAAGGGAATCTCCCTTTTCTACCCTACCGTTTACAAATTGGGTCATTTTTATAACTCAGATGTGGCCTAAAAACGTACCGCATTACAATCAGCAATTTGAATATTGAACATACCGACGGCCTTGACAAACGGTACGTTTGCAATTTTAAATATTGTCGATGGGCAACTTGCATAGTTTTTGCACGGTTCGTTTGGTAGATCCCGTGGAGGTCTGGATTGTAGCTACACGAATTATGCCATCGTTGCCTGGATGCACCTCGGTGATTCTTCTCATTTTCTACGTTTGGGGTGGAGAATTTTTTTCTATCAGAACGACCAGATCTCCAATGTTGAGAGGAGGCCATTTAGATGTCTGCCACTTGCTTCGTTGTTGCAGAGACAACAGGTACTCTCGGGACCAGCGACGCCAAAAATGTTGAACCATATGTTGTAGTCGCTCATAGTGATTAATACGATTAGATGGTAACTTTGTTTGTGGAAGGGATACCAAAGGATTGCCGATTAAAAAGTGGTTAGGTGTCAGTGCTGAACAATCGTTTGGATCGGAGGAAAGTGGTGTAATTTTACGACAATTTATTATAGCTTTGATTTGACAAAACAATATTGATAAATCCTCAAAAGCGAGGTGATACTCTCCTATCACTAGTTTGGCGTGATGTTTTGCTATTTTAATTGATGCTTTCCACAAACCACCTTGATAGGGTGAGTAAGGTGGAATAAATTTCCATTCTATGTGATTGTCTAACAAGTAATTATCAATTATTGCATGCCGAATAAGTTTATTTGCACTGATACAATTTTTCCCGTTATCTGAATAGATAGTTTTGCATAAACCTCGTCGGAAAATAAAACGCTTTAAGGCACATAAAAATGCATTGTTTGATAGATCGCTAACTGTCTCTAGATGTACCGCTTTAGTCGTAAAGCATACCAAAAGGCAAATACAAGCTTTGATAATTGATCTGTTTCTTAACTTCCCATCCTTTATGAGGAATGAGCCGGCAAAGTCTACTCCGGTTACATAAAAAGGACAATTTTGCATGACTCGGTCATGGGGAAGGTCTCTCATTTTTCGCTCAAGAATTATTGGTTTCGCTCTAAAGCAAATGAGACATTTACGAAGAACGTTACGAATTGTAGCTCGATCATCTATAAGCCAAAATTGTTGACGCAATGAATTTAAAATCATTTGCGTTTCAGCATGAAGCTGACAATATTGTTCGTTTAAAATTATCAACTTAGTCAAGCGATGTTTTAAAGGGAGTATGATTTGATGTTTATGTTTGTGTGGTAGTTCAGCCTTAGCAATACGGCCACTCACGCGAATTAACTGTTCTGAGTCTTTGTAAGGATTTAACGAACTCAACTTAGAGGTGTTAGATACCTTTTCTTTTTTAGTTAGTAGTTTCAACTGCAAATGCTTCAATTTGCGCCAATCAAAGCAGTATTTTAAAAACATGTTCTTTTTCGATAAGCCCTAATGTACCGGTTTTTCGATTGATGAAAACGGTCCTACAGTTGTTGATAAACCGTAGACACCAAGTCGTGATGCGCTTTAAACGATATAATGTTGAGTATCTTTTGAAAATGTCAAAATCTTTTGAGATTGCCAACAATGTAATGAGCTTGGGCTTATGAGCTTCAGGAACTTGGTCGAAATTCGTTTATAATTTGAGCCATTTGGTTGGTTCTAATGAAAGCTAAAAGGGGCCAAACCACCAAAGTTCGTTATTAATTAACTTATCAAGTCTGATACCACGAGAAACTAAGTCAGATGGGTTGTCTTTGGAGCATACATAAGCTCATTGACTTATGTCTGTATATGTTTGAATTTCTGAAACACGGTTAGCAACGGTTAGTGTTTGGAGACGTTTTTAACCACAATAAAACAATTGTACTGTCTGTCCAAAAATGAATTGCGCTAAATTGCAATTTCAAAGATGAGTTTACTTTTCTGAACAAATTAACCGAAAGGACTGCACCACATAATTCAAGACGAGAAAAGATATCGATTTCAGTAGTGCAACACGGGATTTAAAACAAAGTAGTTCGATTTTTGATTCATTATTAGAATTTACCGATTTTACATAAATACAAGCACCGTATGCTACTTCCGATGCATCACTAAACCCATAAAGTTCAATTCGTTTAGATTTACGATGTGAAATATGTCGAGGAATTATGATTTTTTCGAGGTCTGATATTTGTGTAACAAAATTTAAGCAAAGTTGAGTTAGCTCTTGAGGAAGGGGATCATCCCAACCAATTTTGAGCTGCCAAAGGCGCTGAATAATGATTTTAGGTTGTAAAATTACAGGCGACAAGAGTCTTAAAAGGTCGAAAAGTTTTGATGTAAAAGAGAGTATTGTTCCTTTGGTTACATCGTTTGAAAAACTTACAAAATCAATTTTATATTTGAATGTATCGGTTTGTGGTTGCCACCACAGTTAGAATCGGTTAGAATATTTATGTCATTAGCTGCCCATTTCCGCAATTCAAACCGATATTGTTTTAATACTTCAGTTAGCTGCGACTTTAGTAAAATACCGTTTTCAAGATTTTCCGCACCAGTTAGCAGATCATCTACATAAAAATCCGATTTAATAACCTCACTAGCCTGGGGATAACGATTTGCACTTTATGACGCTACTTCGTGCAAACTACGAATGGTTAAGTATGCTGCAGATGCAGTACCATATGTTACGGTATTTAGCCTGTAATGAGAAATTAGTTCTTCTGGATTTTTACGCCACACGATTTTTTGGCAATCCCGATGATGATTGTTAACCATTACTTGTTGGTACATTTTTACAATGTCAACGTTTATTACGAAATTGTGTTTACGAAAACGAATCAAAATTGAAAATCTTGTATTGTTGAACCCACTATTAATGTATCGTTTAATGATATTGCGTTTGAAGATTTGCAAGAACCATCAAAGACTACGCGCAATTTTGTAGTGCAACTAGAACTATTCATCACTCCATAATGAGGTAAATAAAAAATACGATTCAAACAAGAAGAATATTCTGATTGTTTGATTTTTGACATATGCCCTAGGCTTTCATATTCTTCCATAAACTTAATATAATTTTGCTTAAAATCGGGGTTTCTAAAAAATTTCTTTTCCACAGCGTATAATCTCTTGATTGTATTATCTAATAATTTTCTTCTATATTTTGTTTAAATGGCAAATCAACTACAAACCGCCCACTTTGATTACGTTAATAAGTTTTCAAAAAATTGTTTTTGCAAAATTGGTCATCAGCTAAACATTTAGATTCGTGCTGAAAGTCGTCTATTTGCCAAAATTGCTCTAAGTCAAAATTTAATCCGGCTCGGAGGACCATGTACTTTAGTGCGATGTAAAAGTACAATTTTTGATGATAATTCACAATTTTTTTATGGTTTCTTTAAAACATTAAGTAGTTGACAAATAAAACTTCATTTTCAGTCTTAACTAAAGCGTAGTTGTTGACAAAGGAATCTCCCTTTTTTACCCTACCGTTTATAAATTGGGTCATTTTAATAACCCAGATGTGACCTAAAAGCGTACCGCATTACAATCAGCTATTTGAATATTGAACAGTGATATTAATTAAATAAAATAATATGTTTTAATCCTTTGTGATTTTTTAAAACTTAAAAATACGTTTTTTACTAGATGTTTATGTTACTTAGGTAGACGCACTATATATTTTTTATTATCTAAAAAATAATTTCATTGAAACTGAAACTATTTTTTTTGTTAAAACAACAACTGTTGCAATTCAGTGACCATTTAATGCTATCTATTACAGTAAACAGTTTTAAAGTTTTAGGTAATATTCAGTCGCAATAAATAATTTTCTTTAGTTTAATGTAAATAACTATGGATTGCTAAAAGCATGTTAAATAATTTTTACTTCACCGGGCGCATCATCTTAAAAGGTGACCAACGGTTATTGGTTCAAAATAAATGACAATTTTTAATTTAATTTAAATTCAAGTAATACTGGTATTAAAATGAGGGAGTCCAACATGGTAGCGCATAAAAAAAATATTATAATATTATAAAAAAATATTATAATATTATAAAAAAAATATTATAATTACATAAAAAATATTATAAAAAATATATAATTAAAATATTATAAAAATATATTTAAATGATTTTGTTTAAATTGTAGTCAGATTCTTCAGAAATGTGAGTATGTAACTGATTCTTGAATAAAGTTCAATTTTCATTTAATACAGGGTGTTACAACTAGTATGTTTTTTTTCAAATTTGGAACGCCCTGTACAGTATATCAGTAGTAGCAGCTATTTAGAAGTAAGGGATAATTATCTGTTTCTAACATTTTCTTTGTTTGTGCTTACTTTTCTATCTGTGCTATTAGAGGAAATTATGCAGTTTTAAAGCGCCACATAGACGAAAAGTGATCCACTTCAATATTAACCGTTAGACCGGACTTGAACCTCATATAACAGGTGTGGGAGTCAGACATTGACAACTCCGACCGGAGACGTTGAATAACCTAAGGATGGAGCGTTTTTAGAGATCAAAGTTGTAACACCCGTTATTAATTTATTGTTTATAACGTGTAGTTGTGTATATTTTCTTGTGCATGTTGTGTTACTAACCCTGTGTTTAAAAATTAAATCGTTTATTTTTGCATGTCACGCTTTAAAACTCTCCTAACAGCAGAGATAACAAAAATGTTAGAAAAAGATGGGGTTATAATTATCCCTTACTTCTAATTAGCTGCTACTACTAGTATATTTCACAGGGCGTTCCTAATTTTTAAATAAAAAACTTAGACTCGTTGTAACACCCGAAAATTAAACTTTACTCAAGAATCAGTTACACAAATCCTGATGAATCAAACCACAATTTAAAAAAAAATTATCCAAATTTAACTAATGTTTCAGAATGTTTAGAATGTCAATGATTTTTTGTCCGACAGTGTATTTAATCACGTTTTGTATAGGTACTTATGCATTTTTTTAGCTTTTATACTAGCTGATGCGGGTTATGACGTATGGTTAGGAAACTTCAGAGGTACAATGTATTCTCGAAAACACGCCAATTTAACAGACGAAGACAGAGACTATTGGAATTTTGATACATACGAACTTGGAAGATACGACGTTGGAGCAAATATTGATTTAATCTACAATTTGACAAAGCAACAAGTGGTATACGTCGGGTATTCTTTTGGGTCAACTGCAGGATACATGTATTGTGCTTCATTTCCGCATATAGCACGCGAAAAAGTTAAAATAATCATCGGTATGGCGCCTACGTTGTATTTGAAGGAATGGAAAAATGTTTCAAAGTATCTTATACCTCTTTGGTTGAAGATGCAGGTTTTTAAATACTTATTCATTAACAATAAATATTAGTTTTAATTTTACAGCCTTTGGCTTTAACATTTACTAAAGGCGAAGTTTATTTACGAGGAAAAGCTCCGAGTCCTTTAAGAAAATATGTGTGTCTACCATACCCGATACAAATGTACATATGCCAATTTTTTGATATGATGGTTACTGGGTTTGATTACGGACAAAATGATCCTGTATGTCAATTATTTTTATATTCATGTTGTGACGTAAATTTTTAGGAAACATTACCTGTAACCATGGTACAGAATTCTGATGCCACATCTTATAGAACCATTTCGCACGGTTTACAATTGATACAGAAAGGTACTTTTGATTATTGCGATTACGGTCCTGAACTTAATAAGGCGAAGTATGGGGTGGAAGATCTTCCACAATATAATCTTTCAAGATTGAGTATTCCTACTTACTTAATCTACGCAAAAAATGATATGATGATAACAAAAGAGGTTAGTGTATTATATTGTACTGTGAGCACAAATAATTAATTTTGAGTAATTTTAGAATGTATTAAAATCGTATGAAATTTTGTTGGAGTTAAATATTCATGTCTACGGAGTATACGAAATTAAGCATGATGATTTTAATCACGACGATTTTATCGTTGCTCGTGATGTTGTACCACTCTTATATAAACCTTTAGTAGAATTTATAGATTTATTATACGCATCTGATAAGTAAACTAATAAAAATACTAATTATGACTTTAGCTATGTTACTTTATTTTAAAATAAATTTTACTACTGTAGAATCACAACAGCATTTAAAAAAAAATTAAATAAAACTTTTATTCAAGTTAAAATTAAATAATTGGTTTTGGTGTTCATAGCACGTTTGTGAACTAGTGTCGTCTAGGTTTGGGTCAGCTACATCAGATTTATTTCATTTTTGATCTTGGATGTTACTTCAATTACAAAATTTTTATAACTTAGTCTCAAATGTACAATAAAGGTAACATACCTTGGAATTTGAGATGAAGAGAATCTTGTTCTAGAAGATTTTGAGTCTTGATGTGTGGATTTCGACGACGTAGAACCATTCTTTCTTCTTGCGGTTGCTTGGATGCTTTGTTATGTAAATTTATTAGACTCGATTCTGACTGCCAAATTTACTGATCTGTGTCATTGAAATAGAGATGCCGAGAAGAAGCAACTTGTTGAGCAGACCTCGATTACGCGAAGGGTTTGTTGGGCTGTTGAATGATTTTTTTTTCAAAACCAAACTTACTGGAGAAATTAATTAAATAGCTTTGACCTATTCTGTAACCTAATAAGAATTACGACCACGGCAATTTTGAGTGACTCCCAAGTTTTGGATTTGCCCCGTACAAATGTGATAGTGAGAAATAGGACGTTTAATAAAGACAGCAGATTAATCTCTTTTACCTGTGGTCTTATTGTTGTTATACTTATGAAATTATGGGTTGTCGCTATTTTACAGATGAGATTTGGAATTTAGTGCGACGTTGAAGTTTTGCCGGTAGAAGAATTCCTGTTCCAAATGGCTATGTGCAAGGAGATTGGTTTTCCTGTACCCATTACTCGGTTCGGAACGAAACTGGCTGAGAACTGGTCGACGAAACAGCTTTTGTGATTTTGGTATAGTAGCTGCTAGCGAACTTCGGCTTGGTGGCGGTGGACGCAGTGCAAGGTCTTTCACTCCACCATCTTAATGTGCGTAATGTGTTCGTACGGAGTAGAATAATGAGCACAAATATTAGTATTACCGGGTATTGATCATCGTTGTAATTAAGTTGGGTATTATTTGTTGTTCGCCGGTTGCTCCGATTTCCCACTTTTGCGTATACTCGTATGCTTGACCCGCCTGGGGCACCTCTGTAGCTACGAGCGGAATACATCAAAGCGCTTGCAAAGGGAGCCACTGTCCGACGTCGCTTTGATTGAGCCTCAACGTTTGTTCCTTTTTGTTGAAGTTTTCTTGATGTTTATAGATTCCAATGACCCCACTAACCAATCTGTTCTAATAACTAAAAGAATTAAGGCTTTCAAGACTAGACTGCTTTCTTGATTGGACCGTGTCGAAAAGGTAACCGTAGTTGCCAATGTTTTGCCACTCGTTTTAATAACCGTTAACAGTTGTTAGCCACTTAGAGCTCTCAAAGAGTATCTTGTGATCCCGCTTGTTATCGCGCTTGTTCTGCTACCGTTGATATATCGGTATGCTCTCTGAGATATCAATCAATTAAGAAACACCAACATTTAACTGTAACGACACTAAATGTCGTTACAGGTAACTGTTGGCATTTCTTAGTTTATACTATTTGTACGTGTTCTTTATACACGAGGTGTCGCATGACACGCATTTCACGTATTTATCAACGTCAACTTTTGGATCCAAATAAATTAGAAATTAATTTAAAAAAATGCAACGCAATGAAATATAAAATAAACGTTAGTGGGTGTTGCCACCTTACGGGCAGTAGCATGTACTTACTGATTCATCAAAATAAATAATTTGTAGAAATATTTAGTGTGTAAGATGCTGTGAACTTTACAACCGGCATTTTACATGCAACAGAGATTTCTTTAAATTATTTATCTTGAAATATAAAATAGTTAATTGAAGACTTTTATAACGTTACTCTTTCACATAAGACATATGTTACAATTATCAAATTAAAAATTAGATCAAAATTTTGTCTATTTTTTTATATTTAGCAATACTTTTATTAATATTATATACCTAAAAACTTGCACAAACAAGATTGTTGTAAGTTATATTATCTATAATATTTATTTATTTTTGTTAATATAAAAGTTGCAATGTTGTGTTCTGTGGCGCATCACTTGTGTATCTGGGAATAGTTTTTAAAATTATTTAATAACGATTCTAAACCAAAACGATTGGGGAGAGACTGGGTGGAACCAAAACGTTCTAATCCCGTTATTTCTAACATAAATGTCAATATTTTGTAAATAACCAAAAATGGTTAACAAAAATTTAAAAGCAAAGTCTTACATATACCTATTTTTCCGTTAGGGAATTAACGCCAAAAACTATAGAGTTATTAAAAAGGTAAAGTTCAAAAGGTATACCAACTTTAAATTTGAGAGTTTACGTCTTAATTAATAGATTAAGAATAGTATTTTATTTCGTTTTCTAAAAATAAAGTTTAAATAGATAATTATTATTCATTTTAAACAGTATTTTCAAAGAAGATTCACCGCATCTTACGATTTTTGAATAACAGTTTTACTTAGAATCTATTTTCAATGTTGATAATTCAAATAATGTATTAATAATAATTTTACCAAATGATTAGTTAATTACATTTTTCTTAATGCGTAAAATAGGTGAAAATAGCTTTAAATCTTTTGACCTATCTACATGTAAATTGAAAACTAATCATTGCATTAATTTTTAGTGCGACATATTTAATAATGTTTTTATTAAAAGCCCATATTTTATTAGGCGTGTGTATAAAAGTTCATGACAAGATTATTACTGCAAATTTTGATAAACAATTATGTGTAAATTCTTTTAAAATAAAAATTTTTTAAAATTGATTTTAAAAATCGATTATAAGAACGATTATAAAAAAGATTTTAGACACCGATTTTAAAATCCGATTTAAAAATCGATTTTAATATACGATTTTCGAGAAGTAACCGGTTAATCAATTTTTTCGGTTAATCGGTTTTAGTTAGTGACGGTTTTGCCACCACTAGCCTTAAATCTACAAAATATAATTAGCAATATTTGCGGAATTTACCAATTAATGGAAGAAAAAAACGTTCAAAACCCATTGTTTTTATCGGTAACAATTTTTGGAAAAGAACACTTTAACCAGTTTCGTATTGAAACTAGTTGGAATCCCGCCTAAAACTACGATTTTCAAATTACTAATTTTCATTATTCAACAATGACACTAAACCGTATTCACCGATGTTTTTAAATCTGTTTCTAAAACTAGTTTTAGTATAAGTTACTCCCAACCATGTTTAAGTATGCAATTAAATTTGTTTTTAAATACAGTTACTTTGCAGTTACTAAAGAAATTTTTGAGATTAAACGTAGAGGTGAATGGTTCAAATTTAAAAATAATTTTAAAAATACTTCTAAAAGTACTTTTAAAATTTAAAAGTGGAGGTGAATACGGACTATTGTATTTAATTTATTTGTTTAACGGACCCATTCTATTTTACAAAAGAGAAAACTATTTCGTGTTTAGGATATAAACACAAGTAGCACTTGAGTATGAGCTCAAAATTCAGCCTTTTTCTAAATTTTAATATAAACTTATACAGAGGGCAATTTTAAGTTTTATTGTTACTCACTACTTTTATTTATTTGATGTAATTAGTCGAACAGTGTCAAACTCCCTACTTAACTCTGATTCTTAATGCCTTTCTTTTATTCAATTCTAAAGTATTTTGTTACTGTAATACCTGTATAAAAAAAGTATTTTATTAATTATATTAGTTTAAGGACTGATTTTTCATCTCCAGTTAATTTTATCTGTCGGTTAATCATCTTAAAAACGCGATTTTCTAAAAATTTGATTGGGTCAATGCTTCCTTTTCCATAGTAGTTAAATATTTACCTGCAGGATTATAAACATTAAAAGGATGTTCAAACAAAAATCTACTTTTAAAACGCCTCGGTAATGGGCTTCTTTAAAGTCCACGGGTGTACCTAACGTAGTAACAATAACTAACAGGCAAATATCGTACCAAGAAGTGAATTGCAAAAAATTATTCTATATAAAATTGTGAAAGCATGTAAACCATCCAAATCATTTAAACTTTAACTTTATTCTTGCTGGCTTGCTAAATAAACACGTTTGATAAAATTCTTCTAATATTTACTCTGAATCAAGTCTAGGTAAAAAATAAAATTGGTTAAAGAGTGTGTAAAACAAAATTTTATTGAAACAAAAATTGATTAAATTCCAACTGTCGTAATTTATTAATCATGTGATTTATAAATATATTGAACTATAAATCAACACATAATTCTATCAGTACAAATTGAGATTCTAATCGTGCTCTTTAACTTTATTGCCATAAAAAAATAGTCTGGATCATTATCCGACACTACACGAGACAAAACAAACAGTTTCCTTAGCATGTGGTTTGGTTTAGGTAAATGAACTACCACTTTGGTGCTTAGAAAATGTGGCAATTTTTAACAAAAACATATGCATGTAAGTTCCAGAAACAAATTATAAAATCTAGTAATGATTCAGCACATTTGGAAATAATCAAAAACGTGTTGTTTTCGTGAAATTCCAAAGAGAGACCTTTTGAACATTACAAAATTCGATTATTAAAGTAATCACAGCCCTGGGTTCAATAGATCAAATGTACACATATATAGATGTATAAAGTTTCTTAAATTATAGGTGCGATTAAATAAATCAATGTTGACCCCAATAGGTGTGGCATAACTACATGTATATGATAACAGTTGCAGCATAATACAGAAAAAACAAGCGTTTTGCGCAGAATTTTACTTCGTCCCCATGAAAGACCAAAATCCTCTACAATCTGCTCCACAATCTTTTTTTATTAATTGGTTTGTCTTCTTATTTATATATTTTCTATTTTCTTCCCACCTAATATTTTTCTTAACCCATAGGTACTGAATACCCATCGTATTTTTAACTATATATTTTTTAAATTTGGCAACATTAAAATTTTTTTTATTAGTATTCTTCTGCAGTAGAAGGCTTCAGATAATACATATAATTTTCATCAAATAGCAACAAGTTCCAAAAGATTAACAAAAAATAAAATCGAAAATAGTTAGCAGGCTGAAGAGTTTGGGGAGAATTTGGAGAAACGGAAAAAATAAATATGATCTTAGTTAAAAAATATATATGTGAGGTACAGAGAAACTACAAAGACTGGCTAAAGAAAATGACAATAATCAAAAGGATAATAAAATACTAAGTAACCACAATTCCAAAACAGAACAAAAGAGTATGAGGAAAAAGAAGGGTTACCCATAATAAACAGTTGGTATGGAAAAAATTATACCAAATAGTCTAAAACAACCACAATTAAAGGTAGGCCTCCCGCTTGTAATTTAGTTTCCATGTTTCCTCGAGGTCTCAAATATTATTTCTGAGCAACCTCACACATTTTCAAAAACAAAGAAAAAAGTATGGGCAGTAAGTTCCGCCAAAAAAGATATAAAAACTATTGTTTAGTATCAAACTTATAAATTGCCCATTTGCAATTAATGCTGAAACAATTGTGCCCCAAATATTTTGAAAAATAAGCGAAAACTTTATTTCGATGTATGTACAGTGTGTCCCACTTGTTATAATTTCAGAGCACCTCGGTTGTTAGTAAAGATAGAAGATTGCGGATTTTGCAAACTAGCGCCAATTTTTTTAGAATTGAAAGCTGGTAACAGCAAAATTTCTATAGACTCCTTGGTTTAAGCGATACAAGGTAAAATTGAAAATTTGAACTTTTCGACTATAATAGCTTTATTATTGCTATATATTTGGTAGGTATACCGTATTGTTTCAATACTCTTAGAAAATTTATATACTACTTTGAGTGTTTGTCTTGAAATAATTTTTAATTGTGCTTATGTGATTGACACATGATCTTTCTTAATATTTCTAAAATTATATTCTGACCATTATTTTGCTAGTTGTGGTGATCAGGGTGATCGGTCTCCAATTTTCACAAATTCTTTAATTTACTTTTTTTTTATTTTTATTTTAATAATTATGTTTTTTGACCAATCCCTTTGAATTTGTTATTGTGTCCACATCTTGTTAAGTAGTATATTAAAGCATATCGTTAAGTAATTTAAATGTATCTCTATCAGTACTGCTTGAACTTATTTTTCAATGTTTGTATTGCATTTATTATTTCGGTTTTAAAAATAAGGAAAGAAATTCCAATGTTTCATGTATATCTGTTATATCTTCTATTTTTGTGTTCATCTTTGTGTTTACTTTGACTATCTCAAAGTAGTAAAGTGTTTTACTAATATGGCTCTAATCGCTTCCTTTGTGGAACATGTTTTCATGTTTATTTGGTTGTTGGAATTATATTTGGTACCACTAGTTTTTTTGTTATCTTGTATACTATTTTTGTGTTGTGCTTTCTGGCTGCCTTTTCTGCTGTGCTAGTCATTCTCTTAATATAATTTCTTTCATCTTGTTTGGTGCTTTTTTATACTTCATTATTTTGGTTTTAGTATAGTTTTTCTTTTGGGCTTAATTTGTCTCTGTCAGTAGCTTTACTCTTGTCACTTTTTTCTTTTCTGTTTGTCCACGCGTTAGGGAGTTTTTGAGTAAAAACAATTAATGCAGTACTACCTTTACTCAGTCTTCTAACTCTATTTATAAATTTATTTACAATCAATTTGTCCAGTGCTTCTAAATCAATTATTGCTTAAATTATAAATAATACTAATCTATTTACATACAGTGGTTTAGAATTACTGGTAATATTATTATTTCTATTTTACATTTATGCTGACTTGTAATAGTTCTAGTTTTATTCCTTATTAAGTATTTTTGTCATTGTATTTATATTATGAAATGTGTGTCAATATGTTTACCTTCGTTTGTAATGAACTAAATTATATTGTGAAATTACATTTAAATTACGCTGTGAAATCTGTTTAATTTCCTAATTGAACATATTGCCACCTTAAGTTCTGGGAACTGCCACATATTGGTTCGACTTAACTAAGTGTGCTGATTAATTATCCTGACTTATCATTTATTTAATGTTTTATTTTTGTGACATATCATCTCTTATCTCTAACTGTTTTAGCTCAAATTCGGTTGCAGCTTCTTCCGCTCCTTTCCCATTTCTATTTCTAATTGTAATTCGCTTTTTACGTCTTTGCAAGACCTTCTTCCCGACATACAGCAATATCAGAACTAGTACACCAACAGATGCTACAGTGCTAGTGTTTACCAATACTGAATGATGTCGTATAGTTTTCCATTTCGTTTCGTCTAATTTTTGTTGCAATTCTTCTTCGTCGTATTTTAATTTGACTAAATTGTCATTTGGCTTAATAACTTCGTCTTGATCGAGATCAACTTCTGGACCGTTTATGATTCTTGACGTAGTCAGGTTTGCCACCACCGGACGAGTGAAACCAGCTAAAATTGGAATACTATCTGTCCGTCTTGGTGTTAATATCGTTGTTTTTGTAATGATTAAACAGTTTTGTGAAATAGTTATTATCCCCGTTTTATTCAATGAGACGTCTTCTCTAATTCCGTTGCATGTAATTGCAATTCGAAATTTCTCTGGTGCTATAAACAACCAGGCATTTTTGGTGTATAGCTGTTGCCAGATTACCTTTTAAATTTCCTTTGGGATATTGAACATGTTGATTTCTCGTTTCTTTGATAAATTTCGTCCACAATGCAACTAGGACTGTTATCAATACTTTTAGTTGAGCTGGAGTACAAATATATACATAATCTTCTATTTTAGTATTTTTAATAAATTCATCTGCTGTACTTGTAAAGTATTGTTGTGAATTATAATCTATTCCAATTATGTCACTCGATAAATCCATCATCCAATATTGATGATTTTCTATTTTGTGCGGGATGGCTGTTGCTTTTATTAGCAAAAACTCCGTTGTTTCTAAGATGTAAAAATACCCGAACACATGAATAAATTCGTTGCTGTGTTCTAACCCGGTTTTTGAATTGGATATTCTAAAATTTGTATGCCTGCTGGTAATTTCCTGCTTGCTTTGTTTATTAAGTCTTCGATATGTGCTGGCGATATGAATTCATACAGATCTCCTTTATTGAAGTGTATATTTAATAGCTTTCTGTATAATTCTTCTAAATCGTCAATATAATTACTTGCTACTTGATATACGCTTAATAAATGAATAGCAAGTTTATTTTCATTAATCTTGTTATACCAACGTTGCATATCTCTTATTACATCCAATCCCTTATTCAACCTTTCTTTAAAATGATTTAATTTACTATTTATTCTTTGTTCCGTATCGTTAAATTTTGATAAAATTTGCAACATAAGTTTAGTTTGATGTTTCGTGGTTTGTATAATTTCCTTTTGATTCTTATCTAGGACTTCAATGTCTTTGTATACCTCATCGTTTACCCCAAATATTGATGTTAAAAAATCGCCAAGTACACCTCTCTTCTGTCTTTTTACCTTTGATTTTTCTATACCCTTTTTAACCAATTGATAATTCGTTCTTTTTCTTCCAAATGATACATTAGTGACTGACATTCTATTGTGCTTGCTAAATCTTGCATTTGTAAGCACATTGCTTTTATTTTATTTATTGTTTCATTTACTGATTGGGTATCGTTTTCAATTTTATTTTTGGGAATTTTATCTCGATTCTAAACATCCCTTTCTCAATCCTTGCATGACCTATTTGTTCAATATACATTCCAGGTTGCGGATTTTCAATAACATAGTTTGTAATTATATTTGCTTTACCAATGCTAAGTATGTATAAAAATATCATAATCATCATTTTCCAACTTAAATGTTTTGCTTCCGCCGACCTTGTGGTTGAGGTAGGTTTTTCTTGGCCTGTACTCTTATTAAATTGCAACTTGCAACTGTTGCAACTTTTTATTACTTTGTGCTTCTTCATCATTTCCATTTATTGGTAACAGAATTAATTTATGTATTGGCCTTTTGAAGACTTGATTATCACTTCTTTTTACTGTGACTACTCTAACGGCTCCGTCTTCATCTGGATGCACTTCAATTATTCTGGCTATCGGCCATTGGGCTGCATTTAATACTTGTTCTTTAATTAAGATTACGTCCCCTATTTTAAGATTTTCTTTTTTGTTTGCCATTTATAACGTTGTTGAAGATTATGAATGTATTCAGAAGACCATGCCTTCCAAAATTGTTTTTCATTTTTGCACGAGTTTCCATCTTCCTGTTAATTTTTCTCAATGTTTTCTTGTACTTTATCGGCTGGTGTTAATAGTGCTTGTCCTATTAGAAAATGACTCGGTGTTATTACAGATGTGTCTTGTATGTCTTCCGAAAGAGGACATAAAGGTCTTGAATTAAGGCATGCTTCTATTTGATGTGTTAACGTTGATAATTCCTCGTAGGTCAATGTTGCATCTCCTATTATTCTTTTAAGATGATATTTTGTTGACTTCACACCGGCTTCCCACAGTCCACCAAAATGAGGAGATGAAGGGGTATGAAATGCCATTGCGTGCCTTTCGTAGCAAGTTCATCTGAAATTGTTGAATTTTTATTATGTTCCCTACTTCTTCCTCTATTATTTTACTGGCTCCTATGAAATTTGACCCATTGTCACTATATATATTGGTACATCTGCCTCTACGACTCATGAATCTTTGCATGGCCGCTAGAAATGCTTCCGTTGTCATATCGCTAACTATTTCAAGGTGAATACCTTTTGTAGCTAAACATACAAAAATTGCAATGTATCCTTTATAGGATTTGTTGCCTCTGCCCTTAGAAACTCGGATTTGTATTGGCCCAGCGTAGTCCACTCCAGTGTTTTCAAAGGGTGCTGCTGGCCTTACTCTTGGTGTTGGTAATTGCCCCATTAATTGTTGAGCTGTTTGCGCTTTATATCGTACGCAAACAATACATTTATTTATATTATTCTTTACTTCTCTTTTTCCATTTATAATCCAATACTTCCTGCGCACGTATGCCAGTGTTTGTTGATTTCCTCCATGTAAGGTAATTTTATGTGCTTCTTGGATGATGAGCTTGGATAAGTGACTTTTTGCTGACAAAATTATTGGATGTTTCTCATCATAAGTTAGTAACGAATGTTGTAATCTTCCGCC
The DNA here is from genome assembly GCA_030710515.1 of Abscondita cerata. Lineage (NCBI taxonomy): Eukaryota > Metazoa > Arthropoda > Insecta > Coleoptera > Lampyridae > Abscondita > Abscondita cerata. The sequence continues at coordinate 317,066 of JALBCR010003192.1, forward strand.
GACTCTGAGAATGCCTTCGCCATCTATGAATGGATGTAGTATTTTTAACTTACTTTTATTATCTAGGGAATCCCCGTTCGAGAGGGCCGTAATTTCCGACTGATATTCATGATTTTGGTCGATTATTGTGATCTTATTTAGTGCTAATTGCAATTCTTTAACTGTGAGTGAACCAGTTCTTTTATTTTTCAGATTTCTACAATTTTGTGCAAATCTCATGCACTGAGTAATTACTCGTACTAGTTTTGTTTTCGTTGAAAATGTTTTAATTATGTCTATGTTACTATTTTTATGTTAACATGTAGACATAATTGTTTTTCTCTTTTGTTTCTTCTACCACTGGCTTTATTTGGATTTCATTAATTGGATAATGTGTTTGTTTTAACCACTCAGGTCCGTTCCACCATTGAACTAATTTTTTAAGTTTGATTGCCTCTACTCCTCTTGAAATGTAATCAGCTGGGTTCTGTGCTGATACCACATGATGCCAAGCGTCCTTAGCTATATACTGATTTATTTCTGATACTCGATTCGCCACGAATGTTTTCCACTTCGACGTATCTCCTTTGATCCAAGATAAAGTGATTGTTGAATCACTCCAAGCATAAATACGAGGATTTTTAATTGTAACGCCTTTTTACTCTGTTCAATAATTTTGCTAAAAGATGAGCAGCACATAACTCTAATCTTGCTAGTGTAGTTTTTGTCTTGATTGGCGCTACTTTTGATTTTGCTGTTATTAACGTTATTTCACCATTTGATACTACTTTTAGATATACTACCGCCCCGTATGCCTTTTCTGCCGCATCACAAAAGCCATGTATCTCAATTTCTGAATCTTTAGTTTGTCCAGTCCACCTTTTGATTGTTATAGTTTCTATGTCTGCCAGTTGCATATAATATTTACTCCAACTTTCTTGTATTTCGTTTGGAATCGGTTCGTCCCAACCCAGTTTTTTAATCCACAATGTTTGTATAAAAATTTTGGCTCTTATTGTGACTGGTGCTAACCAGCCTAATGGATCAAATAATTTGGCAACTTCCTTTAGAATTGTTCTTTTGTTCTAGGAGGATCATTTTTGACGTGAACTTTGAACTTAATTGAATCATCTTGAGGCGACCAATTTATGCCTAAAGATTTTTGAATTCACCTTCTTTTATTTCTTTAATGGCGTCATCTTGTAATTCTGAAGATAAATTGTTCATAAAATTTTTCGAATTACAGAACCACTTCCTTAAATTGCATCCACCGCTTTTAAACATTTCTATTAATTGCTCTTGCAGGTTTATTGCTTCCTCTTCTGAGTCAGCCCCACTTATTAAATCGTCTACATAAAAATCATTCATTGTTATTCTTGACGCTTCTGGGAATCTTAATTCTTCGTCTTTTGCCAGTTTCTGCATTGTTTTTACTGCTAGGTATGGTGACACCGCCATTCCATACGTAACAGTTGTTAATTTAAATTCTTGAATAGGATCTTTGTGATTGAACCTATACAGAATTCTTTGATAATCTTGATCATCCTCATGAATTTTTATTTGTCTGAACATCTTTTCGATGTCAGCCGTGAACCCTATTTTGTGAGTTCTCCATCTCATTAAAATATCTGCTAATTCTTGCTGTAGCCGCGGACCGACATACATTATATCATTTAGGCTCTTCCCATTAGTTGTTTTGCACGATGCGTCATAAACTACTCTTTGTTTACTTGTCGTGCTATCCTCTTTGATTACAACATGATGTGGAAGATAATATAACCCCTTTTGTTCTTCTGATTTAGGTACTAGTACCATATGACCTAAATTCAAATATTCATTCATAAAACTCTTGTATCCTTCAGTTAAATTTTTATCCTTATCTAAGCGTTTTTCAACTTGTATTAGCCTTGCTGTTGCTCGTGACCTTGATTCGCCGAGTTGTTTATTTTCTTTGAAAGGAATGCGTACTTCATACGCTCCGTTATGTTGTCGTTTCACTGTATTTGCATAAAATTCTTCGCAAAATTCTTCTTCATTATTTAATCGTACGGGTTCATTTATGTCCTCCATTTCCCAATATTTTGATAATTCAATTTCTTCTGCCCGCGTAATCATACTGATTATATTAATGTTCTTCTCTGGTTGAGTTGGACTATTTCCTTGAATTATCCAACCAAACTCAGTGTTTTGTCCTAACAATCCATCATCCGTTTTCTTAATACCTTGTAAAATTATTTCTTTATAATCCGTTGCACCCAATAATATATCTATTGGTCCGGCTGTGTAGAATGTTGGATCGGCTAATATACAATTGTCCCATTGTTCTAATTTTGCTTCAATACTTTTTCTGGTAGCGATTTTGTTAATTTTGGCAGAATCATCAATTCTGTTGTTAATGTATAATTACTGGAATACCTTGGTTTGCATACTACGCGTATTTTACTGTTTGATTTGATGCTTGTTTTTCTGCACCAATTCCGTTTATTTCTGCTCTGATTTTTTCTCTCGGGAGATTTAATACTGCTGCTGCCTCTTCGGTTATGAATGATCCTTGTGATCCTGAATCAATTAATGCCCGCAGATACTCCGTTCCATTTTCCCAATTTTTCACTTTAATCATTGCTGTTGCTAATAAAACCGTTGTGTTGTGTTGAATTACGTGACTCGTAACTTCTTTACTTTTATTTACCTTTTCGGTGAGTTTTTCATTAGTTTTGATCTCATTTTTCTTGGTCATCCAAGTTGCTCTTCTTTCGTTATATTCTTGATGCAAAAGCGTGTTATGATTGCGGTTACAAATGCTGCAACCAAATCTAGCTCTACATGTTATAAAACTGTCATGCCGCATACACACATGACATAATCTTAATTCTTTTATAAATCTTAACCTATCTGTGACTGACAATGCCACAAATTTATTACATTGATGGATCGCGTGATTTGTGAAATTACAATAATAACAGTAAGAACTACGCTTACCTTCTTTAATATGAGCTGCTACTTGCGGCAAATTTCTTTTCTTCTCTTCACTTCTTTTTCTCCTCCAGCCTCCAGCGCTTGGAATCTGGTGCGGATGAACGTCAGCATTTCTTGTAGATTTTGAATCTCCAGTGGCTCTTTGATAGACGCTTCATATAATTCATTCGTTCTTGCATCCCACTTTTTGTAAATGTTGTACATTATGATTGGATCCCACGATGAAACATCGATTCCCATCACTCTTATTGCTTCCATACATTCTTTCGTTGTATTGTAAAGTTCTCTTAATTTTTAGAACATTCACTATTAATAATAGGAAATTCCATGATTTTTTCTACTAATTTTTTCAGCGTTAAACGTTTATTGTCATACATATTTGCTAATTCTTCCCATGCTGAATCGTAGTTGATTTCATTTATTTGAAAATGATTTATACTTTTACTTGCCTCCCCTTTCACGTAGGTTTTGAGATACTGCATTTTTCAGTCTTCGTAAGACCTGCATTGTTGTGTATCACCTTTTGAAAATGTCTTGAAAAGTCGTCCACTCCTCATATTTTCCATGGAAAACTGGAATTTGTATTTCTGGCAGCTTTACCCTAGACGAACTTGTTGATTTATTCATTGTTGTTGCACTTAATGCTTCTGATATTTCGCCATATCCCTTGCGTGCTTTTTCAAACTTTTGTTCAATGAAATACGGATGATTGAACTCAGTTTCCATTATTTTTATGCTAATATTTAATTGAGAAATAATTTCCCATTGCTTCTCAATGTCTTTTATCCACCACTGATAATTTTCGATTGGTTTTCCTTTTTCCAATTCTACCGTGGCTTTATTTATTGAGTTAATAAACTCTTCAATTCTTATTTCTTGTTCTCGTATTTGACGAGATCTGATTTGCATTTCTTCAACGCTTTCGTTATTTGATATGGAAGGTTTTGCACTTGTTTCTCCTTCATTAAATTTGTTTATATATTGCACAGCCTCATTATACACTGCTGTGATCTGGTTAAAATATTTATTTTTAAAGTAACTTGCTTGCTCTGTTTCTTCATTTTTAAGCTTGTTTAGTTCTTCGTTATTTTTCTTGCTTCTTCCCACAGCGATTGAATTGTTGAACTCCTTTCTTGGAAATAATCTTCTGTTTTTCTGCTCGAGGAATCCTTTTTCATATTATTATAAATTCTTTTAATTTCTTGCCCTACGTTTTCTTGGGCTTTGCTGATTTGATTAATTCTTTCCATCATGATCGATGCATCCACAATCGAACACTATAATTAATTGATTTTTTTTTTTTTTTTTAATTTGATTGAATTAATGAACTCTAGGTTCGTTTTCACCTTATCACTTGTTAATTTGTTGTTATCTACGCGGTTCTACATACTCGAAGTACCCGGTTGTTAAGCTCGAAGGACCATGTCCACGCGTTAGGGAGTTTTTGAGTAAAAACAATTAATGCAGTACTACCTTTACTCAGTCTTCTAACTCTATTTATAAATTTATTTACAATCAATTTGTCCAGTGCTTCTAAATCAATTATTGCTTAAATTATAAATAATACTAATCTATTTACATACAGTGGTTTAGAATTACTGGTAATATTATTATTTCTATTTTACATTTATGCTGACTTGTAATAGTTCTAGTTTTATTCCTTATTGAGTATTTTTGTCATTGTATTTATATTATGAAATGTGTGTCAATATGTTTACCTTCGTTTGTAATGAACTAAATTATATTGTGAAATTACATTTAAATTACGCTGTGAAATCTGTTTAATTTCCTAATTGAACACTGTTTTGTTATTGTTTTTAATTAAGATACACGTTTGACCATATTTTTCCTTGTAACTTATTGTTTCGGTTGCAGTTTTTTTTAATGTATTTTTATAATTGATCCACATCCCCTTGATAGATAACGTCGATGGATCTACCATGATCTTAGTTTTTCTTGCTATTGCTTCAATGAACTTCTCTCCCATTTCTGTGACATCTAATTTATGTATATTAAATTTTTTTTATTTTGGGTATGGTTTATAGTTTTACATCTTGTAGCAAATTTTTACACTACTTTACTATAAGGATGTGATTGATTTGGTTCCGAGTTGTCACATCTGATAATGTCTAAGATATTTTGTTGACGTGTTTATGTGGAATTAACACTAGAAGCGCGGTCGATCCAAATTTGACCCAGTTCATTGTCGTTTATGCTCTAATATATGTATTATTATACGTAGCCACCTCATTTTTTATGACTTTTTATGAAGTGTGATCATTATTGTTTAAGCAAAATTTCAATTACATAATTGCATCACATAAATTTTTGTATTTGATTTTACCTTAAAGCGCGGTTGGGTTAATTTGACCCAATCACGTATATACAAAGTTAACTAAATTTTTCTCATATTTTTATTACTGAATTAGTCGAAATATCGATGAAATCGTCATTAGTTACTCATGCGCCGATTTGAATATTCGTTTTAGTAGGAGGGATGGTGGGGGTGTGTGGTAAAGAAAGAAATCGCTGCATTAGTACCTTGCGAACTATTGATGTGAACATAGCACGGATTTTCGCTCTGACACGTTGCAAGTACGAAAACAGAAAAGCAAAATATTTGCGCGCATTATGGCTGCTCGTAATCTAAAATATGAGGAAATTATGCAAGATATCGATGAAGACAACTCGGAGGGCGAACCGTTGCAATCGTCTGAAGAAGAGTGGGAACAGTTACCAACAGACAGCGACCTATCGTCCGATGATGGAAGTTCAGGTAAATATTCTTATTCTACATGTATTAGAAAATGGTAAATAAAAAATTATATTTGGCATAGTATCCGTTGTAGCACTGTGCCTTTACTATCACTTTTATACTGTTTGTGCAAATAATAAGTGATAATAATTTTTAGATAAACACATAACGTCACCCACTGTAGACGAAAACGGTGCTTTTCGACAGTTCAGAGGTCGTGGAAAAACTAGAGGTCGTGGTGCACGCAGTCGAGGTCGAAGCCGGGGCCAACCGTTACTGAATGAAACACATCGTTGTTTGAACGAAATTCCTGAAGGAACTGAAATTACAGCACCTGATGGCACGGCATGGAGAGTGAATGCAACGAACCAGGCACAACCAGGTAGATGAGGTCAACAAAACGTATTCAGAGATCGTGCTGGCCCCACTGCATATGCAAAACGTTATGTAGATGAGACATGCATCAGTGCTTGGCGTCTTATGGTTGATGAAAAACTTTGAAACATGTTTTGTCTTGCACCATAACCGAAGCGCGTAAACACTCACCTGACTGGGTTCTAACAATTGAAGAGCTCGAAGCTTTTCTAGCTGTGATTTATGTACGTGGGGCCATAGGCGCAAAATCTTTAGATTTAGATTCTTTATGGTCAATGAAATGGGGTAACAATTTTATAAAGGAAACGATGTCTCGGGATAGATTTCGAGAAATTATGAAATTTTTGAGGTTTGACGTAAGATCTGCGAGAACGCAACGACTGAAAACTGACAAATTTGCTTTGATGTCCGAAGTGTGGTACAACTTTATTTCCAATGCCCAAACTTGTTATGTGCCAGGACCTTTTATAACAATTGATGAACAACTTTTCCCTTCCAAATGTCGATGCAGATTTACTCAATTTATAGCAACAAAACCCGATAAATACGGACAAAAGTTCTGGTTGGCTGTAGACAAGGACTCAAAGTATCTAGTAAATGCCTTTCCGTACCTAGGCAAAGATGACGTCAGACCCAATGACGAACGTCTTGGGGATTACGTAGTCAAAAAGTTGATGCAACCATACGTAAACAAAGGAAGAAATGTTACGTGTGATAATTTTTTACGTCTTTGTCTCTTGCCGAAACTCTAAAATCAAAGAATACCAGCATTGTTGGTACTATAAATAAATCTCGTCGGGAAATACCGGTTTGCGTCAAGCAAGCAAAAGAAGAGTTATATAGTACGGTAGTACTAAAAAAAGATGACGTCACTTTGACAGTCTATCAAGGGAAGCACAAAAAAAATGTTCTTCTCCTTAGTACGATGCATCCAGACATCCAAACGGAGGCTGGTTCAAAAAAGAAACCAGATGTAGTATCATTTTACAATAGCACGAAATATGGGGTAGACATTCTTGATCAGATGGCTCGCAAGTATTCTGTAAAAGCTCCATCTCGGCGTTGGCCAGTTCACACTTTTTATAATTTGTTAGATTTAGCAGCAATAAATGCTTGGATTTTGTATAGTGATATTAATAAAAAAAGAATCAGCCGAAGAGATTTTATTTTGCAACTGGGAGAAGAGCTGGCTGAGATGTACTCAAGTAATAGAAAAAAGGGAGTTATCAATGTACCACATGAAATACCTGGGCGTCAAGACAAACGTACTCGTTGTCAGGTAAAATCTTCTTGTCCAGGAAACAAATCGTGTGTGAAATGTCAAATCTGTAAAAAAACTGTTTGCAAGAAATGCACATCAAAAGAGTTTTTCTTGTGCTTATTATGTGATTTGGATGCGTAATGGTACACATTTTTATTACTTATTTGAGATTTTTAATTCTATTATATGTCAAACTGTATCCTAAATATTATAGCTTATATAAAAAAAATACACTATAATTACGAGTTTCTTTACATAAACCCTTTGGCAGTTTTTATGAAATAATAGAATAATGGTTCAAATTGACCCAACCGCGCTTCTAGGGGTGTCAGGAATAACCGCGCTTCTAGTGTTAAGGTTCCTTCCTAATGTTATCTAGGACGCATCTTGCTGTTGTTTACCTCGTCTATTTCGTGCATCCCTATTACATTCTATTTTACCTTATGACCTCTTTCTACCTTTATTTGTGAGAGTAAATATTTGATCATAAAACGTGTCTTTCACTTCATTTTTTCTTGATTCGTTAGGGCATATACATTAATAATAATTATGTTTCTAAATTTTGCTCTGATATTTGTTTAAATGACGCGTCAATTAGACGCGATCAATAGGACACACGACAATTAGAAGCTGTCAATTGGACGCCCAATAATGGGATACGTGCAACAATTGGACGCGCGAAAATAGGACGCAGCGACAAATGTACGCGCAACATTTAGACGATTATGTAATTACGATGAGAAACTATTGTAATCGGTGTTGGTTGGTAAATGTGATTGGAGGTGAACGGTGTTGGTTTCCTTCTTCTGTTGGTCAGGATGCCAATCAAACTGTTCGTTTTGTTGTTCACCAAATATCAAGTTTTTTTCTTTTTCATTTTGCTGTAAATCTACGTCTAATAATTTTTTAAAATACTGTTTTCACCAACTTAAGTTTGTTTTTTTCCTTCTATCAATTCGCTTTTTTCATTTTTAAAAAATACGATTTTTAGTTAGTTTTCCTTTTTTTTAATTTTTGATGCAAGTCCTTTATTCCCTTATTTTTGTAATCTTTTTCTATTATATTTAATATTTATTTATTATCTCTTCCTTTTTTTCTTTAATATGCTTTTTAGTGATTTCTTTGTTTCTCATATTTTCTTTTGTTCTCTTTGATTTATTTCTTATATTTTCTACTCTTAGTAGTAGTTTTCTTTTATTTAGTTTACTCTGCTGTTCTAGTTAAATCATTTGTTTCTTCCCTCTTTTACTGCGTAGTTGTCCGAATTTGTTTCTATATTTCTTTAATTTTAGTTGATTCTCTTATTTTTCCTAATTCTGCAAAGATAACTTTTTGCATTTGTTTTCTTTCACCGTTGTTTTTAGTTGGAACGGTTAATGTTCACTTTCTCTTTCACTTTTTTGGTTTTTATTCTTACTATGTAATGGTCCGAGTCTAATTTTATTTCCCTGAAGGTTCTGATATTTTTAATGTACACATCTTCGTTTTTATCAACGAATAGATTTATTTTTTTCTGTCTGATTATTGCCGAGTGCCGTTGTGTCTGCACAGCTCCTGCAAACCGTGGTGCAGTCGTAAAATAGCTGGGTTGCACTGTCTTGCAATGTTTCACAAATGTGACGGAGAATGCAGCAACAAAGCAAATGTTCTTGAGTTTGGAGAAGACGGGTTGGATTTAAATACGCGTCCCAGCTGCTCCCAGATTGAAAAAGAAAACACTGCCGTTGATTCTAATGTTGAAGATAACAAAATTGTTCAAAAAGAAGTTAGAGAACTTCAAGAAATAAATTCAGAGGAAAGTGTGAAGAAAACAGCAAAAGAGCTTACTAGGAATGGGTAGGTTTAGCCCATTTGTGTCCGAAACCTGAACAGGAAAAATGTGCAATTTTGAGAACTGCGCGCAGCATCGTTATCCATGATTTGTGCAGACAATTCGGAACAAAACGCTCACTCTGTTTTATATACCTTTTATTTGTAGTTTTGTGAGAAATATCAGATCTTCAGCAATGTACCTGGGAGCTATTTACTCAATTTATTAGGTTATATAAAAGTTTTTCTTTTTAATTGTACTAAAAATAAAAGAAATAACGACTGAAACAAAAGTGGCAAGCACATAAAATTTAAAGAAATTGATGAAACCGTAAACAAAACAACAGTTGTAAAGAAATTAATTCCTTGAGGAGTGTTTACCGAAAAGAATTGGCAAAAGTAACAAAATCTCATCAATTTAGGCTAGAGAGTAATACTTCCTCTATGGTTGAAGTCACCAAAACTGCGCAAAAAAAGCAAGATATGTACCGTGTGGACGCTCTATTTTTGCAACGTTCTGTGTATAAACAAGAAATTATCATTCAGGAAATAAAAGTAAAAGAAAATATACCGTATTACGAAACAAAAAAAAATAGTCACTGTCACGCCGTCGCCAAACGTTTTATATGCTAAAGCTACGTCTACACCAATGAACATCGATACCTAATCATTGATAAGAGAATTAATACCATCATTGGTTGAAGCACTTAAGTCATGTTTTGTAGTTAAAAACCCTGTTAGATCCAGGCAGTTTATAAGCGCACATGTTACGGCTATAGATACCCGAGTTTCTGCAACAGACGTTGAAGAAGATGTTCGCAGGTGATTGAAAAAAGCAGTCTAGTTTTTAAACATACCCAAAGAACAAAACAAAAGGAGACTTCTCCATCTCCTAGCGTAACATCGATTACCTCTATAGATGAAGAGGCTGTGGAGAAAGCTAAATCGCAAGAGAAACGAAAGAAAGGGTGGCTTAAAAGAAAACCTAGAGGTTCGTGCCACGAATCTCACGGTTGTCCCAAACCAAATGATAACGATTAGAGCTGTGATATTATCTCAAAGATTTAATTTTTTTACAACCGCTTCCTGTATGCGGTTTTATCAATTTCTTTTAATGGTTTGACAAAAATTTTATACGCATGTTTTTCTTTGCCTCTGTCTTTTTGGTTTTTATGCCAAATACATGGAAAACTTTCATACAACCCAATAAATTAAGTAAGAAACTTTAGGGTACATTGCCGAAGATCTAAAATTTCTCATAAAACTACGAATAAAAGGTATATAACACGGAGTGACCGTTTTGTTCCGACTTGCCTGCACAAAACGTGGATAACTATGCTGCTCAGCGCAGTTCTCAAAACTGCATATTTTTTCCTATCCGGACGAAACGTTTTGTCTGCAACGTCTTGAACTGTGCCGAAAAATGGTTGCGTTCGAACCAGCCTTAACGTGGTATCCACGGAAGGCCTAATCAACGGCGTTCAGTTAAAGTCTTTGGAATCACCTCGACCGATCTGCGACCGAGGTTTCGAACACAAACGGGTTAAACGCACCCATTCCTAAGTACGCTTTTTTGCCGTTTCCTTCACACTTTCTTTTGCATTTTTATTTCTCTAACTTCTCTTTGAACGATTTTGTCATCTTCAACAACAGAATCAGCGGCAGTATTTTCTCCTTCAATCTGGGAGCAGCTAGGACGTGCATTTAAATCCAACTCGTCTTCTCCGAACTCAACAACAATCGCTTTATTGCTGCATTTTCCGTCAGAATTGTGACAGATTGCACGACATTTTTAAAAGCAGCTGCGTATGCAGCATTTTTTGGTTCATATCTCGAAAAAATCTGAGGAAAAGAATAGGATCAAAATTATTACGAGCAAAAAACTGCGCAATCTGAGTTCACGTAATACATCGTACGATGTTATTAAGTGTGAGCAGATGTAACTTTTTTTGTTAATGTACGATAATTCTAAAAACAAATAAAAACAATTTAAATTAAAATATTTTGGAAGGTAATACTGTTATTGTAGCAAGCTTCTAAAGGCAAATTTCAATAAATTGTTTAAAATACAAATATTAGATTAGAATAAGTTTTATAACAGTTCAATTTACTATAATTCATAATACAAATCACCTAAAGGTCATCTCGCAGCATCATGGGGAAGTAGATAAAAATTCATTATCAAATATACTATTGCAAGTGTAATTTGAATACGATTATTTTGTCTTTAAGCTACGTAATCTTGCTAGGTGAATAGTTACAATCAAGAAGCTCTTGCAAAAGTTACATATAATCTGAAAATTTTTTGACAATAAGAATTGGTTCTAGTTTTGTATAAACCATGACATCGTCCGTAGTGAGTGAAACCAGATGGACGATTTTCGGTTTGTTTATAATATTTGTTGTTTGTTGTTTCTTTACCAAACAAAAGAACAATGTGTGCCTAAACTTCGACGATTATTACGGAAACCGCGACAACAACAAAAATTGCTACTACAATCCGGATGGAAAACTGAATGTGGTAAGTGATTATTGTTTTCCTAAAAATTTACCTGTTGTCAATTTGGTCAGTCAGAAATTGTGAAAAGATGGGGTTATTCGGTAGAGGAGCATAATGTTACAACCGAAGACGGTTACATTCTGACACTTTTTCGTATACCCCACGGCAAATATACGAGACCTAAAAAAGTGGATCGCCCATTTTGCTACAACATGGAGCTATTCTTAATTCCGCTTCATTTATTAATAGAGGAAATAAATCTTTAGGTAATTACAACAATTTGTGTTAAAATGTGATTTAAATGTTTGGGTTTCAGGTTTTATTTTAGCAGATGCGGGATACGACGTGTGGTTAGGCAACTTTAGAGGCACTTTATATTCAAAGAGACACATTAAGTTAAACAGTAAGGATAGGCAGTTTTGGGAATTTGATACATACGAATTGGGAGTATATGATACTGCCGCAAAAATCAATTTTGTGTATGAAACTACGAAGCAACAAATAATATACGTTGGGCATTCGTTAGGGACTACAACTGCTTATATTCACGGAGTAACTTCTCCTAACGCCGCTAAAGAAAAAGTTAAAATTATTATCAGCTTAGCACCGACTTTGTATGTGAAAAATTGGCAATCCATTACTAGATACTTTTTCCCACTGTGGAAGTTTGCAAAGGTTGTATATACTTATTTGGGGCCATTTAGTTTAAACTCATAATTTTAGCCCGTAATTATGGCGTTGACTAATGGAGAGATATTTTTGAGAGGATTTCCTGGAAGTTCTTTACGCGAAACACTTTGCACCGGTTACCCATTTCAAATGTATACCTGCCAATTCTTTGACATGTTGGTCACTGGAATTAATTATGATCAAATCGATCCAGTAAAATGACGTTAAAATTACAATCGTTATCACTGAGTTTAATAATTTTAGGAAACGCTTCCAGTCACGATGCTTCAAAACGCTGACGCGACATCATACAGAACTTTAACGCATTGCATGCAGCTGGTTGAGAAAGGAAATTTTGATTATTTCGATTACGGTTCTGAAACAAATATAATCGTTTATGGGTCACCATCTCCCCCACATTACAATTTATCTCTTCTACAAGTTCCTACATATCTGCTTAGAGCTGAAAACGATTTAATGATTACCAAAGACGTAAGTGAAAAACGAAACAGTTTTAATATCATAATTGCGTAATTGTAGGACGTTGAATTGATACATCAAAACTTACCAAAAGAAGTAAATCCTTTCGATATTTTTGTAGTCGACCATAAATATTTTAACCATGAAGATTTTATAACTGCACGTGATGTAGTTCCGCTTTTGTATGATCATATTTTTAGACTTTCTTCGAAATCTATAAAAGTGTATTTAAAAACAGCCTTGCTAGTTTTTTTATGCGTTTTTAAAATAATATTATGTAAGATAATTAATAACAAGGTAGTTAATTTGATTAAGGTATTTTCTGTAAATTTTATATGTGGTAATTTCTCTTAGTGGATAGGAGCCTTCGTGTGATTCAATAATTTGTAGAAAAAACTTTTTAGAAACCAAATTCTTCAAATACCCTTCTCGTCATGACGTAGGCCTTAATGAATTACTTGGTTTTTCTTAAAGTCCCCCTCCCACAATTCTCTCAAGGCTCCTATCCACTAGGAGAAACCACTACATATAATTAATAATATTGATTAATTTATATAATTTATTATTTAGAAGCTCTACAGATTAGATAATTTTATGGGGTTCACTTACTCCCTACTTATTTTTTAGCATTAAAAATTATTTATTATAAAATATTCTTTTCTTCTACCCAGACACTAAAATTATTATATTTTTATTATTATTGTAAGTTAAGCAATATTTTGTATTTTCTGTCCTAATTATCTGTCTTTCCATTATTGTGTTTTGCTATTTCTTTAACCTACTATTTTTCGTCATTGTCGTGACTGGCGCTTGGGCCGATCCATTATAAGTTGTCATGCAATAGCTGTGCTGTTATATATAATGTTCTTATTTACGTTCTATAATGTTTACACACTTAATTAATATTATTACGTATGAATACTAAGGTGGGTAAGGGTGTGCATGTTTAGGTTTTAGAGGTTTTTCTAAACCCTGAAGCAAAAGCTTTGCCAAGAGGAACCAATCCACAATTGCACGCGGTTTCGTCACCACACTATACTGGTTTATACTGATTTTCTGGGCACTTACATCACAATACAATATTAAAAATGAACCATACAAATTATCCTGTAAATTATACTAATGGAAAAGTCGGTATGTTGGAATAAAATTCTTAAACTCAACGTAAGTCATAAACAGATTTGATTGGTAAAAACTGGAACAAAATAAACAAATATTGAAGCCACCTTCTCGTGTTTTCGCTAATTTCTATCAATATTTTGCCTGCCAATAGAAGCAAACAACTATTGTTTATTCAATCCTTTCACCATTCATGAACACATTTACTTGACTAGAATTGCTAACAGCTTCCTTACTACCTATAACATACACTAAGTTTTATTAAGATTCAATAACAATCTGTTAACTCTCTTCCATTTAGACAGAAAGGAAATATAATAGTAGCACAATTATCGGGAATAGAAGAAAGAATATTTGTAAATAATTTACAATCAAGAAGATGAATTTTTGAAAGGCAAGTAAAAAGTATGATGTTATATTGAGCGGAAATTTAGGTAAGGAGGGAAAGGAAAGAACTAGAAATGGACATTAGTACTAGAAAAAATGCGGAAATGTATAATAAAAAGAAGAAATAAAACTAAAAAAATACGGTTAGAAACAGGAAAGACAGTCTTGAAATATAAAGAAAGAATGGAAAACAGAAAAAACGATTATATGAATGCTGAAAAAAGTGAAGACACATAAAATAAAATACGAGGAAGAAGAAAGAAAAAAATGCTGATATGCGAGAGAAGAGATCAAGAGATTAAAAAAGGAAGAAAAAAGTACAAAGGATAATATAATAGTAAGAGATAAAGACATACGATTACAGGAAAAAAATAAGAATTATAAGCAATTAATAACCCACAGAATTCTAAAGTACATAACGGACGGAAAAAAGCTGAAAAAAACAAAATATACCTAGATTTAAAAAATAACCAAGGAAAAAAAGAAGAAGGTAAAAAAGTGGTGGAAAAGGAAAAAAGATAGAGGAGAAGAAAAAAAATATTGAAGTTAAGTTTATAGTGAATTATGGATTATGGCTACTTTTAACTTGTTACTGTTTTTTATTAACTTCCCACACTTAGAAGACGTATTCAAAAACCTTTCTACTCAAATTCCCTTCTTGTTCAATATTCGCCTTATTCCTCTCCAGTCGGAACTTCTTATTTTTCTGCTTCTTCTACGCCGGCACTTTCTCTACCAGTTACTCGAGTCTGCTCACAATATGCTGGTTTAGTTTGTCTAACATGGTGTCCTTGTTATTCACTATCTCATTTTCAAAGCCCATCACATTTATTTTACTATACGTGGTTAAAATAAGGTCCTCCAGATGCGAGTCGGGTGACCAACATTATTGTCAATAGTATTTATAATTATTTTCTTTTTCTCCCGCTGAAAATTGATAAAAAATTGTTTCTTGCTTTTTTGAATGCTTCCCACATCATTCCTTTCCTTAGGTCTATAGTAATCTATACTTGTGATAACTACCATCAGTGAACCATAAAACATCTATTTACGGGTATTAGCCTGCCCTTGCCTCGCGCCGCCTTTATGTCTTGGTCAATTTAGTTTGATATGTACTCTACATGCTTTCCACATTAGTTGGCTCATTGCCCCTAATACACAGTTGAAGTTCCTATAGTAAATAATATTAGAGCAATTATTGTCTTAGAAGTTGGTGTCACCTGGTGTACTCAGTAACTATTTTCTTTAGATCCAGATCACAACTTTATACAGAGTGTAACAAAAATGGAGGTCATAGATTAAACCACATATTATGAGGCTAAAAATAACTTGATTGAACCTAATTTACGTTAGTACAGTTACAGGGTGTCAAAGTTATAATTTTTAAAAAGTTTTTTGGTAATATTTCCCTTAATAAAAGCATGATTTTAACCAAATTTGGTATTCAGCAGTTTTTCAGCTTGAGAAATCTAAATCTAATTACAGTTCTAATGTACATTGTAGAGGGGGCTACCAGCAGCACTTCGCGTACATTAAAATGTTTATAACTTTATTGCCCCTTGGATCGTTGTTCAAAGATTTTTATCCCTTGACGTGATGAGCTCAAAAAAATATATTTAAAAAATGTCAATTCAGCCAACCGTTTCCAAGAAAATCGACACTGAATCTTCAGTTGTTATCGAGATACGGTCTCTTTTTCATGATGAAAAATTACGAATAAAAAAAATAATAATATTTGTTTGTAAATAAGTAAGTGTAATAAAAATTTTAGGACCTGCGAATAACTTAAAAATTCATTTATACTTTATTTTTTGTTATTCGGAGTTTTTCATAATGAAAAAGAGGTCGAGTATAATTTTTTGAGCTCATCATGTCAAGGAATGAAAATCTTCGAACAACAATCCAATATACCGAAGGGCAAATGATCAGATTTAGATTTATCATGTTAAAAAATTGCTGAATACCAAATTTTGTTGAAATCGTGCTTTTATTAAGGAAATGTTACAAAAAACTTTCAAATATAAGTTTGACACCCTGTAACTTCTTTGCATGCACATTTGTACTGAGGTAAGTTAGGTTTAATTAAGTTATTTTTAGCCCTAGAATATGTGGTTTAATTTATGACCTCTATTTTTGTTACACCCTTATAACGAATTGACAAAATAAAAACCACATTTTTTTTCTAATTTAAATCAAAATGATTACTTTCATGCCGGAATTAATAATATATTAAATCAGTCCTGGTATGTCTCTTAAAAATTGTACTTATTGGTCCACTTGGGGAACAAAACATCAAGTAAACATAATCTACTGTCGTTTACAACTTTAACACTATAATACATGCACTCTAGTACATTTTTGAAACACAAACTGTCTATCTCTTTAATACTTCTACGTACATAAAACAAAACATCTCCGGTGTACCTGAAGTTCAATCACATCTGACAACATTCAATTTGAATTACACCATCAATATCACCCTTCAGTAAGGGTGTCTTAGTTACTCTCACTATGATAAGTCTTGGTCAGAATGACGCCTCTTTCTTCATCAATCTTTTTACATAATAAGAAATATCTCAATTCTATCGACATAGTAGTATAAGGTAATCAATTCTCTTTTGCAATTCTGCTCATCACTCATTTGATTTTTCCGGAAACGATAGAGAGTTCTTATATAAAACCGAATAATCAATTTTTTTGTTGAGCTGGTATTTTTGGACAGCTTCTGAGCAGCTAGAACACTTTCAGATTCTTGTCAGGTAACAGCCACACCTTCAGCTACCTTCGCCGAGTCCCACATGCAATCAATCTTGCTAGTTTAGTCAATACTTTGAAAGTGTTAGAATCAACCTTTAAAATAACCATCAAGTCATTATAATTCTGATATTGAGTAATTCTACAAATCTTTATGTAAAAATTTATATTAATGAGATTTTAAGTACAACAGCTTGCATCAGCTTCTCATGCTTAACATTGGCAGCAGTCTTTACTCTCTGAGTTTTACCCTGGGCCTCCAAACCTTTAGAACTTTAACACTGTACTAATTTTTAAGATTTAACTTATCTACGTTTTTCAATTTGTCAGTACTCTTTTTCTTGCCAAACTCAATAATCACCTACGCCACGACGATCTTTTACTTTAAGCACTTCTGATCCCAACTTAATCACATGGATTTTATGAATGAGCTTATTAAAACAGGTTACTCTTTTATGGTATTTTTATGGCATTTATGCACCGTACCTTGTTGAATTTTCTTTAATTGGCTCAATTGATTAATTCTAGCTTTGACTTTTTTTTAAAGGAACCTTGGTCTGTTACACATGCTGGTCTGCAAAGTCTACAGCATGTTTCACCTTAACAGCAAAAAAATTTTCCAAAACTTCAATTGTAATAATTTTTTTAGTTCAATTTACATATATCACTTTCCTACCGACAACGAAAGAGTTCAAATAAATCTAATTGCACAAAAAAAACTTTGGTTAAGTTACTTTGCTAAACGCTTTGTCAGGACTGTATAATTTTTGGTAAACATAACGAATGGACGAAACATTTATCTTACATCCAATATGGATACTGGTGTAGTACCTACCAAAAAGGAATTGGGAACATTAAAAATTCCTAGAAGAAATAGAAAAAGTAAGAGAAATGGTGAAGGTAATATTAGATAAAAGAACTAACAAATAAAAACAAAAATAAAAGAAAATTTGAAACAGACGATAATGGGAGACTTGGTAATTGTGATTGCAAATAGACAGAAAGGGGTTTGAGCAAAATTATTGTTTCAGTAGAGATGGACCTTAGAAAGTCAAAAAAATATATGCAACTACAACATATGAATTAGAAAAATTATAAACATAAAGAAGTAAAGAATGAAAATACAAAAAAAAGAATGAAGGGAATTAAAGAATATACAACGGAGTGATAAGATAACATATGGAACAGAGAAGCAATAAAAACAAATCAAGACCAAAATTATGTAAAAGAAAAAGTAAAAAAAAAACAAGAAAAAAAAACAAACGATTTTTAATTTAAAAAAAAAAAAATTTCGAATCGAATCACAGTTTTAAATTTTTATAAAGTTTTGGAAAGGGAATAATGCAATATACAAATTTGAATAGATAGGATCAAAATTATAGATAATATAATTTTAATTGAATGATAAAAATATATTGTCAATTTAGAATGATAAATAAATTTGAAAATAAATGTTATTTTAAAAATACATAATAAATTTTTATATTTGTCGCAATATTTTTCAATTTCCAATGTAATTCTGTAGTTAAAATTATAGCAATAAATACCGATACCAGTTTATTCCTGTATGAAATGTCAGTTACATAATTTTATAGTATATCAATTATTTAAACAAATTAGAGTTGATTTTTTTACGTATTTCAAGATCCTTAATACAATTATGCAAATAAAGGATGTAATAATAACCCGTTACGCACAGGATAGAAATCGTAGTGAAAATATTTGTTTACTATCATAAAAATATAAAATTACATCTTTCCGTCATACGCAATTAGCAAATATCTCAGAAATCGATTTATTAATCAAATCATAATCATATTAATTATACTTACTTTTACTTTTTACACTGGTGTATATAAATTATTCTTAAGTACGGGGATTAAATTTTGAAATACCTCTAAAAGTGTGAAGATAAACATAATTTATATTCCACTGACAACGACATTATAATTACATTTATACAAATTGCTACTTTTACTTTAAATTAGGTTTATTGCTGTGGTTTCAAATATTAGATAAGTAATAGACAAAAATTAGAAAATGTTTTAATTTTACAAGTGATATTTAATGTAAAACGTACACTGAAGGAAGAATATTATTATAAGCATTTAGTATTTTTTTAGTACAACTTATTTATAAGTTATAGGTAGTAGAAAAATAATTAAAATAAAAATTGGAGTTACGACCAATTATAATATTTGGTTAAGTTAATAGAGCCAAAACAAATAAAAAAATACAGGGGCACTAAATCTATACAGGGTTAGACAGATCTCAATAAATAAACGTATCTGAACATTGAAAATTGACAGGGAGGGGTTTTAAAGGGTGAACTATTTAATGAAAATATTAGCATAATCTTGCCACTTTCGATTATACAGAAACCATGTTATAAATTTGATATTTTAAATAGGATATTACCTTTCTAATTTTCTGAATGTTTACGTTATTTTGTCAAAAATTTCCAGTCTATCTTAAACAGTTATACAATGACCGGCAAAGAGTTTCCATCAAATGGGAAAAATTTTTGTAATTAAGATATCCGAAAACTTCTTTTGGCAAATGAATTGAGCATATCGAATGACAAAAAAATGCATTTTAACAAATGTCATGTGACTACTGTCATGGCAACAAATTTAAAAAATATCCCTTAAATATGTAAAAAGTGAGGTTACATGACAAGATATTAAAAAATGCCTAAAAGAAAAGTTGTTCAAAATTAAATTATACGTCTATGTGCAAATTTTTAAAAGAAAATAACAACTTTTCAAAAATATTAGTTTTTTGGCATTTTTTACGGAAATATTGAAAAAACAAAATTTTTTGCGTTTGATTTGCATAAAACACAATAAAACTAACAAATAAACTTTACAATTCAGTAATTTTTATTTATTAGTCTACCAATGGACCGTAAAGAACAAAAAACATTGTTTTATTAGGACGGACTTTGTTGCAATGGCCTACAGAAAACAAAAGGTTGAAATTACAAATTTAGAATTATTTTAAAATAGTCCTAAAATGATCAATTTTTCCATTCTAAACATACAAAAAATTACCGGAAAAAATGCCGGAAAACTGATATTTTTGAAAAATTCTTTTTTTTTTAAATTTGCAAATAGACGTATAATTTAATTCTGAACAACTTTTCTCTTAGGCATTTTTCATTTTGTCATCTAACCTTACTTTTTATATATTTAAGAGATATTTTTTAAATTTGCCGCCATGACAGTAATCACATGACATTTGTCATAACTCTGTATCATATATAAAAACTAAATTGTTATTTTTGTTATACAGGGTGTTCAAGAAATTAAAGTAAAGCACTTAAATGGAACACCTTGTATATGATTTATTATTTACCATTTGTATTAGATTAACCTCACTTTCCATTTGGATTTCGAGCAATAAAGACGCTTGTATATGCTCTGCTAGATATCAAGTGCTAGCGACTAACGTGTGACTCTAAGATCAACAAAACACGTAAATATTCTATTTTATAAATTTAATTTAATCTCTTATTAGAATTAATTTGTACTGCTACAAAACAAATAACTACAGAGTGAAGCCAAAATGGTCAATACCCCCTGCTTTAACAACATGCAGTTAAATTCTACAATATACAGGGTTTCTATAAATGATGGTCTCATCAAGTTGGCAATTAAATGAACAAAATTAACGATAAACGACGAACAACACACCATTACAACCAGGGGTAATAATTGCAAGGGATCGATGAAATAACTGACAGATAATGGACATCAGCATAAATTAATTTACTATCAATTTAAGCAGCAAATTCGCATTTTTTTAATTTTCCAACGCTCACTTAATGAAACAATCACTTATAGAAACCCTTACAAGCAAAACGTGCCTTCACAATTCACACCTGTAGGTAATACGTGGATACCCACAATTAATGACGCAACAAGCTCAGTATCAGTCAGCAATTAGCTACAGCCAACAAAACATACAATCACCAATTCAAAGTATTAACTACTCCCTACAGGAATTTCCATTATTACCAAAAACGAATGTCGATGACTAGCACACTATTATAAGCCAAAAATAAGTGAGACCATGAAACGAGAATGAATCTCATTCAAGTTAAACTGACTTAACTTCAAAGTACTGGTTAAGTAATAATAGATTTTCTAGTCTCCAAAGCGAGAAGACAATGGAAACAAATACTAACACCGAGAATCGCGCTAAAGAATCAAAACCTCCACCAATTTTTATTGGCGCAGTGGAAAATATAAATCCACCAATTGCAAAATTAAATAAAGTAACAAAAGATAAACACTAATTCAAAGCAATGACCAGCAAACAAATAAAAATAGAACCCTAAGACAAAATTTTTTAAATAGTATTAAAAAACGTTAATATTCTACTGACACCAACAAAGAGGCTCTGGGACATAAAGTGACCAACATATGGAACATTAAACAACAACGTACCAATATAAGTATGTCCATGTTTTTTGTCGATCTAAAACAAAATGACAACAACAATTAAATTTATAACGTGAAATTGCTGTATGCGGTGTCAGCAATATGTCCACACAAAGAACTTTTCATATAAAACTCCATGTTGCGTAAAGTGCGTAGGAAACCATCAAACACCAGACTGTCCTAGAAAAACCAAACGTAAAGAAGTTCAGTGCGTCAATTACAAAGCTTGTATTGTGTATAAACAACTACAACAAAAATTGTATACACAGTTAAGTAATAAAGTTATAACACTAAGTGAGGCAAATTAAATAATATAGGTGAGTTAATAAACATGATAAGAGAGCCAATTAGTAAAATAGAGACTATGATTTAATCAAGAAAATTTCGTAATGGCTCAGTTACTTAAAATGGGAATATGGAATGCTAATGGCTTGTGTCAACATGTACCAGAAATTAAACTATTTTTACAACACCGTAATATAGACATCATGCTCATGTCTACGCCGATGATATGGGAATTTCATTTCAACATTCGGAGTTTTTTGAAATTGAAAGAAAGCTATCTGATGATTTGGCTATTATGGAAAATTATTTCACAAAATGGAGATTATGCCCCAATCTTAAAAAATCAGAGGTTTTTGTTTTTATTTAAATAATAGGGAAAAAAGTAGAAAACTTAATGTTATCTTTAATAATACAAAGTTAAACCATAAGCTTATCTGGGAGATACGTTTTTATCATCATTTAGAAAAAGTCAAACAAAAATGAAAACAAAACTTGGCGATCAAATGGAAAGACACTTCGTACAGCTGCATTGGCATTAGGTTATTCTACAGCAGAATATTGTGCTCCTGTCTGGTTGAATAGTTATCATACACAAGAAATTGATGCCCAGTTGAATTGCACTATTTGTATAATTAGTCTTCTTCTTCTTCTTCCGTATATGGTCTTCCCTGCGATCTTTTCCCCGCGGGTTTATTACTTTTTGCACTCTTAGCTAGTCTGTTATTCTTTATCCTGTCTACGTGTTTATTCCATTGTTTTTTCTTTGTCGTGTTAGTTTTGCTACATTCTGTATTTTACTCATTTCTCTCAGGTCTTCACTTCTTATTCTATCTCGTAGTGTTTTGCCATGCATTGTTCTTATTACTTTCATCTCTACTGTTCTCATCATTTGCATTGTCTTTGTGGTGTCCGCTCTGGTTTCGGCTGCGTATGTCAAAGATTGGTCTTACGGCTGTCTTATATATTCTTACTTTACTTTCGCTTCTAAGATGTTTGTTTTTCCATATTATATCTTTCATACATCCTGACATCCGGGAGGCTTTCATCGTTAACTTTTTTATTTCTTGTTGTGTGTTGCCTTTGCTGGATACTAATGCGTACTCTATCGAATGCTTTCTTCATGTCCACAAAAAAATATATATATATATATATATATATATATATATATATATATATATATAAGCTGGGTTGTTAAATTCCAGCGATTTTTGGTGATTTGTTTTAATATAAATATTGCATCTATTGTGGATTTGTTTTTCTAAATCCCTGCTGCTCTTTTCTTATTTCAATATCCTTTGTCATTAGTTCTAAAATGAGTTTAGTGAATGCTTTCAAGATGCTACTTAGAGTGTTATTCCGCGGTAGTTTTCAGGTAATGTTTTCTGTCCCTTTTTAAATATGGGTATCGTTATACTATCTTTCCATTCTCTTGGTATTGCCTTTTGTTCTATTATACTTCTGAATAGTACGCTTATTTCTTTATGTAGTTGTTGTTCCCCATATTTCAGCATTTCATTGGTTATGCCGTCCGGTCCGGGACTCTTTCTATTTTGAGATGTTTCAGAAGTTTTGTAATCTCCTCGTCTTTATTTCTATTGTCGCTTCTTCCTCCTCTTTTTCTGTTTGTAATTCTCTATTTTTGGTTTCTTTGTATAGACTTTCGAAGTACGTTTTCCATTGTTCTATTGTAATTTTAGTGGATTGTACCGTATCTTTTACTTCCTGTTTGTGTTTTCTTAGCATTCCCCATAATTGCTTTTGGCTTTCATACATATCCTTCTCCATCCATTTAGTAAATCTTTCCCAGTATTCTTCTTTTATTCTTTTCACTTTTGTATTTGCTGTGTTACGCTTGCTTATGTATTTGTTCCAGTTTTCTTGCGTTTTGTTGCGTATATCTTGTATGTACGCCTTTTTCTTTCTTTAACATATTTTTTTATTTCGGGGAGAACCATGGCGTTTTATTTGCTTTGTTAACATTCACGCGTCTTTTTCCTACAGCTTTGTCAGCTGCGTTGAGGATATTGTTCTTTAGGGTTGTCCATTGTTCATCGACTCGTAGTTCCTTGTTTACTGGATATTCATGAATTTTTTGTTTTAAACGGTTTTCAAATAGTTGTTTGTGCTTTCATTTTCTAGCGATTCAATCGTTGCATTTGTCAACATATTGTGCTGTAGTTTTTGTGTTATTGGGTATTTGTAATCGGAGTTTACTGAGCACCAGTTTATGATCGCTTCCCCACATTGGCCCCATTTAGAGTTCTCACATCCAGTATTGTCTTAGGGTGAAGTGCTCTATTTGTTATTATGTAGTCTATAACCGATTGCTGACCTCTCGAGTTTTGCCATGTGTATTTGTAATTGATATCATGGTTCTAGAATGTGTTATTGATTCTCATCTCGTTATGTGCACAGAAATATTTTAGTAAGTTTCTGTTATCATTTTCTTCTTCCTCGTTGAATCTTTGGGTTACACCGGGAAGTATTTCTTTGCCTATTCTGGCTTGTTTCTTTCTGTAAGTACAAATTAACGTTCCATCTGCAAGTAGGTTGCTAGCCTGGTTTACAGATGGCCCTCCTGTTTTAACCGGGCTTTGAACTGGCAATAGCACCCCTTGGCTACTCAATCCATTTAGTGGGCTGTAGGCGGAGTTGTATAATTAGTAGAACCATTAAATCTACTTTTCTCGATTGGTTTCCTGTTCTTTGTAATATTATTCATCAAACATTCGACGAAAAGCTGCGTTAAAACAAGACATTGAGAACCTTCCTGCCAAAAGACTTAAATCTCGAAGTTCTATATGATTGCAAAACTACTTAAGTACGGGTTTTCTGAAGTTGAAGAGTGGAAAAATTATGGTCTGGAGTTGATGTTTTCAATAAACATCTTATTGATGATCCAACAATAGAAGTCTCAGACTTTGATCAAAAAGAAAAATTTGGTCAAAGGTCAATTGCATAAAAAATAGGCTATTCAAAATGTAACTCTATGTTGTTTAAATGGAGTGCGATTTCTAATCCAAATGGTGACAGTGGAAACAAAGTGAGACCGTTACACAGGATTGTCAATTAACAAAGTTTAAAGAAGGGTTTGTAAACATTACCGGATGAAACTATATGATGGCTTACGAATCAGAAGGACATCTGAAGTTCAGCAATATTTTATATTTTCTGTCCGATTATCTGTTTTTTCATTATTTTTTTGCTATTTCTTTAACCTACTATTTTTTTTGTCATAGTCGTGACTGGTGCTTAGATCGGTCCATTATATGACACCATGCAATGGGTGTGCCGTTATATTTTATGTTCTTATTTACCTTCTATAATGTTTACACACTTAATTAATATTATTACATATGAATACTAAGGTGGGTAAGGGTTGACTTGTTTAGGTTTTAGTGGTTTTCTAAACAAATGTTTTACAAAAATGAACCAGTCCCCAATTGCACACGGTTTTGTCACCACATTTTAAAGGTTTATACTGATCTTCTGTACCATACGAATAAATAAATAAACCAATAATAATTACATTATTTGTTAATATTAAGATAACAAAAACAACCAATCTTATACAGTAGGCACACAAACTGGGAAGTTTATAGAAAAACGTTAGATAAACTAATTAATTTAGATTTGCCTCTAAAAACGCATTTTGTAATCATCAATTTCACAAAAGCTGTGCAAAACTCAGTTTAGACTGTAACATCAAGCCACAATCACGTAACGCTTACAGAAAAATGTCCTGTGATGGTCAAACAAAAGGCACCAACAGAATTGAAGAAATTATTGTCACAAATAAAGAATGAATCTATTCAGGATTACTTAAATAACTTGTCTGCAATAGAAAGAACCCCACGTATCCTTTTTACTAATAAAAGATCAGAACGTAGTAAGAAAGTAGTAAACAAAATGGCTCAGTATTTGCAAATCACCTAACAACTGTTTTTAAGTCGCATGACATTATATGCATTATAACACAAACTAAATATTCGAGAATTTCTTAGTATACTTTACCAAATTGACATTCCAATCCAAAACATTAGATTTGGTAAAATTAAAAATACAATTTAACAATATATTAACCACAAAAAAGCTACAGGGTTTGATTTGATCAGTCGGAAAGTGTTACCATAATTAACACCTAAACAAATCAAAGCTATTCAACAAATTTTTAATGCAATTCTGAGACTTGGATACTTTTTTTCTCAATAGAAACATCACTGTTCTGGATATAAACCAGACCATTGCCAAGGCCTTCATTGTAAGATTAAATAAAATCTCACTTATAGTTTTGCTATTGGTCTGAAGTCCTACTTAAAAAACAGACACTTCCTTATTAAATAACAAAACGAACATACTCACTAATTTCCAATTCAATCCGGAGTGCCTCAAGAGATCGTTTCGGGGCCTACCCTATATCTCCTGTATACAGTTGATCTTCCAATAACTCACAATATTACAGTTGTTATCTATGCAGATGACACGGGATTACTCAAAGTACACTACAATTCAACAGTTGCCTCACAATATTTTCAGGAAAATCCAACTATTTTACAGACCTGATTAACCAACTGGAAAATAAAAGTCAACAAATCGAAATCAATACAAGGAACATTTACATTAAATAGAAGCAGCCATGTTAAACGGTCAACAATTAGTACAATAAACTGAGGCAAATGTACTGGTTAACAGGAAGAAAATCACAGTTAACAATGTTAAATAAACTGCTATCCTTAAACCAATATAGACATACGGGATACAGATGTGGGGTACCGCAAGTAATTTAGACTTTTTTTTCAACGCTATTATTTTCTTTATCTTCTTATTTGTTAATTATATTACAAGGACTTTTTGCATGCATTTCGTAAATGTCAACTTTCCCTTTTAGCTAACTCTTGTTTAGCTAAACCACAAATTAACGCAAAGCATCATTGAGAAAAGAGTCAAATTTATACATTCTTGCAAAATTTTCGCAACCTGACTTACTCACTCACTTACTGACT
This sequence comes from Abscondita cerata, assembly GCA_030710515.1. Classification (NCBI taxonomy): domain Eukaryota; kingdom Metazoa; phylum Arthropoda; class Insecta; order Coleoptera; family Lampyridae; genus Abscondita; species Abscondita cerata. The sequence goes on from JALBCR010003192.1 coordinate 343,863, forward strand.
CATCTTCAATCTGCCAACATTATTAAATTTAAGCCTCTCTGCTACCACCAAAGTTATAGGTACATAATGTCATTAAGAACGTCTACAACTTTTATATACTTATAAAGTTGCCGACGTTTTATCACCTATCGTAACGGGCTTCATCAGGGCAAGAAGCTTGAAACAAAAAAACGAGAGTTTAAAGTAGACCAATAAAAGTCAGGTAATCAACTTGTCAACCAAGTCAGATTCTAGACTGAAGAAGTCTGGGTAAGTAGTAGTAAACGGAAAAAAAAATTGTAGCTGGTATTTACTGTAAATTTATTTAAAAACAAGAATTAAAGAATTGATTATTAAAATTTATGTAATTTCTAAAACAGTACAGAAAGGAAAGTTCTCTTTGTATTGTCTACAGAAACGAAGTTATAAAAATTGTTTAGTAGGAAAATATGTTTGATGTACTTCACTATTTCATGATAAACAACTACTGATAGCAGCTTCCGGAATACTTATAAATAATCATACCTTAGATAAATGTGATCTACTTTTAAAAATAAAACAAAATATGTTACTAAAGAAATAGTTTAATGAAATTAAAGCAGGACACTAAATTATGTTAGTAGAACGGTTTTTAAATGATTGAATGTTGTTAATGGGTATTTATTTGGTGGTTAGCAGTTCTCTAAAAATATCATTGAAAATGAATGCACTAAGTGGATTATATTGTACAGTGTGTTAATAATATTTACTTCAATTTTATTTTTCATAAACCCAAAATAATGTGTGCACCACATTTGATGATTACTACGGTAGTCGTGTAAATAATTGTTACTATAATCCTGATGGAAAACTGAATGTGGTGTGTTGTATGGTTTAGACTGGCAAACTTCATTACCTACTATGTTTGTTTAGTCAGATATTATTAGAAGATGGGGTACGCTTTGTAAAGAATACAGCATAACGACTGAAGATGGTTACATTCTTGTGTTAATTCGAATACCGTACGGAAGAAACAGTTCTGATCTAAGAGGTCGCCGACCTATTTTGCTGCAGACACGGTTTGTTGATGAATAGTGTTAGTTTTGTTAATAGAGGACGCAAATCTTTAGGTACTGAACATATCTTGATACTTGATAGTTATAATAATAATTTTTCGCAGGATTTATTTTGGTCGATGCAGGTTACGATGTATGGCTAGGAAATTTACGGGGCACTATGTATTCAAAAAAGCATAAGCACTTAGAATCGCATAGTACAGAATTCTGGGATTTTGACATTATGGAAATGGGAATTTACGATATGCCTGCGATGATAAATTTTATTTATAAGAAAACGAACCAACAAATAATTTACATTGGACATTCCTTGGGTACTACAGTTGCATTTATTTATGGAACGACTTTGCCTACAATAGCTCAAGAAAAAATACGAGTTATCATTAGTCTAGCCCCTACCGTGTCCATAAAAAACTGGAATTCGTTTATTACGTATATTACTCCTTTTGGAAGTATGTAGAGGTATGCTATAAATTCATCTTCAGTTGAATTTTTTTAAATTTGTTTTTAAGCCTTTAGTTTTAAAATTTACAAGCGGAGAAATTTACTTAAAAGGAAAACCACAAAGTTCCTTGCGCGAAAATCTATGCACAATATATCCATTCCAGATGTATATCTGTCAATTTGTAATTATGCTTGGTGCCGGGTTCGACTATGAACAAAACGACCCAGTAATGACCGCAACGTTACCAGTTTTCACTAATCAGTGTTCACATTTAAGGAAACTTTGCCGATTACAATTCTTCAAAATGTAGACTCCATCTCGCATAAAATGATAACATACATCATACAAAATTAAATTCTGGAGGATTTGAATATTTCGATTACGGCTTTGACAAAAAACGTTCAGATTTATAATTCACCTACACCTCCTACCTACAATGTGTCTGCATTGAAAATTCCCAACTACTTTTATACGAGCCACTAATGATTGGATGAATAAAAAAGAGGTTTTTATATTATTTTTATTACAGAATGCAACTTAATTTATGGTTTCAGAATGTTGATTTACTTTCAAGACAATTATCGAAAAGCAAATCCATATGACGTGTATGTCATAAAACATAAATATTTTAATCATGATGATTTTTCACTGCACGAGATGTGGTTCTCTTTTTGTATAACCATATTTTAGAATTTTTAGAATGTCTATAATTTATTCATAATACTATTTTTTTAAATCGCATTTTAAATTCAACATCTAATGATGGCCTTGCATTTGGTGCTGTTACATAGAATCTTTTCAGAAATATTTCTGTCTATCTGCAATGAACCTGAAAAGAAGAATACTTTCGTAAAGAATTTATAGTGTTTGGATTGAGACAAATTTTTTTAGTAACGGCATCATTTAAGCTTTGTTTGTGTTAAATTTGTTTATTTATTTTATCAATTTACATATAATAAATTTGACAATGAGGTATTATTGATTGGCCATAGGTATTTTGTAATGAGGCAATCTGAGTAATAAAACATCGATTGTTTTTTTCCTCATTACTGCAGCTACTCGGATTGAGTGAATGGTAATTTTGATTTCTTGACATTAAGAGTTATGTAAACATATATTTCTAACTTCCGTTTTGTCAAACAGAACAATTTTGTACATCCTTTGGAATTCTCGTCTTTCCGATTTAAATTCAGCGTTAAAAATAAGCTTTCGGTTGTAACATGAAGCAATTTACCTTTAAGAATTTAAACAAAATTACGTAACTAGGCAAATTTTTAAATTTTTTTAAATTAGCTGTTAACCAATTGTTTTCTTCTAATTTTTATGGAACAGTTCAGCTGCTTTGGTAAATACTGTAATGTGTTGCACACATCCATAAGATTTGTCAGTGTTGGTGGTCTCTTCTTTAATATAATAAACAAGACATTTACACCTTTCTCCTCCACACTTAGCGAGTTTATATTCACAACAAGGCCGCATTCCAGCGGCCGAAAGCCAGGATTAAAATACATTTTTATGTTTTACCATTATTTAATTTTTCTTTTTTTTATTATTTTATTCTATATAAGCCGTTAATAAGTTGTTGAAACTTTAAAAAAAGGAAAATTAATTAATAATTAAACATAAAAGAAAATGTATTCAATCAGCTTCCGACCGCTGGAATGCGGCCTTGTGGTTGAACTCGGCGCCGGCGGACGACTTAAATGCGGCACCTGGTAGTTGGTAACTCTGCAAATTCAAATACGCAAATGAGGAATGGTTTCCAGCATAGGATACTCTTTCCTCCCAAAGAGTCTCGCAACTACTAACAGTGAATACAAAACAACGCTGACAGCAATAGACTTTACGCTAGAGCCAGGCCCATACTGTTACTCAAACGCATAAATGTATGTCTAGTAAAATACCTTTTTCTTTTCTGCAAGTTTTCCACTCGACGTACTCAGACCAGGGTTGGTTACAAAAGGAAGCATCCTAAACGTATTCAACAATGTATTTGTTTACGGGCTTGTCAAAGAACAAACGTCTCGCAGACGTGGTCTGAACGTGTTCAACGAAGTGTTATTTTTTAACCTTGATTGCGATAGAGCACCAAGTTTCTTACAGTCTCAAAACACTGAAATAACAATGAAAACGGCAACTAACGTATTTGTTTACGTGCAGGTCAAAAGAGACAAACGTCTCGCAAGAGAAAACCCTTGCGGTCTGAACGTGTTCAACGAGGTGTTATTTCTCAACGTTGATTGCGACAGAACATTAGATCCCTTATTATATAAAAAATGTTCGAAGTTTGATTCATAAAACTTATCACCAGAAATTTGTAATTATTATTTGACTGTATTCTTAGAAGCTATTAAGAAAAATTTTGGTTAAACACCAACAGGAATGTGTTACCAACAAAAAAAAAGTGGGAGTCTAAAAGTATGTTGTCTACTAATTAGCAAGTTACCTTAATTAGATGTATATGGTAAGTAGGACTACACGTTCGTATATTCCCGATTAGGTCAACTCGCGGGAGAACGTCAGGAGTTGGATAAATTTAAATGGCACAAAGATTTGTCTTACTCAATTAACAATTAGTTTTAATTACTTGTAAGATTACACAGGGCGCCACTGATTCAATTGTAAAAGACAAAAACTATCGAGTTGAATCGGAGAAACCGACAGTTAAAGTTTAGTAGTAATTAAAACAACGAGTTCAATGTAACACAATTATCACAGACGTAAAAAGTTTTGGCGTTAAGCTAATGTAATAATCGCATGTGATGCTACGATCGAATATGGTTGGTGGATGTAACGCAACGTTCGTATACAATTAGCGACGTTTGTAGTGTATGGCGGCGTGAGAGTTTGCAAAGCAATTGTAGAGTTGATGTTGTTACGCGAAGGAAAATAGTTAACTACAATTAACTACCTGGAAGTAAGCAAAGTACGTTGGCGATGATTCTTAGCCAAAGTAGAGAAGCGACGAGAAGGTTCTTACGAAAACAGCGTGGTTTGTTTGTTTAGGAACACGGCGTGTTGTAGAGGTTTACTCTACCCAAACTTATAATGTTTCCAAACAAAATCCTTGTAATTACTGAATGAGTTGACCGTTGAACCCCGCCGACATAACAGAGAACGCCGAAAATTGAAAAAGGTACTTCTAAAAGAAAAATATCGGTGAATATGCCACACGTGAGTGGAAAAGGACTTACGGTAGTCGAAACAAAAAGCGAAAAATATTCTCCTGAGACACATCGATCCTACCAAAGACCGATTCGACAAAGCCATACAACCTAAAATAAAGGAAATAGTAAGCGAATGACAAGTCCGATATATTTGCAAAACTAAAATATTAAGTGAAACTGAAAAAATAAGGTATAGTTTCGTACTTTCTTTTTTATAATTTTATCAAAGTTTTTGCACTTTTTATAAGATACTTAATTTTGTAATTGTCTTAACAAATAATCATTTAAGCTCAGATTATTTTTTCGTTTTTTTTCTCGTACTTATTTTTGTATAGGTAATTGAACTCGATCTATTTGACAAAATCACTCAAGCTTCGCTTTTCTGAGTTTTTTCAAACCATCTATCACGAACATGTTAATAAACCGGATATTTGATTCTAATTAGGAAACAAGATATAGCTTGTAAAGGATTCAAGAAAAAAATTCAAGATGACGGCATGTTCCCCAACTCGGACTTTTGGAATTTCGTTCTAGGCTACATTTTTTTTTGTACGCTGCTAATAGTCTGCTGGTCAGTATTAAGGAAAATACATTTATCAATACAATAAGTTAAAACAAAACGTAATTGGTCTGCTTGACGAGAAGGAAGAGCTCTATATTTTCTGGACAAAACACAAAGTTGAACACTGCAGCCCATCTCTATGATAGTAAACCTCCTAGTTGTTAAATTATTTGTTAAGTGACGCTATCATATATTTCAAGAAATTTTACCCCAATCTTTGTCAAAGAGAGGACAGTGGCAACCACCAAAAATTCAAATAATTGTAATCATTTTACAAAAGAACCAATCATAATCAGGAGCTTGAACAAGAAATTTTTCAACTTGCTTTTGGTTAAAACTCTTGCTTTCTTCATTAACGCTCGTTTTTTTTCTCTAGAGACAGGCAATAACTTTAAGAAATCTACAAAACCAAGTTAAACAAACAAACAAACATGCAAATTTTAGCATTTTTTTTTAAATCTCTATGTAGCATTTTAACATGTACCATTTGGGGAGTATTGTTTACGTTTAGTACGTCTATATTCAAGAGTATCGGGCCTACGGGTCATTCTAGAATATTGGTCTCTAAACAATTTCTCACTTTATTTATAACTAGTAGAAGCTTAAAGGCGGTCACATCCAGTAACTGTGTTGACACAATGGCCAAACTAGATGAGATGTTATAGGATACAACCATAAAAACTGCTCCTTTATACCTAGAACGGTCAACAGCAGATATAGTGGAAGAGGAAGTCTAATTTCTCAACGGTGTATTTGATTGACCCAATAGCGGTGTCTGTACACATAATGGCCCGCCACTGACAGTGTTTTAATGCTCGCAAATTCGCTACATAGAAGATAGACTTGAAGAAACCTAGACGGGGTAACAACAAATGACATGGATTATGTGATAACTAATCAAAAATATATAGTGCAATATGCAACTATATTAAACAAATTTTATACCGGTAGCGATCACAGAATGGTACGATGTAAAGTGGTCTTAAAAACAAAAAATTGAAAAACGCAAACTGATTCATCCAGTTATTAACACATTTCATATCAACATAGTAATACAAAAAAGAAAAACTATACCAAGAACAAATTAATAACTACGCAACTTTAAAAAATACAACAGACATTGACCAGCTAAATAAAAAAATACAGAAAGTGGAAATAAAACAGCTATAAAGTATGAACAAAACTCCAAGAAACACAAATAACAAAATAAGAAACGACACAAAAAGAGTTATAGAGGAAGCAAGGAATCTGTTACCACAAAAAGAATTAGAAATTATGAAAGATTTAAACAATTGAACAAAACCATTAGAAGAAATATAAGAAAGAACACTATGCAATATAAGAATAACGTAATAAAAAATCTATTAAAGGAAAATAAAGTAGCGCTGATATTTAGATCGAAAATATCAAATGGGGTACCTAATATAATAAAAGTAATTGACGAAAATGATAAAATATTGACGAATAGAACTGATGTGGTTTAATAAACCATATAGAAAAGTTTGATAATAATAGCTTTTTATTGTCCTACGTACTACACAGAACAATCATTGGCCAGTTATTATGTTTTTTATAATATAAGTGCTTTAAGAATATATTCAATACGGTTTCTATATATTTTTATGTGAAGCATAGTGAGGGCTCCAGACAATTGAGTTATTTTCAAGTATACTTTTAACAAACGAATAGTATAGTTTCTTTAGAATTAATATGGACTTAAAGTCTTTACAGGAACGTATAATGAATCGTAAACTTTTTACAGCAGAATTACTAATTATTCGTTTTAAAATTTAAATTACAATCAAATGTAACACCTAAATCTAAATATTTACTTACTCTCAAAACAAAAGTATTATTGATGTCATAATCAAATTTAATCACTGTAAGTTTATTTGTGAGTGACATAGTTTACACTTATTTTCATTAAATGTTAAGCAATCTACATGACTATTTATAACTTTAAATAGCTTAGCATCATCTGCATATAACAAGATGTTGCAATCAATGTCCTTAACAATATCGTTTATGAATATAGTAAATAAAAGTGGACCTAGATTACATCCCTGAGGTACCCTTTTTTGGTGCAAAACAAGTTTGATTTGGTATATGCGTATTCAACATAATTTCTCTATTATTTAATTATGAATAAAACAGATTTAACAACTTAATTTGATAATCCAAATGTTATGATCCACTAAATCAAAAGCTTTAGTCAAATCTGTATATACTATGTCTACTTGTCTTCCTTTGTTCAGTGCACTAGATACAGTGTAAGTAAAGTTGGTAGTAGTGGATCTACCTTAACAAAACCATGCTGAAATTCACTGATAAAATTTGAAAAATGATTTTGTAGATACTGGGAAAGCACCATTTCAAAGACTTTAGCAAAATTTGAAATAATTGAAATTGGTCTATAATTATCAATTAGAGACTTTGATTTTGGAGATTTTCCAAACTTCCGGGAAAGTCATCGTTTTTAGAATATTGTTAAAAATAATAATAAATGGGTAACTAAAGGCGTTAGAGCAATTTCTAATTAGGAATGAGAGTATATCATCAGGACCAGAAGTTAATTTCTGTTTCAATTTACTCAAGACTTGTGTAATTTCATCACTATTAATAATAGAAATCGAAAAAGTAGTAATATCTGGTACATACAAATTTCCTGTGTAGTTGCTCTGTACGTTCTGAGTAATAAACTGCGCAAAGTGATCAGCACAACTTACTATATTCTGAGGAGATGTTAAAACATTAGAGTTATAATTCATAACGCCAGGAATTCGTGAATTCCTTTTACGACTATTAACGTAGCTAAATATTTGTCTTGTGTTATTCACTATATGACATTCAGTTCTTTTAATATATTCCTAATATGACTGCCGAATTTGTAACCTAATATGTTGATATAGTTTCTCAGCTTTTCTTTAAAAATTGTTGACCTGATTTATTGAATAGCCTCATGTAATGACTCTTCATCCTTATATTTCTTTTAATGTTATTTTTAACCCAAGGCGGAAAACGACTTTGTTTTTTTTATGATTTTACTAAATATTCGTACAGTTTGTCATAAAATACTTTGCACATATCGTTACAGTTGTCATACCTATTTAGAAAGTTCCAGTCAGTGTTGTTAATAAGAGAATATAGTGATGTAATATCAGCGTTTTTGAAATCAAATTTATATTTATGCGATGTATTAAAAGTACTGTTATCAACTGGTAAAGTAAATGAAATAGACGAACTGGGATGATACTTCATATCTAAACGTACTACGGAAGATACGGCTACTTCACATCTATGGTTGTTATTAGTAGAACAAAAATTAAATCTAATAACCTATTGTTCATATTAACAATATAATTACATTGAGATAAATTTAAAAATTTGTAAACTTCATGAGAGCAATTTTCTTTTCTGATGAATTGGAATGTTCGGAGCTATCTGCAAAATCCGGAACATTAAAATCTCTTGCAACTATAATGTTCTCGTAATTATTCAATTCTTCTTCCAAACTGCTAAGGAGATCCTCAAATATGATATTAGACGTTGATGGAGGTACATATCAGGAAACTACTAATACCATTTGAGCCTTAAAAAATATTTCAACACCAAGTACATCAATACCATTAAAGTTAGTCGTCATAGGCTTCTTAATTGTTTGAAAGTTGTCTCTAACTGCAATGAGCACACCACCTCCTCTAGAGATTAATTGATCATTTCTTAAAAATGGGGTTCTGTCACATCGAAAAACACTATAAGCAGACGGAAAATATTCAAGATCCATAATTTCTGATGAAAGCCAAGTTTCTGTTATTACAAAACAGTCAAATTTGCACAAATTACATTATTTCGAAATGTGGATAGTTTCGTATTTAATCCCCTAACATTTTGATAATACACTAAGAAATTACTGATTGTAGTACGTTGGACACTTATTAGTTTTTTTAACTATATTGGGAAAATTATTGACATATTTTATGACGATGTCCAATTCTCCATTAGCGATGCGATCATTGTATTCTTTCATCACTTTTTTTAGATTACTTTGTTGTAATGGGGTTAAATCTGACCCAATAAAAACTTTATCATATTTACTTTGTTTAAGCTTTTTGCTTGATCTTAGTACTGAGCGTGCGATTTCTTTAGACTAAAGTTTAACTTTTAATGGACGAGCATAATCTGGTTTAATTTCTCTCCCCAACCGGAACATCGTTATAGCTTTGCAATCAATTGAATTATCAATAGAGTGCAGTATATCTTTAACGGTATCTTCATCGTTGGAAGCATTATTATCAACTGATACTTCCGGTATGTTAAAGATAACCACATTTGATTCTCTTGATTTACTTTACACTTATTTCAGTAATCACATTTTCAATTGGCAAATGATCAGTTACATTAGATTTTTCATTTAATATCTTACATTTTTCAACCGACTCATTAAGCTGTTAAATTTCAGTGCGTAAGTCCTTTATAGTTTGAGTTAAGGTTAAGATCAAGAGATGAATTACAACATGTGGTACAGGACTATTTAATATTCTGTCGAGATCGCAAAACCCTATATTGGTTTGGTCGATTAAACAAAATTTTAAATCAAATATTCTACATATGAAAATCAGAGTCTACAATCAATGTATTCTTCCAAATATGATTTATCAGGCAGAAATATAGATTTTTACACAAATCAACATTAACATTCTACAAGTGGAATCCATCCTAGTGATAACTCTTCATGACCATAAAACAATCAAATGTCTCAGAGAACACACAAAATGGAAAACATAATAGAAAAGGTGGCAAGATTAAAGTAGCAGTGGATGTGTGGGTGTCATGAGACAGGAATATCATAGGTGGACAAGAGAGTGACTGTGTGAAGACCTTGGACGGGAAAATAAAGTGCCGGTAGGCCGAGAATGAGATGGGTGATGACATTAGGACAATATCGGGCAAACATGGGGCAGTTGTGCCACAAACCAAGATTTATAGAAAGTAAAAGAGAAGGTGTAGACAAAGAGAGAGAGAAAATTTGGTCATAAAGAATTGGGATTAAATGTTTTGATAGTTGATAAAGGACACCAAAAACGTTTTCAGTTACGTTATTGTTTTTTGCAAATTTTTAAATTCTTCGTGTTCTCGTTCATATTTTGCTAAAGATTTTGCTGGCAATAAACTAGAACCCATGTTTATGGCTTCTTTTCTGATTTTTTCAGGTGCGTTTATAAAAATCTTCACGGAAGTAAACAATTTGAACAATAATTGTACTTCTAGGGCTTGAGTTAGAGAAATAATTTAGAAGGAAACAGAATTTGTGCATTTTCTATTTTATTCAAATGTTATTCAATTGTTTACAATTTGATAACATATAAAATAAAGATACTCCAGGTAACTGGTTTTTACTGGCTCACGGAGATAACTGACTTTTCTGTTGTATCCTCCATTCCTCAGAAAAACCATTCATGTATTAACCTGACATTAAATTTGGCAGTATTTTGCAAGTAGTTCTTTTATTATTTTATATTGTGTTATTTAATCACACAAAACCAATCATAAGGCATGTCTCAAAAAAAATCACATATAGCTATTTTGGTATGACCTCGGTGTGATGTTTGGAATGATTACCAATAATAATCTATGATCTGGTATATCGACTAATAATAAATTTGACATTTTTGACGTTAAGTTTGTTATAATATTGGATAACTTATGCTTATGTTTGTATAAGTGTAAAAATCAGTCAAAACATCGAAGAATTGCTACAAAGGTTGGTATTTTTAATCGATAAGTATTATATCAATAAAATATTTTTGTAAACAATAAAAGTAATGGTTTTATTGAATTATTTCTGTCGAATGGACTAAAGAACCTACAGCGTCTCTTATAGACTTGTATGAAGAACACGGTTGTTTATATGACAGCAAACCTAAATTTAATCAAAGAAACATGCAAGAAATGATTTTTTGTTAACAATTACTCTTGAATTTCAGAAGCTGAACGCAGTCATTTAAACTGAAGATGTCAAGAAAAAATCACCATACTTAGGCAGCTGTTTGCTTATGAAAAATTTAAAGTTACCGTTAAACAATCAGGTATATCTATGAACCTACCGTGTAGTAGTACGACAAACTTCTCTTTTTTACTCTCTTTATGAAAACCAACAACTTAGATTCATTGGTATGCTTCATGTCAAATTTTACTTGATAATGTATCTGATGTTTTTATGTTAAACTGAAAGCAATGCAAGCGATGCTGATAATATGCTAGAAATGAATACTATTGTTGGAGACACAGCTGTTCTTCTAGTGAGCAACAGCAGACTCCAAACACTGCTGGAAAGAAAAAAAAAAACACCAGCACCAGAACCTGACCACAAAACTTTAAATGAAATCAGATATAAAGCAGCAAGTAGGAAAAATCTAATGCTTAATTGTTAGCCCTAACCTCCAAATCCCTTGGCATCTTTTAGATGACAATGTGTTTAGAATCTGTGTAGCAATTTGTCTTGATTGCAAAGTGTGCCTTTGATGTAGTGTGTGGAATCACTGCTGATTTATATGAGAATGATAGATTATCTTGCTTAAAAATGCTAGGCCGTTGGTGGAGACATTATAAACTAGATGGACTTATCAAGAGAGCTCTGTCATTGGTCGAGATTCCTGATGATTTAAGTCTAATTCCCTGGAGTAATGGCTGATCACTTTAGAGGATGAAACCTGTTCTCACACTTTGGCTCCTTCATACCTAAAAATTGCGTCAAAATCTGAGACTAGAGAAGTTGCAGAGTTAGGCGAGCTAACCCTTCGCTGTTTAGACTTTGAAAAGCTGACGTCCAATTGAAGTATAATCATAGAAGCTCAGGCGTTTATGAATACCCTTGATTCCAAAATCAGATTAAACTTAGGTAAAAGTAGATTTGTTTTATTTTCTAAAGCAAAGAATAAGCCTGGCTATTCAAAGAGGAAATGCTGCATGTATTATGGAAACGATTCCGTCGAATCATATTCTGAACAAAATTTTTTTTTAATAGAGGTTTCTTGTTTTATATTCTCATACTGTCTATGTATGTAATTTTTATTAATGTTTTTTTATACAGTGTGTCCCGATATTCCGTGTACATACATTTCTGTGACGAAAATGTGCCAATTTAGCCCAAGTTACCTTGGCTCAAAGGTTGATAGTTTCCAAAATAAAGAGCGTCAAAGTTGTTATTTTTTATTAGTTTTTCTTGGATTATTAATTTGGACCAGTCCTAAGCCTGGATAAAGTGTGAAGGAAGGCAATTGCAAATTTGTCTATGTAATTTGTAACCGTTGTAATTTACAAAGTATCCAAAGAAGCGACGGCTCTTGCGGTACAACCTAGAAAGAAAAAGTAAGAGAATTTGGCTCGATGTAACGCACAAAAAAAATGTATAGTAGTTAGAACAGCAGCACCCGGCTTAGTCAAAGAGTTGAGTGGATTCCAGAATAGCTATAAGAATTCTGACTGCTGGTTTTACAATGCGCCACATGCTGAGTAAAAAGAAATAAAAGTGACTAACAAGAGAACAACAGGTTTTACTTAAAACTAATATGCTAGACCAAACACCAACCAGAGAGAAAGAGAGAGATATACAATATAGTATCACAAACAAATCTTAAAGATAAACAAAAAGAGGAGAATGATGTGACAGAAATAGAGAGACTGCCGCATATAGTTACGTGCGTCAGCAGCAGCTTTGCTTGAAATAAATTAGGCTTCTAGATGTTGCGTTGCAGGTAAGCTTTAGTAAAACGTTTAAGTTAAGAGTTCTCATTCAAATTAAACCGAAAAAGTAGCTGCTATTAAGACTCTGCGTACACATATCATTTACACACGGCAGGTTACACTAACTCTAAACAATAAAAGAAATGGCAAGTACCTCCCGCAAACCTAAAAGGCCTTTTGTATTTACAGTTTAGGGAAGGTAGCGTACGGAGAAAAACAGCACACCGGTGACTCCCTCGATTGAGATATACGACATAACCAACCTCTGACAACGTGGTATTCTCTTTTGGCCTGCGGCTTAATTACTGCGGAGCCGTGGTGTTGTTGTGCATTAATAGGAAAGGTTTTAGGTAGCTACTCCATCACTCTTGAGAGTTATCCTAGTAACGTATATAACGAGTATAAGATGCCGAACACAAGGTGCTAAAAGCATTAGTAGCAATCAGAATTAAAACAAATAGAAAAGAAAACCAAATACTCACGATGAGTGTAGCCAGATTAATGTAAACGCCAATTTATATTGGAAATTGTGAAACCCACATGAAATAGTTTTTTGGTGAGAATTTTACTTCAGAGGATACGCTAAAACACTCACGTGCACCAACGAGAAAGAGAAAATGTCCGCCGTCCGTCTTGAAAAGTTGATTGAATTGAATTTCTCCAATCGCAAATTAGGAGCGTGCGCGCCAATTACGAACTTTCGTCGCACCGTATTACTTGCAACACACGTTCTAAAGTGGCTTACGACCTACGTCCTCAATTCGAAAAATTTGAACCGTAACAAATTAAAGATAAAGAAAAAATCCAATTATCTCACAAACTGTTGTTCGGAGCGACATTTATTAAGTATACCTTTCTGGAACAGAAATAGTTGTGGGTATAAAAATGTTTTACAGGAAATTACAAAAATAAGACATTTTAAATGTCAAAAAAAATTGGTAGGTGGCGTCCCCTACAAAAATGAGAACGGATTTCAAATTTTCATCCGAAAACCACCGAGTAAGTACCCAATTTCGTGCAAATTCTTAAATAAATAAATAAATAAGTTGTTAAAAAAAATTAATAAAAATTAATAACTTTGACGCCCTGTATTTCGGAAACTATAAACTTTTAGACTAGTCATATGGGTTGAATCGGCATATTTTAGTCCCAGAAACCTACCAGGACACCCAGTGTAAATATGATCTTAAACTATTATATTTTAGTAAATTAGGATAAAATAGAAAGTGTTATTAAAAGACTTGTGAAATATACTACGATGAGGTTGCACCTCACAATATGTCCGATGTTGCACTATCCATTACTTAAGTAAACGCAAAACAAAACTAGCAAGCCGTTGTCCAAAGTGCTGTTTTTCTTTTTTAGTTTTATCTTTTTTTGATACAGTTTCTTATGTTCTTATTTTCTTCTTTTTACATTTTTCTGTCAAGTTTGCGTATATCTTTTTATATGGTTGTATCTACATCTTTTCTTTTTTTTTCCATTTTTTCTCTATTTTTACACATCATATTCCACCGGCTTGTTTTTTCTTATTTATTTTTTTGTTACCTATTCCATTTTTGATATTATTTCTTCGCGGATCTATCGTGGTGTTTCTTTTACTTCTTGTATTCTTTTTTATTTTTATATATATTTTTTCTCTTTATTCTTAGCATTCTTCTTTTATCATTTCCTCTTCCTCTCCTAACATGATCACTTGAAATAAACCCAAAAAAAATATTTATAACTTTAATACGCTCCCGTTAACTTAGAAAATAAATTACTATTTCCAAGTCTAAACTTAGGAAAAGTGTGAATTTGTGGTTTCCATTAAAGTATCGTGTAATATTTAAGATAAAATTAATAATCAGCGTACAAATATATTATCATTATATATATATTTTGTTAAAAAACCACTTATTTCCTTTGAGATATATACGTATATGGGGTCATAAAATTAAATTATTGTATAGTATTGGACGTAAGTAAATAAAGTTAATAATATCAAACTATCACATCTTAACAGCGATTACTTATTGCTACATTGTATTACATTAAAGGATAGTTGCCACAGTATTATTGTGCCCCAATCAAACACTCACAATGAAGTGGTTGTTTGTAATAATACCGATTCTTATTACTTGCCTTGGTGTGTTCTTTTTCAGCGGCCAAAAAAATAATACCTGTAGAAATTTTGGAGCCTACTATACAAACAGAGATGCTAATCCAAATTGTTATTATAACCCCTGAGCTAGATCTCACAATTGTAAGTATCTTTTCTTGAAAATCAAAGTATTTAGATAAGTAATTTGCAGCCTGAAATAATTAAACACCATGGTTATCCTTTAGATATCCATGAAGTAGCAACAAACGATAATTATATTTTAACAGTGTTACGAATTAAACACGGTAGGAACAGTTTAGTGGAAAATAAATATCCGGTGTTGCTATTTCACGGTATATTAGTAAATGGAGGATCGTTCATAACGGGAGGAAAAAATCATTAGGTAAACATCAAAAATGGCTAATTACAATTATAATACAGAATTAGCATTTATTCTGGCGGATAATGGATATGATGTTTGGTTGGGGAATTATAGAGGGACTATTTTTTCTAAACATACAAATTTTAACAAATCTGATCACCATTTTTGGAATTTTCTATAAACGAACTTGTACAACACGATTTAAAGAGAACGATTGATACTGTTTATGAAATAACCAACAAAAACTAGTTTTTATTGGATATTCTTTATCAACGGCCACCTTTCTTGCGTACAGTGCTATATATCCGGAACAATCTGTAGAAAGAATTACAGTCAATGTTGGTTTGGCTCCCATATTTATCTTCAGGAATGGAAATCAATACTCTCTTACCTTCCGTGGAATTATATTGAGGTTTTAGAAAATTAACATTCTTGAAATTAATTATACACTAATTTTATTTAAGAGTTTTAATGACGACGTAATACCAGACTATCCGTTTAGTGCTACTCTTACATCATTACGAAGATATTTATGTTTACCATACCCTTTTCAAATAAAAATCTGCCTGGGATTATACTTTTTGATCAGTGGTTGGAACAATAAGCAACTTGATCCAGTACAAATAAAAAAAGAGAATATGAAGTAACCTAATCCGTTTTATTTTGTAGGAAATATTACCTAACACCATTATTCATGATCCTGACTTAACTTCGTTTAAAGTTGTGCATCACGTACTGCAATTATTAATGGGTAATGATGGAAAATGGTATAATTTTGGCAAGGAAAAAAATTTAAGAATATATGGATCACCAAGTCCGATTTCGACAAATTTAAGTAACGTGAAAGTACCAACGTATTTTATCTCTGCAAAGAATGACTTTCTTAGTACTCCTATGGTATGTATTTTTTAGTATTTTATTATGTATATGATCAGTTGGTCTTGTAGAACGTAAACCTCCTTCTTAGCAATTTAACCAACGCTGTTACGTACACACATGTTGTTGAAGATGACGAATTTTGCCATGCAGACTTTTTACACGGAAAAGATGTTGTGCCATTAGTGTATAATCATTTAATTAAATTTTTAAATGATAATAAATACCCATAATAAATTTTTACTATATCACGTTTGTAAAGGAATACCCATATTACAAAAAATATTAATACAATTTAAATTGTAAAATAATTCATGTATTGGTTTTACGGTGTTATCAAACACAACGGTCGAACAGCCGGGGGTAAACTAAACCCTAAATTATACCTTAAAAAGTAGTTTGAAAGTACATGCGTTAGAAGAAGACGCAAGTGTGCATCAGACAGTTGTGCCTAAACTAAACCCCTACTCTGCAATATTGGGGATGGAAGCGTTTTACTCTAATTATTTGGCCCCCACCATTTCACTTTTGTGCCGAATTTTTTGAAATTATTTTGTTTCCATGTTAAGTAAAATCGGTCGCTATTGTAATGCCAAAATTAATGCTAATTTAGAAAATAGATTGCAACGAATTGTCTTTAACACACAGGAAATGTTACATTAACTGTTTTAATTAAATTTAATGACAAAATCTAGTAAAATCATAGACGGCTTTTAATTAATTAGTAGGTGTAGTTGTTGTAAATATATGTAAAGTTAAACATTAAAGCGTTGTTGATACAAACACTTCGTTCCTTATTGGACCATATCAAATTGGTAAATGTCAACATTTCGACACATATTATATCTTTATCAAAACAAAAATTTAAAAATCAAAAACTTAAAACGAGTAAACTAACCGTTTAAAATTGTAAGAGTTGAGGAATTTTTAATTTAACAGTATAATAATTGTTAAATAAAAATTATCAGTAAGCGTCTCCAACGCTAACATTGTTTTATTCAGTGGGTATGAACACGTTGGCACTTCTGTGTTATAGTCAATTAAGTCTGTTAGGCCATAAATAAATAAAAATAAAATTAATACTACAACTAGGTAACTCGAATTTTTGATGTTTTGAGTTATCCAGTTGTGCTTAGTCAACTTTTAGCCCTCTTTTACATGCTACAACTAGGTATGTTCTACGTCATTGTAAATGGCAGATAGTTAGGTGTTAAACATGGATAACTTCTAAAACGAACAATTTCGTTATGCTATAAGTGGATAACTTGAGATACCTATTTGTGCAACTGGGTAACTTGATATACCGACTACCTCTACCTTCCTGTAATTGAGATATCTAGTTGTGCAGTTAAAGAAACGTGCACAGGTTTTTTAACGTAATCTGTGTTCTTTCTAGTTTTAAGTGATATTTTTAGCAAAAATAAGTGAAAATGACCACAAGGGGAAGGAAAATGGTGGAAATGGCACTTGAAAAAGTGAAGGTAAGCGATTGCCGATTTAATTAAAGTTTATTTATTGAGTAAAATGGAAAATTAGGTTATGGTTCAATTTTTATAACAATTTTTGTTCAAGTTAATGTAGATAATTATAGTAAGACATAAAAAGCATGCGAACTTCTTCTTCAGAACCTTACCACAAAAATTTAAACTTACAGACTTATTTTGTTTTCAGTTCCTGCTATTAATAACCTAGACAACATGGTTGTGAACAAGGGTACCGCGGAGGGTAAGCGTGGTATTTGTATTCAGTTATATAAGATGAAGAACCGTATTCCCCTGACTACTCAGAATATCTTCCAAGTACCTCGCCTACATCAGAGTCCTCTGGAGGTATTGAATTAGATGGTATGGAAGAAATGCCCACTAAAACCGACAAGCCACGAAAGAGAAAACGAAATACAAATAAGTGGAAAAGGAATGTGGCGAAAATGAAAAGACAGCATGGCGAAAGTTATAAGTCTGCCAGGGAAAGTTTGTTCCTGGAGTGGCAATGAAAGATCCCTGTCCTGAAGTTTGCAGACGGCAATGCAGACAAAATTTTCGAATGATGAAAGGTTGAAAATATTTCAAAGGTATTATCAGCTAGACACATATGAAAGAAAGAGAGATTTCATACATAGTCAAACCGAAAAACAAAATACAAAATGGGCTACTAGTGGAAATTCGAGGCGCCAAAATACCATAATTTTCTTTTTGCCAAAAAGATGGAAGGATTCAGACGTGCAAGACAATGTTTATCAACACGTTGGGGATTCGCAAAGGGGTGGTGGATATTGCAATGAAAAAAAGAACAGATGAATATACGGGTTTGGAAGATCAGAGAGGCAAACACGTAAAAAAAGTCACCCCTCCTGAAATACTGCAAAGTATCAGAGCTCACATAGAAAAGTTCCCGGTCATATCCTCGCATTATTGTCGCGCAAAAACTCAACGGAAATATTTGCACTCGGATCTGAACATAACGGTTATGTACTCATTATACAAAACAGAATGCTTGGAGAAGAACCAACCAGTTGCTAGTTTTGCAATGTACAGAAAAATATTTTTCGAAGAATATAATTTGGGGTTTTATCGTCCACGAAAAGATCAATGCCGAATATGTATGGCTTATAACACTCCCACAAATGATAAAAGCTTATTTGAGGCAGACTACCAAACACACATAAATGCAAAAATAGAGCCCGCAGTGAGAAACTGGCAAACAAGCAAATAGCTGAAGAGTCTAATGGAACAATTGTAAGCTGTAATTTTTACAGCAGGTACTGCTAGCACCCACTGACCCCACAAACAATGCGTTATTCTATAAACAACGTTTTAAGACCTTTAATTTCACAGTTTATAACGTAGTCTCCAAACAAGGCGATTGTTTTATGTGGACAGAAGTGGAAGGAAAACGAGGCAGTTGCGAAGTAGCCACTTGTCTGTACACTTACTTTAAATCGTTGCCCAGTTCTGTGCAAGAAATATCTTGCTTCAGTGATCGATGCGGGGACAAAATCTTAATAAATATGTAGCTGCAATGTGCTTAACCGCTGTACAGGAAATTCCACACTTAAAAAGATAGATCTCAAATTTCTTGTGGTAGGCCATAGTGAAATGGAATGTGATTCTATGCATTCTGCCATTTCAACAGAATTTAAAAGAGTCGGTAAAGTAAATTGGCCTCAAGACTGGAAAACTATTGCCAGATGCGCGAGACGAAAAGGAGATAAGCCTTATATTGTTAATGATGTCACACATGAACAGATATCTGATTGGAAAGCTCAAGCAGAACGAAACATGATGTTTCGGAAAGTTGATTCAGAACGTAAATTAGTACGCTGGCAGAAAATTTGTGTCATGAGTTTTTGAAATCTGAACCATTAATGATGAGATTCAAGGAAAATTTTGACGATGAATATAGACTTTGAACTGCAGCAGAAAAACCGGAGTTGCAGTTTCAGGTCTAGGGAATTTAAATGCCCTATATGGGGGTAGGTTGCCAATCACAAAGGACAAATACGATGATATTATGGCATTATTTAAAATGAAACCACCTGCACTTGGCATTGAATACAAGCCCTATTATGAAGGTCTGCCGTTTCAGGGAATGAACAGGGAAGAACAACATGAAGACGCAGATTTAGACAGTGACCTGAGTGATTTTTCTGATTGAAGCTCACTTATCTTCATTTATTTTCATTAAAATAATTAAAAATAAAAATTATAATACGTATGAATAAAAACACTTTATTTAAACCCACATTGTTTTTAATGTAATCCCAAATTAAAAGTAGATATCTCTTTTTCCCAATATTGTTAATAGCGCAATAACTGGATATCTTGAATTTTTTGAAAAAATAATGAAAGTGTTGCATATTTCCTGATGTTGATGGAAGATTATGCTGCAGGCCTTGAATGTTCAGGTATTTTGCTCACTAAAAAGAAGATTGTCAATCCTCTTGTCATTTTTTTTGGCCTGTCAATTTTTAAAGTCATTTTTCTCACAATGCATATTTTCGAGTTATCTAGTTGTAGTACTAAGGGGACGATATATATATATATATATATATATATATATATATATATATATATACAGGGTGTTTCATTAATCAGTACAGAAAAATGAAACTGGAGATTCCTTTGCAAAATTTAAAGGGGGTTTAACATAAAAAAAATTTCCTTAAAGCCTCCCTGAAGAGTTACAGCCCCTTAAAGATGTGTAAAAAATTCACATTAATTGATTTTTTCTGAAATAACTTGAAATAAAAAAAGAAATCTAAACATTCAAATACTACTACCAAGAAGCCTTCATAATTTCATAATTTTATTCACCCTTGTTCTCTGCAAGGGGGTGAGTCTTACTACCCCTTAGAGTTTTTTACCAGAACTTTTTAACTAATTTTTTTTCAATTTTAAAATTCAGATTTTGGAGGGCCAATTCAATTAAAACTTTTTTGTCTCTTAAAAATTTCACGTAAACTCAATACTTTTCACCAAAAAATAAATTAAGCGAACTTGCAGAATTTTTAATTAATAAGTTGCGTATGCAAGTTTGACATAAATAACAATATTATTATTAACTATCATTTTTAATTTAAATTAACAATATTATTTCAGAGAGTGTTCAAAATGGGCACCATTTTCTTGAATACAGGTTCCTATTCTTTTGAACAAATTTCCGTTAACGCTACCTAGCATTGCTACAGATTGTCTAACTCTTCAGGGAGGCTTTAAGGAAATTTTTTTATGTTAAACCCCTTTAAATTTTGCAAGGAATCTCCAGTTTCATTTTCTGTACTGATTAATGAAACACCCTGTATATATATAAATAAATATAAAAATGTTTGTATGTTTGATTTTTATATTTTTAATCATTTACTAATTGACGTGCCTATTATTATAATTATTCTATGTGTTTTACTGGATCTAAATGCATTTATTTCATCGCAGTCCATTCAGTGCCCGTTATTGACATCCTAATTCTTCAATACCTTGAAAAAGGTTACACATACTAGTAACCGAAACGTTAGATAAGAAGATGCTTGAACGTCTTTGAATTAGAATCCTTCGGTAATACGCCTATTATCAGAATATAATAAAGGTGATGTTACAGGTTTGTTGTTTAAGTATTAAGTTAAAAAAAATAAATGTTTAATACTGAGAAACCTGCTAAGAACCTACCTGTAGCACGGTGTTGTAGAGTGGGTCGCAGGAAGTGAACGAAAAACGTAGGCTTCTACTGCGACAGTGGGCGCCTTCAGAAACCTAGTAATTATTCTTAAACAATAGGTCTTAAGAAAAGTAAAACCAACAAACTTGTAAAACAAGGAATTTATTCTGAAAAAAATTACCCAAGTAAGGCGAGACACTAACCATTTTAAAATAATAAAAAGCACAACAGAATTCACAGTTAATACATCAATCACAATTTGATAATTAAAAAATTAAAATAAGAATAGATGCTACGAGTTTATTTAAATTAATTTTTATTTAATTACCAGTAGAAGTTTACAAAACGTACATAACTCGGTAATAAAAAAATATCTCTACTTTTCGAGAGAGAATTTGATGGAAGAAAATTATTTTAAATACTCCAAAATAGATCAAATATTTAACAACTAATAGAACATTTTATTTTTATTTTTAATTACCTTAAGGAGCTCGTTCTATTCACATAAGCACACGCCAACTTTACGACGGGAATGAAAGCTGTATTTCAGCACGCTTAAAAATACGAACAAAGACGTTTGAAAAATAATTACCAATGCGTTTGGTCAGAGAATAATAATACTTTGTTGCACAAAACTTTCACTAGGTGTCGGAAAGTTTGAGGTCAATGATTCTACGAAAATGGCGCGCTGTACCCACGCTCAAGAACATTATTCTTGGCTTAGTGCCGTTTCAGACGAACGTTTTTCTATCGCGCGATAACATTATCGCGCGGAATTATAATTACGCGACAAATTTT
The DNA here is from genome assembly GCA_030710515.1 of Abscondita cerata. Classification (NCBI taxonomy): domain Eukaryota; kingdom Metazoa; phylum Arthropoda; class Insecta; order Coleoptera; family Lampyridae; genus Abscondita; species Abscondita cerata. Next base: position 366,104 of record JALBCR010003192.1, read on the forward strand.
GAAACATTTTCACACGGGCGATTTTGTTTTGTTGTAACTGACGATCTAATGCAGTTGAACATTGTTGGTCGTGCAGAAAACATTATGGCGACTCTCAAGAGAAATCGCATTTTTGTATCATTTATGATCTACCGCCAAATAATTAAAAAGAAAAACGTATGTGGGTTCACCCTCTACTCAGCACTCGTCCATCAGAAGGGGCATTTAACTTGCTGTTTGGACACTTACGCAAATATGAAAAAAAATTTTACAATTATTTCCGAATGTCAGTAGCATCGTTTGATGAATTACTGCATACTGTGAGCAGCAGGTTGATGAGAATTGACACAAATATGAGACAATCTATATCTCCACCTGAAAAATTGTCTGTAACTATTCGGTAAGTACGTTTGTTCTAGTTTCCCTTATAGCACCCTACATATGGCTTTCTAGAAAACAATATATCAACTACCTATGTGAAAAATTTATTAGACACATTTAATCATGTACTACCTACAAAATTTATGATTTCATAAGTTAACATAATAATCACTGTTCAGCATATCCGTGATTTCACCGCTACAGCTAGTTCCACTACTTGATGGTCGTGTAGTATATGTAGATGACGAAGGTGAATGTGATGGCGGAGGAAATGTTGCGGGTGTATACTGACAATTCGATGGGAATTGATAGTATGCCATAGGAACAGTTGTTGGGGACGAATATGAACAAGAGGGGATTGTGCATATGATAATGGCTCAGGCCTCCCTCTTCTAATCATTTGTATTATCTTAATTACTTCCCTCTGAATTGTAGAACTTGGTCACCATCAAAGTTTCGCACAGCCGGCAACAAAGATTTAAAGAAATCTTCGTGCTCATCTGAAGTTGTCTTCTCTGCATTTGTTTGAGCATCGAGATACTCCATAAATTTTTCCTCCACACTTTTTTTTTCTTTTTGTGCGTTGATTATCTTTTCTTTGACTTGCTGAAGGGATCGAAGTCTGACTCATATTTTCTTCCCCGTCTCATTTACAGCAGTTTCGCTAATTGTCTCTTCACGTACTTCAGCATTTTCATCTGTTACTAATGGCACATTCTGTATAGAAGTTTCGGTGATCTTCGGCGTAGTGACTTTCGATAGAAAACTAAGCTGATCGGCATAAATATACAGTCTTCTTTTCTTTGAAGCACTACCGGTAGGTAACTTAGTACTTTTTCTAAATCTGACAAAAGCGTCCCGCAAGTTTTTCCATTTATTCACAATGGCTTTTCTGAAGACAAAAATATATAAATACATACTCACTTGAAACAAATCTAAATAATGTACAATAAATTATTTGTAAACAGTATTATTGTGGCTCCACAATGAAACCATCTAACTATATATCATCTGTTATTTTAGATATTTGGCAAGTGGTTGTTCGTTCACGGACCTACATTACTCTTACAAATTAGGAATCTCTACTATAAGTGGCATAGTGCGGAGACGTGTTCTACTATATGGGATGAACTAGTGGAAAAGTCGTTTCCAGTATTCACAAATGCAATCTGGCAAGAGATCGCTTGTCAATTCGAAAACAACGCTAATTTTCCTAACTGTATAGGGGCGATTGACGGAAAACATATTCGTCTTATAAAACCTACTGGTTCCGGAAGTTTATATTACAATTACAAAACTTTTTTTTCCATAGTACTTTTGGCAGTGGCTGATTCAAATTATAAATTTATATATGTCGATGTTGGGTCTTACGGAAAAGATGGTGATTCAACGATATTTCAAAATTCAAAATTATGGGAATTAATCACAAGTGGGAACATAAATATCCCAGAAGCACGACCGTTACCTAAGAGAGAAGATCCACTTGTACCGTATGTGTTAGTTGGTGATGAAGCTTTCGGACTGTCTGAACATGTTCTTCGTCCATATTCAGGAAAGAGATTGACCTATGAAAAGCGTATTTTTAACTACCGATTGTCCCGTGCACGAAGATACGTGGAATGCACCTTTGGCATTCTTTCAAACAAATGGCGCATATTTCACAGATCTCTAGACGTATCTGTTGAGTTAGCTATTGATATTACTAAAGCCTGCTGTATTCTTCACAATTACGTTCGGGAAAGGGATGGATTCTGCTTTGAAGATACTTTATCTATTAATGGACTAGAAGATGAACAAATCGCTAATGCTACCCGTGCAGGTAGAAGAATAAACAATATACGTGACACATTTGCCGAATATTTTACAACCGATGGTGCAGTGACCTGGCAAGATAATATGATATAGAGATAGTAATCGTAAATTACTTAATTAAATATATAAATACAACATTTTATTGTCAAATAATAATGTAAGTACTACTTACCAAATAAAGTTTGAGTTGCAGAAGATAGTTGCTCATACTCTGGATTCAGCAATTGACACACCTCCTTCCACGCATCTCTCTTCTTAAATTTATTTTTGTATAATTCTGAAGCCGTATCCCATAATACGGGACGTATCTGCACTTCACTGATCAATACCTCTACATCAATTTTGTGATCATTTCTTTGCACTTCTTCTTCGACCTCATCGTCACTTTCACTCTCAAAATCTCGTCTTCTGCATTACGTGCCATTTTACATACTAAAATAAACGAAACGCAACAATCAAGCGGTAACTTTATCGTCTATGTGAATACCCTCATAAACACGTTGCAACCTGCATGTATCGAGCGATGCAACTATCGCGCGTTTTGTAGAAGCACCAGCGACTGACGCAAACATTACGCGCGGAAAAATAAACGCGCGATGGCCGTGTGAAAGCTTACATTACAAACAATGTAACTCTACAGATCGCGTGATTATAATTCCGCGCGATAATGTTATCGCGCGATAAAAAAACGTTCGTCTGAAACGGCACTTAACCTTTAAGTGGTAACGCGGTGTCTCTCAGGCACAGACGCATTTTCAGTTTACAATATATCTGTCATTTTTGTAAATATGTAATTTTCCTTTCAGGTAATCTTTTATTACACTATTGAGAAACGAAAGTTATAAATTCATAAGTTTTAGTGGACATCGGAATTGGTATGTAGCTTCTAAAGTGTATTGGGTTGTTTTCTGTGTCTCGGAAACACCGGGTTACTGTAAATGTCACGTATATTTTTAAATTATAAACAGAAATATTACATTTCAATAAACACCAAAACATGCATTGACGCCAGCACTTTCATAAATAACGTACATTATTACCTTTCAGTTATGCTTACGCAGTATATAACAACGTGTAATTCTTTTCAAGAGTGAATATTTAGTTGTCTAAAATATCTTGCCGTGTGCGTATGCTAATAAATCTTCTAACGTCGACTGTTGTATATAATTTCAATAAAAAACATAGTTATGGCAGGTACAAGCAGAGATTATTATAAGTTTCATCGACCCCTTAGTGAACAAGAATTATTACAGGCAGCAGAAGATTCTGTTCGTGAGATTGAAGAGTTTCGGAACATGCCGTGTTCAGATACGGACTTAGAGAACATGAAAGTTTCGGTGAACATAATACTGATACTGGAAGAAGAAAGTGAAACTAGCATTACGGATCATGAAAAGGAGGAGGCCGTTCAAAAACAAGGAAATTATTATTTAGGCAGAGATAAAATTTCTAAATGGGAAAAAAAATCGCTTCCAGCAAGACCAGACAACACAATATTGTAACACATTTACCTGGCAGTATTGGAGTTGCACGAAGTGTTGTGAATTATTTAGAAGTTTTTTTAATATTTTTGACAACGAAATTACCAGTTTGTTGGTGGAAAATACAATTTCTTTAAATCAGTTATGACATACAAACGTTTTCTGTTTCTTTTGGCAACTTTACGTTTTGATGATATACGTACACGGAGTGAAAGACTCAAAACAGACAAATTAGCACCAATTAGGTCTTTATTTGAGAAAATAGTGCAAAAGTGCTCCACATTTTTCCGGCCAAGTGAATATGTAACCATAGACGAACAACTTATCAGTTTTCGAGGGAAATGCAGTTTTCGCCAATACTTACCCAATAAACCTAGCAAATATGGAATAAAAATATTTGCCATGGTTGACGCCAAAAATTTTTATTGCTCAAAGATGGTGATTTACGCGGGTAAACAACCAGATGGACCATATACAGTTTCCAACACGGCAGAAGATATTGTCTGTAGGCTAATAGAACCGGTAAATCAAACGGGGAGGAACGTAACCGTTGATAATTGGTACACAAGTATCCCACTGGCCTTACGTTAACTTCGTCAGCATCGACTAACACTTGTAGGAACAATTAGAAAAAACAAAAAGGAAATTCCTGCTGATTTTCAAGCAAATAAAAATCAACTACAATATTCAACATTATTTGGATTTACCAAAGAAATGACATTAATGTCATATGTACCAAAGAAGTCTAAAGCTGTTATATTACTTTCAACTTTTCACAATGATGATAAAATAGATCCAAGCACGTATGAGCATCAAAAGCCAGATATTTTGATTTTTACAATCTCACAAAAGGTGGTGTTGATGTAAATTATAAACTCTGTGCCACTTATAATGTTGGCAGAAGAACTAGAAGATGGCCTGTAGTTATATTCTTTCACCTACTAAATATTGCTGCAATAAATGCCAAGGTTATATGTGAAGCAAATTCGGGAAACCCAGTAAACAGAAGCAAATTTTTGAAAGAACTGGCTTACGAAATGGTCAAACCATGGCAAGTAATAAGAGTAGAATATACACATATTCCGAAAGCAATTAGGAAACGACTCAGAGAAGAACTAAACTTACCAGATAAACCAGTCCCCGAGCAGCCAGGAGGTCAACGCAGAAGATGCTATTATTGCCCTTGGGCTAGAGATAGGTCAACTAAACAAATATGTATGAAATGCCGGAGAAATGCAGATGGGGAACATATTAGAAACATTTGTGTTGAGTGTTTGCAAGACAATGACTAAAATTATTAATTTTTAGGTACCATGCACTTTATGGAACAAATAAGAAATATTTTTAGTTTTCAATATCGTTTTATAAATAATAAAGCACTTTTTATTTTCAAAAATCTATATTCTTGACATATAATATTGCATCATTCGTTTAATTATACTTTAAAAGCACTTGCACAAATATTTTGGAGTCCGTGTGTACGAGACACCGCGTTACCGTAAAGTGTAAGTCGAGTGACGCTACCAGTTAAAAGGTAAGCGGAGCGGTTATAGAAAGCTTACTATTTCTTAGCAGTGACATTTCGCGATATAACGCACAATTGGAAATTGACGAATTTACTTTAGCTACTCTTGGTTGCGCGTGGGTACAACGCAAACGCTACTTAAGATCAATTTTCTATCTACCGTGCTAAAATTTGATGAAAAAATAAATTTTAAATTATGACTGCAGAATCGTTGGTAAAAATTCTTCAACTAACATACGAACTATTTCAGTATCACATACATTACAAGAAATTCCTAGTACAGAGATTGATGTTTTTAGTTTGGCCCACTATAGACAACACCACTGGTGCAACCTTCCATTTGTTTAGTCCCCAATCAATTTAGTTTCGCGTTTCTGATCTAAATATTTATTTATCTTTTCTTTGTATTTGTTGTTTACATTATGGTTGCTGATGATTGATATATCTACCAGCAGTGCAGTTTTATTTGTTGAATTACAGGAAGTGGTAGTAAATTATTCCTTATTATTACTCCGCGTTCGTCCGTTATTCGTTGTTTCCATTGTCGTGACCTTAAAGTTTTAGCGGTTCTTAGGATACTTTTTGATAAGTAGTACTTTCAATTTCCTTATCTACATGCTGGCCATCTTGACGGTTCCATTGGAGAAGACCAGCATCGAATCCATTCCCGCCCGAGTACCTATTACGTCTTGTATTAACAGCAGTTAAAAATCACGATTATTGAGGACTGTAGGTGCGCAACCCGAAGCCCTAAGACCCCCTGCAAGCAAAGTATTTCAATTGTTTTGTTTCCATGGTATGATACAAAACATCAGTTAGGTAATGTAATTTTATGTTTACGTTTTATTTACCTAATTAATACATGTTAACCTTTGAATAAAAAATAAAGGAATAAAGAGTTTGACACCTACTAAATAATGTGGACTGTACTGTTAAGCCGGAGTTAAATTTCTTGGACAATTGGAAAATATAATTATTATTTTTAAAAATAAGGATTTCCTTCATTACAAACCAATTTTAAGAATAATCTTTATTCTATTGAACTAAACACGGTGGGAAAGGATTACTACGCCATCTAAGAATTATTTCAACAAGTTTCTTAACTCATGACTAATAATTTACGAATTGGTGGAAATTATCGTTATCAGGTGTTAGTGTAGAGTTTCAAGTTTAGTTTTTTAACCGTAAACAACAAGAACACAAAAATCAAAGGTAATTACTGCTCATTTAGTATAATTTTTCGTAATGCTAATGTTTCCTTGCGATTATAAAACGTTAATGTTACTTTTGGTTGTAGGTTCTTTAAATGAGTATATAAATAGTTATGGAAGATATGAAATAGATGTCAACTACTGGTTTCATCGTTATTTTTACATATGGTTCACTTAAAAATAGTCGTCTTGGTATTAATAAAGCTTCCAGAATTTACGGAGTACTATCTCGCACTCTGCGAAGTAAAAGGGTGCAAGAAAATCCGAAAAAAAAACTACAATGGAGCCTGAATCATTATTTGGAAAAACAAACAAAGAAAAACTGATGTGATATATTCAAAAATTGGATTCATGTTTGTCAATTTAAAAAGTGAGTGTTTATCATTAGCACGAGCCCAAGGAATGTCCAGAGAATGTATAAAATCATATTTTAATTTACTGGGGTCAGTCCTAGAGAAAAACGAACTGTTTGGGAAATGGACGAGACGGAGCTGCAATTAAATATTCATTCCTTTTATGTCCTTGCGACTAAAGAATCCAAGCTGGTTTTGTCGGTAACATCGACCGAAAAGGGTGAAACTGTTACTTTGGTGGCATGTTGCAACGCTGAAGGTAACCTTCTACCTCAGTTTGTATAATGAAGGGGTAAAATAAGAAGAGAAAATATGAGATCGGCATGCCACCAAGAGGCTTTGTTTACATGTTTGAAAAATCCGTCTGTATAAACGCGATCATTTTTACCACAAAAACCTTTTAGTAGTAGACGGACATTCTTCGCACTGCAATGTGGATACGTTAAAATTTGGAAAAAACATTAAATCATTATTCTAAGTTTAGTTAGTCACACAACGCACTTTCTTCAGCCTCTTGATCGCGCAGTATTTAAAGTTCTGAAATCGGCATACGCAAATGCAAGTGACAACTGGATAAGAGCTAATCCTGGAAGGAACACAACCAGGTTTCAATTTGAATTTTTATTTTCAGAAACGTGAGGAAAACAGCAGTGTGCAGCAATGCAATATCAGGTTTTAGGGCTACTGAGATTTATCCCTATAATCCTGAACTAATCCCAGAATATGCATTTGCCATAAATGAAAATCTTAACGTTGCTACTTTTACTGCTTCGGAACCAACGGAAAAGTCCATACAGCCAGACACACTTCTTGGTCTGATATTACACCGGGAAAATCTTTAAAAATCTATCTCCTGTTCCACGAGCTATTCAGACTGTACGGGTGCGAGGGATGAATGTAGCTTTAGAACATCACCTGAGGTTTTGGCCAAAAAAATCTAAAATTTAACAAAAAAGGAAATCAAACAAAAAGTAACAGGAAAATTCAGTTGTACGAAGGGAAAAAGTTCCATAAAGTACACCAAGAGGTCTAAGAAACATATTGAATCGGGCGAATCGGAAAATAATAATAACGTCTCTTTAGCAGATGACAGTGATGCCAACGATTTGAGTGAGAAGGCAATATGTGTTGGTTCTGAGAAGGATTATTTCCTAACAACAAAGCAGGATGACTGGGTACAGTTTTTGGATTGCAAAAACTAGTTTCATGAATGTTCCAGCAAATATGAGAATGTTTACAATCAGTGCGGAAAAGTGATTGCATTAAAGAAATCGCATTATGTTAATTTTGTTTGTGGGGCATCTAACCCTACTGCTCAGGGCATCTTTTCCGTAGGTTAAGGGCGAGATGTGCAGTGACACTTTTAAAAAAATCGATACAGTAAAAAAAATACTCCTAAATTAGTTTATTAGAGCATGTATTTTCGTAATGTAATAAATGCTAAAGGACTTACCATATGTTTCCATCATTAAAAGGTACTTAACAATGAAATTAAAGTAATGCGAATAAAATCCTTCCTTATGAAATAATTGTTAACCGATAACATTTTGATAATTTTTAATTTTTGTAATTGGTTCTAAGGCTTAATTTTTAGAAAACGTGTTTTTTATTTAATTATTCTTGTTTTTTGCAAGATAAATGATCACTTTAAACATGTTTGGTGTATGCCAACTAGTGAGTAGAAATAGTGTCAACTAGTGTAGGCAAATTAGACTTTTTAGAAGAAAAATGTATAAAGTTTTGAAATTTTGGTTGTGAATTTCAGGAAAAACCAAATACAGATCCAAAGAGTTTCCACCACCCCCACCCCCAGAGTTTTATCAAACGTAATTTTACAATGGTCTTTGCGTTTTGCGCGTAAACTGTAAATCTGAAAAGAAAAGTTATAAAACTTTTTTATTAAATTTTCCCAAAAATTGTCCTATAATTTTTTGCGCATCTCCACCAACACTCATAAATGACCTTAGAAAATAAGCATAGTTTTCAGCGCAAAGACAAAAATGAGCATTGCACCGTCTTTGGCGTCGATTATCTCGAAAAGTATTAGCGTGAGCAAAAACGTAGAGGTAAAATTGTAGAGCAGTTCCTTCTCTACAAGATGCATCTTGGATAAAATATTTTTGGGAAAGTATTAGTGATCATAAGATAAATTTTGTACTTGTGCATTTTTTTTTGTTGAACCCCATGTAAACATACTTGAGAAATATTTGCTAACACTCCGTATCGCCCTTTGTCCGCCAAAGAAAAACATTCGCTTTTTTGAGAGACACCCAAGAAGATATTCAAGAAAGGGTGTACAGCTCCCAAGACCATTTTAAAAGATTGCAAAGATAATATTTTATTTGCTCATGCGTTTAATGGCTGCGACAACACTTCTGCTTTTTTGGCAAAAACAAAATCACAGACCGTAAACTTAATACATAAATATAAAAAAGGATTGACAAAAAGTAGTTGACGTATTCAACAATCCTTCATCAGTAGAAGATGACATTGCAAGAAATGGGAAAAAATTTATCCTTGCTTTATATAAAGCACTCCGAAAAGAAACATCTTTAAACCATTATCCATTATTTTTATTTAATAAATTATTTGGTCAGTTGAATAACGCAGTTATTTTGTCTAGACTATCACCTACTTCTTCTTGCAGTAACACGACATTGATATCGAGTTTTTTTATTAAATTCATTTGCGGAAAGGAAGAAATTTGGAAGCAACTGAATGGGGTTGGAAAAAACTAACAACATTTTAACGCCAGTGCTCACGACTCAAACCTCAGCTCTAGCCTCAATTCTGCAGTTCATATCTTGCGGCTGTAAAAGAGCTGTGGAAAACGATGTAGCTGTGTAAAAGTTGGCCTGCGCTGCTCTACACTTGTGATGGGCATGGTTGTGTAAATTGCATTGAAGAGGACCATTTTGCAAAGACAAGTGATTAAATATGTTATTAGTGGAATAGACTTCTTGGGGAAACCAATTTAAAAAAAAACGCACTGAGAGCTCTACCTCAAAGGTGGCGTAGAAACGCGCTTAACCAAGTGAGGTGCGTGTAACACAAATTTCTGTGCTTAGGTTAAATACACGGTGGCCAGAAAAATACGGACAAACGCCAGGTAGAACGATTCTTTGTTCAATTCTGAGGCGATAATCTTAATCCAAAAAGTTATGCGATCCTTCCTTAAGGCGCACGAGACCATCAAACCTTAAGATGTACGGCTAAAATTTATCAAAATTCGTCAAATTTATCTATGTAAAATCATTGTGGTGAAATTTAGAAATGGAATTATCTCAAATACATCGATGTAACTAATCGATTAATCTTTGTTTAATTCTGTTGGGTCTCAAATTCAGTGGAATATTATCCAGTACTTCTTCTAAAACGTTAACGTACTCAATTCCATTTAGACGATTTGGAAGAAATATTGGTCCAACGACTCGGAGATTTAAATTCCCCAGCCAAACATTTACCGAAAATCTTCTCTGATGTCCAATTTCCCTTACTGCCTTGGGATTTTCGTCCGCCCAAAATGAAAATTATGGCTATTAAAGACGCCATCTCTCGTAAACAAGCATTCGTCGCTCCAGAGAATATGCAATAAAAGTTCGGCTCTTCTTGAATTCTTTGTAAAATAATGGTCTCGTGCGCCTTAAGGAAGGATCGCATAACTTTTTGGATTAAGATTATCGCCTCAGAATTGAACAAAGAATCGTTCTACCTGGCGTTTGCCCGTATTTTTCTGGCCACCGTGTATAATATTTAACAAATTGGATCTATATAATTTGAATATTTACATTTATTGTGCAGTGTGAACATTATGCCTTTTGTTACTCCCAGTGCAATTAAAAGCAGTGAATTTTACATTTAGTTTGTGCGTTATAGTTGATTTTGTTGTTTACGTGTTGTCTTATGGACGCTATCGGTAAGTTCGATACTTGTATCAGAAACGTTTTCACCTTGAACACAAAATCACAAACTCTAGTGCTTGATACTTATTAATTTCTAATCAATGTCAATCTGCTCTAAATGCGGTGATCCTTGTCGGTCAAAACTACTTGGACTTAGCTGCAGTGGTCCTTGTAATAAGCCGTTTGACCTTCACTGTGTTAATTTACCCAAGAATATTATTGACATTATTAGAACGTACCAAGGAGTATTTTGGAAATGCCTATCTTGTATCTCTCTCTCTTGTTCAGCCACATTCGAAGATAAAATTAATTCGTACCTGGATAAATGCATCAATAATATTGTTCAAGAATTTGTTTCAAAAATTAGAGAATTAAAGTGTGATTGAGAAGATTTCTAAGGACGTAAATTCTGTTGTCGAAGCTGGTGTCTTGTCACTGAAATCCAAAGCATTGAATTCTCTGCAGTAATTTTTCGTCTGTACCATCTGAAATCTCCAGATGTTAAAACCGTCGCTCTTATGCTAACGTCGCTGCATCCTCTCTTTGATTAAACCAACAGAGTAATTCTACTTCTAAAGCTGACTTTTTACGTACTGTAGACCCCATATCCTCTGATTTAGGTGTCGTCGGTGTGAAGCATACTGCTGGTGGTGGTATTCTCGTTAGTTGCTCTTCTAAGCAGGAAATTAAAACAGATAGCGACCGTCAACCTTTCAGAAAATTATCAAGTGACTGAACCCACCAAGCTCCATCTCCGCATAAGAATCACTGGAATGACTGAGTTGCACAGCCCTGAGATCATTGTCAAGTTTGCTGGTGTACCAAATCCTGATTTATTCGGTTCCTCCAGTATCAAATGTATCTCACTCAACTTTCTTAGAAAAAACAAAAGCTCATTTTAAGCTGTCTTACAGGTTGATGCTGCTGCTTACAGATCTGCTCTTTCGGCTAGACATATACTTATTGGGTACGATTCTTGCCCTGTGTTTGATGCATTAGAAGTTATTCGATGTTTCAATTGTTGCGGATTCCACAATACGTCTCGCCACTGCTGTAAGTTGTTAGTATACCTTAAGTGTGCTGAACAACATTCTATCGGTGACTGTAAATTTGATTTTTTAAAGTGTTGTAATTGCTGTAGTCTCATAATGATTCTGCCCAACATTAAACCTGATCACGCTGCGTGGGATAGGAACTGTCCTGTTATGTCAAAAAGTGACTGCTTTAAAAGCAGATTTGGTAGGTTCGGATAGCAATTACCCGCTTCTCCCATCAACTTTTCCCCTATTTTCAACATTTTAGATGTGACCGGTTACTCGAAGCCACATCCAGATCTAGAGGTGGCGGAGTTGTCATTGCGGTAAAATTCCACTTTTATGTGCAGCATATAGATTTGTATTCAATCTCTCCTTTATTCTAGCCTATTCCCAATATTGATATTTCTGCTGTATTTATAAGTACCCCTGGTAATAGATTCTGTCTTGTTGTTGTCTACATATCCCAAATTGTGTCTTACAATTACGTAATCACACTGTTTAATGCACTTGAGCTAATTCACATTACCCATGGACCTGGTCTCGTTGTGTTGGGTGATTATAACTTTGCCGAATATGTCTTGTCCTTTTCTGGCTGTACCTCCGAACGTGTTTAAAAATTAAATAATTTTTGCAATTTACTGTCTCTTGAGCAGTTCAACTTTGTCCGCAATTCCCACAATAGGTTACTTGATCTTTTATTGTTATCCAAACCATGTCTGGTTGACAGGAACTGCGACCCAATAGTTGACGAGGACCTCCATCATCCTACCTTTTTTATAAGATTTTCCCGCAGCTTAGTTGGCAATTTCCACAAAATTGTTGGAAATAATCTTCATTTGTCCTACAACTTTAGAAAAGGTAACTACGCCTCCTTATATGAACATCTTTCTTTCCTATCATGGACCCCTATCTTGACAGACTCCTCCGTTGATTCCTCTTTACAGAAACTATATTTTGTTATCTATAACTCATTCAACGCATTTATCCCTAAGTCCTTTCGAAATCCAGAAGAAAATATCCGCCATGGTTTTCTATTGCTATCATCTCTAATATCAAGCTGAGGTACTCTCTCTGGCGGTATTATAAATCATCTAATATGGCTTATCTTGGTGCTCACAGGACGGCTAAAATGCTTTTTGCTATAAAAAAGATTAAGCCCACACTTGTCGCAGGCACTGATCTTATCCCTGCTTTCTTCTTGCGAGACTGAATTTCTGTGCTGTCGACTCCGTTACTTCACATATTCAATTTGATCCTTCAACAGAGACGCATTCCTGTTGATTGGAAATCTGCTCAAATTATTCCCGATCATAAAAAAGGCGACAGATCGAATGTTCTTAACTATCACATTGCGCTTTTCTGTAGCTTCTCAAAACTTTTCGAATTTTGCTTATATTACCACATCGCTTCTAGAATCTCCCAAAAGCTTCTCAATTGTCAACACGGTTTTATTAAAAGGCGTTCCACAATTACCAATTTAACTGTTATGCACTAATTTCTCGCTGAATCATCATATCATCATATTACCACCAATACGTTCTCAAAAATATTGTATCTAATATGGATCTTGTAGAGAAAGAACTGCTATACAATTCTCCTACTACACATTTTTTGGCAAAAGTCACTTATGAGCGTTGGTTGGGAGATACGCAAAAAATATTTAACAATTTTGTAGAAAATTTAATGGATAATCTAAAAGTCCTATAACTTTTCACGTCAGAGAACCGGCTTACGTGCAAAACGCAAAAAACCGTCGTGAGGTCACGTTTGGGGTCGTTTTTGGGCAAAATGGGATGAAGCTCCCCCCCGAGGAGTTGGAAACTCTTCGAATCTGTATTTGGATTCCTAGAGAGAGTTTATAACCAAAATTTCACAACTTTGTAAATTTTTCTTTTATTTGTCGTTATTTCATCTAAATTGCCTACACTATAATAACATTAATGATGAAGAATTAACATGTTCCTTATAGTATCAACTACTGGGTGTTTTAGTTATTCTTATTGGGATTGGTTTATAACAAAATTTGTCGTCATAACCACATAATTATTACATTAATACGTAATAACCTACTTTTGAACATAACAGATGTGTTTAGCGAAGCATTTACATTAGTGATCGCTATTATATTATAACAATAGAATAGTTATTGAATTCTTTATAATGGAATCGACTAAATTGTAAATTATTTAAATTATTGCTGTAGAAATTTGCATTTTTGTTGCCTTTGTAATAAATAAAAAAAATTCCAAAATTGACACTAAAACTAATGTAATCCTTGTTTACTTATGTAACTTGTTACACCTTTTATTTTGCGGTCACTCCTATTTCTACAAAATTAGAAACTTACAAGAAGAACAAGTCCATTTCTAAATAAAAATGTTATTTTAAGATACGTAACACAAGAGAACACGTTTACTATTGAGCCATAATAGACTGATTATAGTATATCTATTTTCCTTGTTCCAGTTATGTCTGTTTGTCCTTGAGCGTTGTTGTTTCTACGTAACAATAAATACATTTGCCAATTAAAAAAGTAATGTATTCACAACCAACGTCAAGTTCACACATATTATTTTGTTTTTGAAAGTGAGAAAAATTTTAATATTCTCAATAACGTTTTAATAAGATAATGCCGTAATTAAAACACCGGCGATTAGTTGTTGATAAAATACAAACCAGAACTATACAGTATCCGGTTTTAAATGTGATTAAATATACCACATTTTATTAATACCGCGGCACCTAAATTCGTAGAATTCCCAGTTAAACATATGTTTAAACAATGGATAAATCCGATATGTTAATATGGTTTTACCATTATAATAGTAGTGATGGGGTTATAAAACATTTTAATCTAATTCCGCATAATAATTCGTGCAAAACTTTTGGCGATTATTACACAAACCGTGATAAAAATCCTAACTGTTCATACAATCCAGACTACGAATTAAAATCGTAAGTACTTATTATTTAATAAATTATATATAATTATATGGGTGTTTACAGCCTGATATCATCAATCGCTACGGTTACCCATTAGAAACATATAACGCTTACACTGACGATCACTATATTTTAAAATATTTCGCATCCCATATGGAAAAATTAAGACAACTCCAAAAATCAAACCGTCTTTTTACAGCACGGTTTATTTATAAACTGTGCCTCTTTTTTACTTATGGGTAACCAGTCACTCGCTTTTATGCTTGCCGATGCTGGTTACGATGTATGGTTAGGTAACTTCAGAGGAACATTGTTTTCAACACACACATCTTTATCAGAATCAGATTATAAATACTGGGATTTTTCTTTATTTGAATATGCAGCATATGATTTGGCCACCATGCTCGATTTAGTCCACGAAATGACCCAAAGAAAAATTATTTATGTAGGTTATTCATTTGGAGCTACCGCATCGTTAATATACAGTTCTCTTTATCCTGAAACAGCAGAACAAAACTTGAAAATATTGATCCATATGGGAAGCTACCTGAATCCGTTGGAATGGAATTTTTGGAGTAAACATTGGATGTCAGCTTGGAAATACGTGTCGGTATAAATATGAATTAATGTTCCTAAACAATTTATGCTAATGCATGATTTATACAGCCTTTTGGGATTTTTTTTCCGGTGGAAGTTTTAATATGCAAAAGCTGACGATTTTAAGTTGGTACGATTTGTGCTTACCTTATCCGATTCAAATGAAAATTTGTGAAACCTATTTTTCTTTAGCCCACGATTTCTACTTCAAAAACGGAGATCCTGTAAGTTAGATAATTATCTAAGTTACCATTTGATTTATTTTCGCTTTTTTAGGAAACCATACCAGGTATAATTATTAAAGGGGTTGATTCGATTTCGTCCAAAGCGTACAAGCACTTTTCTCAAGTGATTTTCAGCCAAGTTTTCAGAAAATACGATTACGGAACTCAACAAAACCAAGTAATGTACGGTGTCGCTGACCCCATTGAATTTAATATAACAAACATAAAAGTTCCTTCATATTTTATTCATGCTAATGAAGATAAAATTAGCACAGAAAAGGTAATAATTGTTATAATAAACCGTAATGCATTCAGATATTTTAGAATCTTAATTTTGTACGATAGTCTGCCTGAAGATATGAAACCTTATCCAATTTATGTGGTTAAAGACCCCAATTTTACTCACGGCGATGTTCTTTGGAATAAAGACGTAGGTAGTGTAATTAACAAACCGTTAGTAAAATTTTAAATGAATTGAAATAGTTTATAGTGTTATGTATTTATTTAAAAAGAGAAATATATAAAAAAGTGTTTTGATTTTATAAAACACCAAAATTTGTTTAAATTTACCTGACAAAAGTAGGTTAGAAACAATTTTAGTGATAAAATATGTTCAGTTTAATTGATATAAAGTCTATCTACTAAACTGAGTTAAATGCTCCAGGGGTTTCATCATAGCAAGAAACTGAAACAAACAATAGAAAGTCCAAGATAGATAACTGAGAGTCACGTAATCAACTTGCTGACCAAGCCAGATTCTAGACAAAAAAAATCTTTTCTCACCTTGATGAAGACGTTTTGTTTTTGTTTCAATAATGACTCTGGTCGTAGAATCCTCAGTTCTTATATTTAAACGCTCTTTGTAAACAGTTTTACAATTAAACACTTAATTTTTTAATTAAATATAAGTAGGACACATAGTATTCAATATACAGTTTACTTTTAACTTCTTCGTTAAAGGTTTTAACCCCGTACCACACGATGACAAGAAAGATGAAAGAAATTAATGTTAAAAAGTCGTAATATTTTGACAATAACTTAGGTCTGTATAACAAATATTTTCTTAGAGTTTCGGGTGTACTACATTTTTTTAATTTTTTGACTCAAATTTAACATTGTACAAAAAAAGAAGACTTTTTTGTACAATACATGTTCGTAAACAAATTTTTGTTTATGCGAGATCTAATTTGAATTACTTTCACCTAGCTTGGGGTTTAAGGGCTGTAGTTGCTTCGAATTTCTTTCTAACATTTCGTTAACATTAACATTTCCGGTATTGGATGTGGGCTGATGATTTTTACTTGTATAGTTTGCATTTATTAATCATGTTTGGCGAAATGCTGACGGTTTTTAGTTTATATTCCGCATTCTTCAAAAACATGCATTTCTTGATGGAAGTATCATCGAATTGCAGCTGGCAACTCCATATGGTTCTACTTTGGTCGGCACGAGTGTTAATGCCGATCGAAGAAGACTCATCCTCCAGCTTTCTTCCACCTTCACAATAATGTAATGCGCATTTAGGTTTATGGACTACACACCATCGCCCAACAAACAAAACCGCTACAACATCCGTAAACGCTACTACTGCTACTTCACCGATTAAATACTACGTCTCAAAACGACATTGCTGTCTACGATCAAGCAAACACATACATGTCTCCCTGTACTCAACACAGCCAGTTTCATATAATTCGCAACGACAATATTTTAAGTAAGGAACTGCAGCATCCACAACAGCAACAACAAAACCTACAACATGAACTCATCTGGGGCTGCCCATAATACCGTCAGCAAAAATACTTTTTTTCGGAAGATTGCAAAATATAAACAAAACACCGTCACCATTTCGTCAACACAATTAACAAATGTTGACTATACACTGTGTTCAAGATAAAGATTTTCACTATGGTCTACTTGAAAAACTGACTATGCCATGTTAAAGTCTGTAACAAGTTGCCATGACGCAGTATTTGTATTTTTGTTTTAGCATTTATAATAACGCTAGAAAAACAAAATAAAAATTTCAAAAATTCATTAGTTTTTTCCAAATATCTCAAAACAAAAAACACACCAACAATTTTTTTATCATTTTATTAGTCACCTAATTACACAACTTTTTTTCCATTTAACCGGAGTTGTATCTATTATCATTTTGAGATTCTCATAGTGAGAATCCTTATCTTGGACATAGTGTATAGAAAGCACACTTACAGTGATCTTGTTGATTCAACGACAACCTATCAATATTCTATATATTGTAATGTAAGTTTTGACTACTATAAGTTATATACTAATTATCGGTTGGCGTACTTCTTCCATTCAATTCCGAGGCCACAAATGTGTCCATCAAGTACTTATTTATACTGGTTCTGAAGAAGCGGGGCTTACATCACGTCTATTAAATGCAAATCTTCGAAAGGTTCGATACATGTATTTTTGAGAATCGAATTCCAGATCTAGTTGAGTCTCAGAGTTTCTTTTTGATGAAGTTTTCTGAATGTTTGTGAATTTTGATGGCTTTTGTAATTTATTTGTTGTGATAACCGTTAACCGTTGATATCGACTCAGAGTTCTCAAAGAGTATCTTGTGATTCTCGCTGCTATGCAACCGCAGACTTTTAGTGTGTTTCAAACAGAAGTTTAATTGATGTTGTTTGAGAGAAGGTCTTATTTGTCCCATGTAAATCTGATGGTCTGTTGAATTTTCTTAGTTGGTTCAAAAATAGTCTGCGACTTTCGATATGTAAAGAAGATATGCGTGAGTAAATGTAGGTCGACTCTCGGATTCCGGTGCTGTCAATCTTGTAAGCCTCATTGATATTTCGATCTCCTTTCTGGAGTACCCGTTAGCCAATAACAGTTTTTAGGTGTAAGATTTTCTGGTTCACAAATCTTTTAAGCTCGTTTTGTCAGGATCTTGATGATTCCGATGTTTTGGCATAGATGGTGGTTTGATAAAGCGTGCAGATACCTGTTCGGTGTGTAGGTTTTCTAGACGGCCTAGTTTGTTTTCTCTTTTCTTACCAGCACATCTAAGAAAACTCGCTGTTGTTTATCACATTTTTAGGATGTTGACTATTTTTTTTAGTCAACGATTATCATCAAAAAACAAAAAAAGAACAAAATTATTTCTAATGATTTAAAGTAGGTCTAACTGTTTAACCATTTTGACATACACTAATATGTCCCAGTTTATTTGTTTAACTGACGAATAGATGGCGCCATCAACATTATCATCAATAAAAAAATTAAATGCGTCTTTATTCTGTACATTATTGTGTCAAGTGTGCTCGCAATTATACGAGGATATATTGAAAAATTCTTAGCCTACTATAGAACCAAACAAAATTTCAATGTCAAAATATTTTATTACTCAACATATTCTCCTCTTAATTGGATACATTTATTACAGCGAACCTGCAACGTCTCTAGACTTTTCAAAAAAAAAATTTCTTTTTGCTCTGCAAACCAGACCTCCACAGCTTCTATTACCTCCTTGTTGGAAGAAAATGTACGACCTTTTAAACTTTTTTTCAGTTGAGGAAAGAGGTGATAGTCGGACGGAGCCAAATCGAGGTGAATAAGGGGGTGTTCTAGTAATTCAAACCCTAAATCACGAATGTTTTGCATGGTAACATGAGATTTGTGTGCAGGGGCGTTGTCCTGCAAAAACAAAACACCTTTGGATAGCTTTCCGCGTCTTTTCTCTTTATATTTTCCGTAGAGTGGTCAGTAATGTCGAATAGTAATCTCCAGTTATTGTTCTACCCTTATCCAAAAATCAATCATGATTACTCCATGGCAATCCCAAAAACTGAAGCAAGAACTTTTCCAGCAGATTTTGGACACGAAACTTTTTAGGTCTTGGAGAACCAGAGTGTCGCCATTCCATCGATTGTTGCTTTGTTTCTGGATCGTAGAAATGTACCCAAGTCTCATCCATAGTAACAATTTGGTTTAAGAAGTCTACATCGTTTTCAAATCGAAAACAGATCGAACGCGATGCTTCTACCCTTGCACGCTTTTGGTCAACATTCAAACATTTGGGGATCCATTTTGCAGCAATTTTTCTCATGTCCAAATTGACGTGAACCATATGATGAACGCGTTCGTATGAAATATTCAGTGCTTCAGATATCCGTTTTAGCCCAATTCGACGGTCTGATAAAATCATGTCATGAACTGCATCGATATTTTCTGGGACTGACACAGAAACTGGCCTTTCCCGATCAGTCATCATCTTCAATGGAAAATTTACCTCTTTTGAAGCTTGCATTCCAATTTTGACGGTCGCATACGAAGGACATTGATCACCAAGGGTATTAAGCATATCTTCGTAAATCTGCTTACCTCTTAACCCTTTTAAATACAGGTACTTGATGATGGCTCGATACTCCAATTTTTCGATTTTCACAATTTCGGTGGACATCTTTTTCATTTAATTTATTGCGTGACTCTGGTTTACTTTTTTGACGTCAAACTTTACACTGACACTTCTAATAGGTTATTGTTCGTTGCTATGGTAACGCAATATTTTGTTTATGCAAGGAACTGGTCTAGGCTAACTAAATATCAATACATCCTCGTAATGTAACTTCCAGTCTTGTATATAGTGCTGCACGATTACGGACAAGAAAAAAAAGGTTGATTAATTCAGTTTATAAATTTTATATACCAAAAGAAGAAAATAGGAAGAGAAAAAAGGAGAAATGGTGATGGGGAAAAGAAAAAATAGAAAAAGTAAATAAATACAAATACTTGGGGTACATGATAAGATATGACAATAAAGACAGTGATCATATAAAAGAATTAAGGAGAAGAAGTAATATAATAAGACAAGCATGGAGTATAGGAGAAAGATTATTCGGCAAAGAAGTAGAAAAAAGAAAATGGCTATTCGAAAAAATAGTAATAAGTGTGATGATGTTACGAAGCGAAGATTTGGGGATGGAAAGAATGGGAGAACTAGAGAAGATACAGGAAAATGTTGGAGATGGACACTAAGTTTGGAGAGGGAAACACTAGGGTATTTAATGAGAAAGAAATGAAACTAGAAAAATAAGAATACAAGCAGGAGAAGAGCAATAAGATTTGAAGAAAGGATGGAAGATAGAAAAACAATAAAATTCTATATGAATGTTGAAAAAGGTAGAATGGCAAAGAGCAAAGCACGGAGAGAAGAAGAGAAGGCATACTATGAAAAGGGGTTATGCTACAGAAGAGGTAAGAAGAATAAGGGAGGCAGGAAGAAGGATGGAGAAAGATAACACATAAAGTGACAAGTCAACAAAACAAGAAAGCGAAATGAAGATAAAACAATCAAAGTATAACATGAAATACAAATATTTGATGGTGGAAGGGGTACCAAAATATATCACTGGAGGATAAAAGAAAGAATGTGTAGGTTGTGTCGGAAAATTGGGAGAATGTAGAGCTCATGGTAGAGGTGTAGCAAAGTAAGGAGAGAGGTAGTGAGAATGAAAATTTTGCTAGAAGAAAATGGAGAAGGCATAAATTGGATGAAAGAGGTAGAAAGCAGAAGAAGGTGGAAAGAAAGGAAGAAGAATAAAAAATAAATTAGACTAGTAAAACATTGAACGTCTATTAGTGGAGTGCAGCAAAGTAAGAACAAAGGAAAGAAGGAGGAAGACATTATTGAAAAAATGATGAAGGACCAGATGGATGAGAGAAGTGGTAGAAAGAAAGAAAGATCACTAGAAGAGTATAATTGTTAGGAAGTTAAGAGTAAAATAAGTTATAAAAATTCAGAGAGTTATGTTCTTGTATTAATTTTTATTTTACTCTTTTTTAATCTTTATAATAAGGAAATCGAATCGATTTGTTAATGTAAAAGAGCAAAAAATTTAATTTGAGATTTTTAATTTGCACTGGTTATTCTATCCATAAAAATTAACACTCAAAAAAATGTGGGAACGTTGCAAAATTCGCCAGCAAAGAGATGTTTGCAATTGCGATGCTTATCGGCTGTAAACTCCCAGTCTGGTAACTTTTTTTTAAATAACTGCGTGCATTAAAAGTTTTTTAACTTGGAGATAAATCAAGAAACTTGAAATTCGGTATGCGGCCATAATCGATAATTTTCGTTCTACTTAAAATATTTTTAGACTTTTAGCTATAATTTCTTTTACATAGGTCAATTGGGCATATAATTCTGAATTTATATAACCTAAATTATGTTATCTTATTTTTGATCGTTTTTGACACTCGTCATATTTATCGGCATACTTACTATGAAATATTTCTTGATAGGGATAGAATTGGGCATAGGAAATGTTTTAGCAATCTACCCAGAAATTCAATTTTCTTTCGAATGATTTAAAAAATTGACTTATTGATCATTTTTGTTGTGATGTTTGAAAATTGGATATGCCCATATAGTACAAAATGGAACCACCAGTAAGACACCAAAAGTAAGTCTGGGTTTCCTGCCAACTGCGTCCAAAATTTAATTTTATAATCTCAAGATGCAAGTTTTTTCGAATATTACAAAACCTTTTTTTTTATAAAAATGACAAATGACAAATGTCGAAAATTATGCAGCCAATCCACCTATGTACATGAAATTATAAATTTGTACTAAAAATTTGAAAATTGATAGCAACTTTTGACACACCCTGTATAACTAAATGCCAAAAAATAGAAATAGAAAGAAAATGATTGATTATGGCCGCGTACCGAATTTCAAGTTTCTGGTTATCTACAAGTTAAAACACTTTTAATGCACGCTCTACCTACGTAGATCAGCCTGTATTCAAAATAATTTATGTGGTTAAAAGTGCACCGCAAGACAAGAAATTATAACGATCCACACTTGTTTAAGTATTTAAAATTTTCAATTTCACTTATCGTGCTGTATTTTTACTAAAACAGAAATTGTAATGCAGAATCAAAGGAAGACTTTAACTTTAACATGAATTATAGACCAATAAAAGCATAATTAACCTAAAAAGAAATAATTTATTCTAAAAGGGTTTCCATTTTCTTGAATTGACATAAATATAATGTGATAATCAGGAGTAAAAAATTCAATCGCAAACAGAAAATTTCAAGCCTCATCGATTAAGAAGAAAAGCAAGTATTTATATTGTAATACATATGTACAGCAATTGATTGGCTACTTCTACTTGTAGGGTATGTAGGTGAATGATCTTACTATCTTCGGTTTATAATTTGTAAAAATTGGTCAAATTTGTTAAACAAATTTAGCAGCTACTACTTAGGACAGCGACCCTAGTTTCTTGCATAAACTTTGTCGGCCATATTAAATTTTCTAACTGCAGTATAGCGGAATGAAGCTACATGTTCCTGCTTATTCTAGACTTTGTCGTAAGGATTTAGATTCAGTTGATCAGACACGTTCTTTGAGTAACTTGCATGGGCAGCTCCCGTTGTCATACTTGGAGTAATACGAGGCAATTTGAGTGATCAATATTTTCTGAGTTTGGCAAATGCTTTCTTGGGCGTGACTTGATTCTTGTCGTATTAATAGTGTTTCCAATTTCTTTTCTTTTTAATAGTAAGCGACTCAGTAAGCAATGCAGTACAAGAGGAGGCACTACCTCCTGATACAATTATTATTATTACCCAGTATTCCTAATTACCGTTTATAATCAGTTTCTAGAGTGAATTTTAGACCATACAGGTAATTATGAAATTTTTTGACGCTAAACAACATAGCTAAAACGTTTTAGTCAATACTAGGACTGTACCAGATGACAGCATATCTAAACATCGACACTAAAGTTTACAGCCCTCAGCAATTTGTAGAAATTTTAAATTCAAAATTTGAGACGACAAGTTTACCTATGAAACAGAAGCAAACCTTAAGTTACCTTTCTTAGACACTTTAGTGACAAGAAATGTCAACAAACTAGATATAAATATTTATCGTAAAAACACAACACTATGAGGTTTATAACAAATGATTTCAACCATAGTATGCAACATAAACTTGCATCTTTCAACTTTTTGATTCACAGATTATTACATTTCCCATTGTCAAAACAAAACTTTGATAAAGAACTGCAAAATATTAAACAGATCGCATCATACAATGGTTTTCAAGAATCAATTGTCACAAACATAATTAGAAAACATAAACATAAGTTAAACATTAGAAACATTACAACGTTAGGAACTAGTAATAGCAAAATAGATAAGAAATATGTCAAATTACAAAATTATCCCACATACACAAAAAGTCTTCTCAAAAATATTTTCAAAATTTGATTATAAAACAGTAACCTCTAGTAGTTACAATTTGCAAAATCTTTAAGGCAATCCGAAAGACTCAATAGAAATGTGTGATAAATCGGAAATATATAAAATTAATTGTAAAGACTGTAACCAAGTATATATAGGGCAAACTAAGAGACCTATTAAAACTCGTTTTAAAGAGCATGTCAAACATCATCGCACATATCGGTCCAGTGTTGCCATGCATATGCTTAAAAATGGCCATAGAGTAGACAACATTGAATTAATTAAGAGGGTAGATAATAAAAACGAACTTGATTCTTTTGAAAGTTTAGAAATTTTTAAAAACAGAAATTTGCTTATGAATTATGATGATAACGGTGTCTACGATAAAACAACAACAGACAAACTAATTCTAATACCACCGAAAATCAACCAACACTGACAGCACATTTAATGACATCACCGAGGTCTGTTTTAACGCCTCCAGTATAATTATTATTCTTACATAAAACTTCGTAAAGGCTTAATAGGATAAAAGAGAACCTATTAACGATTTTTCACAAACAACTCAACCGTTATTTCTTCTTAATTTGTATTCAAATGTACGTTAAAACCTAATATATTGATTGTTGTTAGAATTAATGAAGATATCAGTTAAATAAAAACTACTTCTTTATTTCTGAATGTTTACATAGACATGATTCAAAACGGTTAAGTAACTCCCTTGAGCTTAGAGTTAACAGTATTCTGTTTAGGGGATAATATAAAGTGAAAGATTGTCTAATTATCACAGCAGAAGTTCAAATTCATTTAAGAAAGCAGAATGTTACACGCGAGTTTCGTTTTATTGCTTCTTGTCTGTAACATTCATTGCATGGTTAATAACGTGTGTCCAACATACGAAGATTATTTTACAATTCGCGATAATCCTAGATGTTGGTACGATATTGCAGCTGATCAAAACGCTGTACGTTTTTATTTATTTTAAAATTTTTTCTCTAAGAATTTGTTTGTAGACCACTATTATAACGAGTTACGGTTACGGGGTTAGAAACTCACAAAATTATCACAAGTGATGGTTACATTCTTACTTTGTTTCGAATTGTAAATTATTCAATTAGTTTTTTAAAGAAAAGTGCCGGTGTTGTTGCAGCATGGATTGTTATATTCCGGTGCAAGTTTCGTCGGAAAAGGAAAGAATTCTTTAGGTGAGATTGCTTAGATAGTTGACGACATTCCGGAATCGAACTCAATTAATAAGAAATCAGAGCGTTTTACAATAATAAAAAAAATTCTTACAGTTTTTCTTGGAAGTACAGTAGTTTCACTTTTTTTTGTGGAATTTATGGGGACTTGTCCGCAAAAGTAGAAAGTCGTAAAATATGTATAATGTTCACTCGTTACTCTTTATTTTATTTGCATTATGCTTATTAAACTAATAATAATTATGTGTAATAAATTACAACTTTTCAATTTGACTGTAATTTTTTTAACTTTTATCTGTTTTACCCATTACACATTCTATAATAGAAAATAATTGCATAGTCAAGATTATTTAAATAAATTTAACAAAATTTCAATGACCACAAATTGATAAATTAATTAATTTATAAGCATCAGATAAAATTGTATAATAATGTTTAGTTTAAAATTATGTGAACAATCATATTATGCCCTATTATTTCTTTTCAATCGGGATCTCAATAATGTTTATTTAAAAGTAGATTAATTTTTTAGATTATCTTATAATTAAGTTGTGTATCATGATTGACATTGATTTTAACCGGTGGTTACTATGGCACCATGATTGAGTAGCGCAACCTTAAAACAATAGTTCTCCCCATTAATTTTTTGACCACGAGTGCAATGGTAATCTTACAACTGAAGTTCACTGAAACTTTCGTAAAAAATGCGTTAGTTGGTTGAATGCTTCTTCCTCGTGAGCAAATGTTACTTGTTTTAGTTGAAACTTACATAATAATAAATAAGTTTATTTGTACTCTCGTTTGATACACAACAATTTCTTTCTATAAATATTTAATACTAAATAAACAATTTCCCACAAAAGCATAGCTTGTGTGTGGGTTATTGCCTATTAAATATTTTAATGTATTAATAAAAGTAGAAAAGAAAAGTTATCTATTGTAACGCAACTGAAGAATATATTAAAGAATATATATGCGAGTGCACCTGTGAAGTAATTTAGTACTGAGTAAATTTTTAGATTATATTTTGAAATCAATCATATCGTGTATGTCCTTTCTTAATTTACCATAGATAAAAACTTTTAATTGCTTTTTGAGTACAGTTAGTGACTTACAATTCGTCAATTCGTTTGATAAGAGGTTGATTACTCTCAGTGCTATAAAATTTAATGTATTTTGACCTATTGATTTAATAGAAGAGTCTTCTATACCAGTTGGATAATTTTGTCGAAAGTGAGCGCAAAAAGTTCAGAATAGAATAAATATAACCGACGTGAGGAACAATAATTTTTTCGCTCTATCAATGTTGACGTACAAACGTAATAAACTGAAATCTAAAGAGTCCCTTTGTCGGCAGGTTCACAATCCGCACGTGTGATGATAGTAATGAAAAATAATACGAATATGATAAAATATCTGATTTTCTATATTCTGCAAAATTATCTAAAGTCTGTATACTATTGGCGCGGAGTAATAAATCATAATTGCTTGAAATAATTCTTTATTTTCTTGTGAAAGCAGTATTTCTACGGTTTAAGTAAAAACCAATAAATTCTAACCAAAATACGATCATTGTGCCGCTCTTGCAGCATACGTACCTATATAAAATTAAAATTTAAAATAGACAAATTGAGAAACGACACATTTGTCATTTATCGATTTTAGAGTTTAATTTTATATTCAAATACTGTGTTTTACAAAAGTTTTGTATCTATTTATATCTTATTAAACGGTGGAATATTGCTGAATTAAATTATTTACTATGAAAAATAGATTTCACAAAGTAAGAATTGAAACCACATAATAATTCATATCAAGGTAGATTTTACTATTATAATATATTTACCTACTAAAAATATGATTTTCCAAACGTATCAGGTACCTACGCCACTGCAATACGGGAGATTCGATAATTCTGACAGGTTTATTACTCCGCGCCAATAGTATACTGCACAAATTAGTAGTAACTCTGTAATTGTTTTGGGTGAATGATTATTCTGTTGATGTTTTTTCTTCATTTATTGTTCTAATTACTTATTAAAAATGGAAAAATTTAGTGTGTCTTTGCGTAAAGTGACCAAATACGGACGAAAGAAAAGAGCCAAAAACAGTTGCAAAATTTAAAAAACAATAGAAAGAGAAAAAGTGCTTTGTATTTTAATGAACATTGAATTGAAATTTTTTTTGTATTTAAAAAAATAGTTCGATAGTTGAATAAGAAAAATTTTTTATCAAATCAAACTTTAACGTTGGATAATAACTTCTTAGTACACTCATGAAATTTAAAACTTGGACACCACAATTTCTGTAAACAAAAGTTTGCACATTGTGAAGCGGGCTTAAGGGTATCATTTACAATTCTAACAGCAGGTAGTCTCAGCAGGGGTTATCTTATAGAAGGACTGTAGAATGAATCATTACACTAAGCACGTTTTAGAAAATAGGTAATTTACGTTGCTTACTTAATTTTTTTCTTTAAAGAATATATTTGAAGGTATCGCTAATTAAACACCATAGCCATTTTTATTTTATAAAAAAAAATTAGAAATAATTTTGATTTAAAAAAACGTCTACAAGCAATAACTTTTAAATTAAATCAAAAACTAAACATGGTTATTTGGGTTGACTGATTATTACTTATTTTTAAATAAATCTAACCTACTAATTATTGTAAGTTATTAAAAAAATCATTAAACTCTCTATTCATAATATTTAGTCCTTACAAAATGTATATTTTATGACGTTTCATTTTTTCTGTAGTTAATATAAAAAGTGAAAATAAAAACTAAGGCAATTCTTATTGTCAACGTATATATTTAGTTTTTGACAAGAATTTATTACATAATTATAATTAAGATACCAAGTTATAGTTTAAAATTAAATGAAAACTTTTTTTTAAATAAAGGTATTACTATATAAATAAATATAAGAAATCAATAATGGGTGTGACCTCCATTATTATTGATACATTCTTGGAGGCGTCTGCTCATTGACGCTATCAAGGTATCAATATAATTAATATTAATCGTTTCCCATGCGGTATCAATGGCTGCAATTAGTGCATTACGGTTTACTGGTATAAAATTTGGCCCTTGTTGTCTTCGGATAACAGCAAGTATTCGAGCCCAAACATTTTCGATAATGTTAAAATCTGGGCTTTTGCTGGCCAGGGTAACAGCTCCAAGTTATTTTCTCGTATCCAATTGCGCACAACCCGCGAAGTATGAATAGGGGCGTTGTCCTTTAACAACAAAAATACATTATGAAAATGTTAATTCAACAGATCCCGAACTATTTTTGGAGAAAGTATAGTGAAATAAGAATACTTACTTGTTGGAAAATATAATCTTCGTCTGGATAAAACACTTCGACTGAAGGAGAAAAAAAAGCAGAATCAAGACGTCCATCGATAGCCCAACAAACTCCTGGACCCCGCGCGCTAACCCAACCCCACACATTCACAGAAAAATAACCACTTCGTTTTTAGGACATATGTGATTATTTTCGTAACGAGTTCCTTCCATTCTAAAAACTTTTAGTGGTCCATCGTTGCGGCTATTGAACGTTTTTTCGTCGCTAAAAATCACTCGATTCCAAAATTCCAAAGGTTCGTTCACATATCGCCTTGCAAATTCCAGACGACGTCTCATATTTTCGTCACTGAGAACTTTTTCGCAGCAGCATTATACTTCTTTATTCCCATCTCCTTTAATCTTTTTTGTGCAGTTATACGGCATCCGGGAAAATGTATCTGCTATAGCCCTGGAGTATGTAGCAAATGGTTGTTCTGTTACGTAATGAAACAACTCGAGATCTTGAGCACGTGTAGATACTTTAGGTCTACCACTTCCGATGGCTCTTTCCAAAGTGTGTTCAAGATTCCATTTTACTCGGTAATGCCCTACGGTGCTTTTGGTATATCTAACATACGTGAAATTTCACGCACGCTACGGCCCGCCGCTAATTCCGAAACAATCCGCGCTTTCAAATCAGCACCGAGATGAGGTGGCATTTTCACTTGAAATTTTAAACTAAAATGGAATTTACATTTCTTACTTTATTTATTGGTTCACACTACCCCTTCTCAAACAGTAGGTAATTGTTTATTTATTACATACTTCTAATGTAACAACCCTTAGAGCAATATGACTCAAAGGAAGTAAATTAAACAAGCAAGGATATTCTATTGTTATTGAAACTTATTCATAAAGTAAAAGCCATTTCCTTATAATGCTAATGGACAGGATTTTTTTTAAGTATTAAGATTACAATAGAGGACTTATAAACTTTCGAAAATATCTAATTATAAATATTTACACTGCAATTGCGCTTTTTCCTTAATAATTTCTTAGCAATAACATACACGTTCTTGGTTTTAAGTTGTCATAAATTTGATATGATATAAATTTGTGTTTCTAATATTACATCACAAACTAATCTTTATTCGCCAAAAATTGTTGCTTAAGTTGTAAAGCTTCGTACACACCTGAACAACAAACCGAGCAACAAACATAACAACGAACCGAAAGTCAAACAGAACGACAAACGATCTTTTATGATTTCACAATCCGAACAACAAACGGAACGTTTGTGCTGTTCCCATAATTATTTTCAGTAGTTTTCAGTTCATATATATTTATTATTGAGAAGAGAAAATTGCGGAAAACAAGAAGATAGTGCCAACCAAATTTTTACGCACAAAGAAAGTAAAAATTAATTTAATTTTTTTTTTATTTTAAAATTTCCCGCCCAAATGATGCTAATAGGGACATCATTTTTTCTTGCATTCTTAAACACTGATTAATTTAAAACATTTTTCTTCTGTCAACTCCATAATATTACCTAAAACACAACAAACCCACAAAAGGGAGGACAAAAATAAATAATTTAATTCTCCCGCATAAGTTTGTTCGCCGTTTTGTTTAGATTCGTCCAAACCTGCAAACGCATTCGCGCGCATTTTCTTTGATGTCGGAGAAAAACCGACAGTTCGGGAACGCCGCAAACCGTTCGTGGAACAATCAGGACTTGCGAATCTGTTCTAAAATTCGTACGTAGCACCGTCCAAATTAATGTTCCGATTGCCGTTCGGTTCGTTGTTCTGTTTGTTCCTCGGTTTGTTGTTCAGGTGTGTACGAAGCTTTACAATAAGCATATTAATATGAACTATATCTTATGAAAGGAGAGTTATGTAACTATAATTAACGACTTAACGTTACGTTAGTAGATTCCATTTACTATTTACACATATTTTCTTGGAACATTCGATAATTAACTATCGGGATATGATGACCCTATACTTCGCAGGTTGTGCGCAACTGGATACAAGCAAATAACTTGGAGCTGTTACCCTGGCCAGCAAAAGCCCAGATTTTAACATTATCGAAAATGTTTGGGCTCGAATACTTGCTGTTATCCGAAGACAACAAGGGCCAAATTTTATACCAGTAAACCGTAATGCACTAATTGCAGCCATTGATACCGCATGGGAAACGATTAATATTAATTATATTGATACCTTGATAGCGTCAATGAGCAGACGCCTCCAGAATGTATCAATAATAATGGAGGTCACACCCATTATTGATTTCTTATATTTATTTATATAGTAATACCTTTATTTAAAAAAAAGTTTTCATTTAATTTTAAACTATAACTTGGTATCTTAATTATAATTATGTAATAAATTCTTGTCAAAAACTAAATATATACGTTGACAATAAGAATTGCCTTAGTTTTTATTTTCACTTTTTATATTAACTACAGAAAAAAATGAAACGTCATAAAATATACATTTTGTAAGGACTAAATATTATGAATAGAGAGTTTAATGATTTTTTTTAATAACTTACAATAATTAGTAGGTTAGATTTATTTAAAAATAAGTAATAATCAGTCAACCCAAATAACCATGTTTAGTTTTTGATTTAATTTAAAAGTTATTGCTTGTAGACGTTTTTTAAATCAAAATTATTTCTAATTTTATTTTGTAAACATTTCCTAAACAAAATTTTGATTCGATAATTAATCGAGCTATGGTGTTTAATTAGCGATACCTTCAAATATATTCTATTTTCTAAAACGTGCTTAGTGTAATGATTCATTCTACAGTCCTTCTATAAGATAACCCCTGCTGAGACTACCTGCTGTTAGAATTGTAAATGATACCCTTAAGCCCGCTTCACAATGTGCAAACTTTTGTTTACAGAAATTGTGGTGTCCAAGTTTTAAATTTCATGAGTGTACATGGTAAACTCCATTTTCAACAAAAATGTCTTGTAATTAAAGATAAATGTATTATAATAATTTTATTTTTAGTAAAACAAAGCTAATTATTCGTTCTTATCATCAATACAGAGCACAGAATAAAACAAAACCCCGGAAAATATTACGAACTATTTGTAAAAATGGTGGTGGAAAATATTCATCTAATCCCAGTTTGCAGATACACCGTATAGAAAAATACACAATCTCGTCATTGATAATAATTAATAAATATTAATAATAATTAATAATTGTTATTGCTCGCTGAGTTAAGAGTTTTCATATCAATGAAGCTTTAGTAAAAACAGAGATTTAATCTTTTCAAAAATTTAAGAATTTAAGTTAACCACAAATATATAAATTTGCCACCTAAATACTTTTTGCTTGGCCTGTACTTGTCAAATAACGACGCCATCAGCCATGTCCTAAGGATTTTTGTTTTTATCTGTGAGGTATAATTAATTATTTTTTTCTATGACCGGAATTAATTTGTAACTTATTAACTCTTTTTTTTTTGATAAACAATTTGATCCAATAACTTTAAGAGAATAATGTAAAAACACTTTCTACGGAAATAAACAGGTTGATACGTAACACAAATTCAAACCAAAAAAGAATTTGAAAAACAAAATACACAAACAACAAAAGTTATTATGTAATATTTTACTAATATTAGTCTTACAAAGTACTGAATTCACTAGTACTGAATATTTGAAAATCTGTATGATACTACAAGTTCAGCGGACGGCCCACAACTTCTTCGCATGTGGTTTTACCAAAGTGAACAAAACTGTAAATAAAGCAGTGAATGCAGATTATAAGGTTAATTAATCCTTAATTTAAAAGTATTTGCGGTGTTTAATTTTATAGGTTGTTCAAGAAAGGCGAAAAGTGGATGTTGAAATTTACTACTACAATTAAATCGACTTAGTTTCCACGGATTGCATTTTGGATTGCTTTTGCCAACCTTCAACTAAAAGGCAAGATACGAAGAGGTTTATCTTCTGAACTACATTTCAAATGCAATATGTGTGGAGGAGGTTTATCTTTACTTCTTCTTGATACCAACAAATCTTCGATGGATATAAATACAGCAGTTGTAGTTGGCGCGATGAGTATAGGATTAGATTCTCAATTCAGAAGAGTTTTCACAGCAATGGATGTTCCTTACATGACACCTGCCACATACTCTAGATACCATGAATACTGTTAGAAGGTTGGCAAAATTTCTGCTTTACAAAGCATGGAACAGGCGGCAACGCGGAAAGCAAATTACGCTGTGCAATGTGGTCAAATAGATGAAAATGGAACTCCATTGATTTCTGTAGTGGCTGACGGATGCTGGTCTAAGAGATCCTATAAAAAGAATTACTCTGCTTTATCGGGTGTAGCGGCAATCGTAGGACAGTGTTTTGGAGAAGTATTGTACATTGGTGTCCGCAATAAATATTGCGTAGTATGTGTTAAAGCCACAAATGAAAAAAAAGGATCCTCCATCCCATACTTGTGCAATGAACTTTCAAGGAAGCTCGACAAGTATGGAAGCTGACATTTTAGTGGAAGGCTTTAAAAACAGTGAGAAGATGTACGGTATAAAGTACAACAAATTAATTGCAGACTGCCATAGCAGTACCTACAAAAAACTCTTGGAAATGCGACGAAAAAATTGAATGCCGCAATCATCTTTTACGTAATTTTTGCAACAAACTTCAAGCTTTAACACATGATACAAAGTATCCACTGAATCTTCGAAAAATGTTAGAAATTAATATCCGGCGAATGCGAAGCTCAGTCATTGGAGCAATTGTTTATAACAAACATAAAATGCATGGGATCAACTTCCTCAGAAGAGATGTAGACAATTTAGTCAACCACGTGTTTGGTTTTCACGATGATTGCCAAGATTATTTTGCAAAAGAAAACTTTCTGGGAGAAAAACCGTCTTGTGGAACTGAAAACCAACCCTGAGTTTTACTCAAAAATAACTTCATACGTTCAAACTTTGGCTATTCATGCTAGATCTCTTATACAAGATGTCGATAGCAATGTGGTGGAACATTTTAACTCTAGAGTTGCTAAATTTGTAGGAGGGAAAAGAATAAATTATTCATTAAGAGACTCGTATTCTGCTAGATGTGCTGCTGCCGTGGTATCATTTAATTCGGGTCAACCATTTTCTAATTTACATAAACAAATGTATCAAAAGAGTCCCAGCAAGCTAATAAAAGACTTGAAATTAACAGAAAAAGAAAAATTGAAAGGGTTTTAAAAACGTATTGAAGCTAGGGCAGAAAAGCGAACGAAAAAGCTTCTCTTTGGACAAGACAAACAAAAGGCTTGTTTAGATTATGGTCAATCTTGCCAAAACCCAACATGTTTTAGAAGAATTTGAAATTCAAAAATAGATTCCTTTCTTGCCTTGTCAAAAACGACGAAGAGCGTGTCACATTAGAAAAGAAACAATATTGCAGTCCGGAAGCGGACAGTGGCTGGAATATCGAAGAAAATTGTTGACGGTTTCAAACTTTTACTCTGTATGTTCGCGCAGAAAAACCACCAGTTGCCGTAATTTAGTTAAACAACTGCTTTATGGTAGCCAGCAATTGTTCACGGTCGTACCAATGAAAAAAAGCAATACAACAATAATTAACGAAGCAAGAACAGATTACCATTTGTCAGTGTGGACTGTTTGTCCATAAAGAATGGCTATTTTTGGGAGCTACACCAGACGGAGTTGTGAATGAACACGTAATAGTAGAAGTTAAATGTCCGTTTTCTGCTCGTGAAATGACTGTTGACGATGCAATTAGAGCCAAAAAAAATTAAATTTTGGAAGTATTGCGAGGAAACCAACAGTTTATCATCAACATTAAAGATAAATGGTATTATCAAACTCAGGATCAACTCAAATTACTAACAGAAAAGGTTATATTGACAGTGACAATTTACCCATGAAAGTGGCATACGTAAGGAGAGACAATCTTTCTGGCAGAATCAAATGATAGATAAGTTGCGTTCATTTTATACAGAATGCATATTACCAGAGTTGGTTGATCCTTGATTTACACGAAACATGCCTATTCGTGATCCCGAGTCAATTTTGAAGGCACAGCAAGAGTTGAAAACTAAGAAAAAATTGAGAAATAAAAAGAAACTCCAAGGTTGACTTAGGACACAAGGGCCATTAACATAATTAGATTTTCGAATTACCCATACTATTGTTTGATCTAATAAGAAATTACTGACACACGGTAATCACGAGACAATAATATAACTATAACAAAAAATCAATCATGCAAAAAAGTTATGCTACAAAAGCAATTTTTATTGTCTATAACTGTTATTTAAACTATTTTTCTAAAATACAATTCTTTTTTTTTTTTCGAACAAAACTTTGGTTTTAATTCAAATCTTAAACCTTTAAAGGAACAGACAGCACGCGACGGTTCAACAACCAGGCACTTTGATCCGTCTTAAAATAGTTACATTGATCGCATCGGTTCTTTTTCACTTTTCTATTAAAATAAAAAATTTTGTAAGCTGCTACACACTTTCTATGCCCTGTTTGTTGTATTTTCGAATAAAATGTTTTTACGTCACCGCACACTTTCGATACTCTTTATACGTTTCTTAGTATCGGAGTAATGAGGAGTTTTGCGCAAAACGTTTGTTTAAGATAATGTTCTTTTATTGTTTTTATTATTATTAATTAATTATTATAAATATACTAAGTGACATAGAAAGAAGAACACCCAGTAATAATGAATATTTTGCAAAATTTTTTTGGGAATATATTTGTTTATATTAAGATAAAAAACGATCAGTTTTTCAGCCATATTGCCCTAGCGGTTGTTTTGTTAACCTCATTCAAAAACACTTACGATTAAGTAGCCCTAAAACAATGAATTAAGCATTTGTAAGTACAGTTGTCATTTCAAAGAGCTTCTTTAATTCAATCACAAATGCCTCAGTGCGAAGACGCCATAATTTTGGCAATTAAGCGAGTTTTGATAGGGGTAGAATTGTGGGATTGCGTAAGGCTGGTTTGTCTATGAGAAATATAGCCGCTAGAACGCAACGGAGTTTAACACTGTGGCAGTGTTCGGGCATGGAACCAAGAGGGCCGTACACAAAGAGCGAGAGGTACAGGACGTCGTCGAAGAACCACAGAACACAAAGGTCGCCGTTTTAGACTATTGGCTTTACAGGGACCGCTTCTCTTCTACACGGGCGATTGCGAACCAGTGGTTTGAAGAACATGGAAGACTGACTTGGGATGCAAACCGTTTATAGACGGATAAGAACCTTTGGGCTCTTTTCATACCGTCCCACATTTGTGCTACCACTGACTCCAGAGCATCGACGTTATCGTCTAGCGTGGTGTAGAGAACGGGCAAATTGGGACCAAGAATGGAATTTAATTGTCTTTAGTGATGAATCCAGATTCTGTTTGGGTATGCATGACGGTCGTGAGAAGACGGCGCGGTGAAAGACAAGATCCCCAATTTTCTGTGAATAGGCATGTGCACCACACAGTTGGAGTTATGGTATGGGGGCTATTGCTATTGGAAGTAGGTCACCTTTGGTCTTCATTAGAGGTAACATGACCGCTGCAAGCGCTACATCCAGGAGGTCGTAGACCCATATTGTACCTTATGTTCAGACCATCCCCAACAGCACATTCAACAAGACAACGCACGACCTCATGTTGCTAGGGTTTCTTTGGCTCATTTGAGGCCAATCAAATTGCTTTGTTGCCTTGGCCACCAAGATCTCCTGATCTTTCGCACATCGAGCACGTCTGGGATATTATGGGAAGAAGATTACTCAATTTACCTCACCCTGCACAAACTCTAGCGGCTTTGCAGCATCAGTTACAGATAGCATGGGATGAGATACCTCAAGAAGAAATCATCACCTCATTAGAGTATGCTCAGACGTGTTAATGAGTGCACATAACATCGTGGTGGAGCAACACATTATTAAGTTTTTGAAGAAGTTAACAGTTTAATTTTTATCAAATTGTGATCGTTTATAATCTCGTATACACTAGTATACCAAAAATTGTTCAAATAAGTTCATTATTACTGGGTGTTCTTCTTTCTATGTCACTTAGTATATTTTAGTACATATTATTATTATGATAAAACAAAATCTATTCCTATCTAATATAAGTTCAACGTGTTTATTTCTAATCTTCTTTTATGCTTTCAAATCAAAGAAGTGCAGCAAAATAAAATTAATTGCATTTTCTTTGTAAAGGTTGATTGTTACCACATACAAAAAAAACCAAGAAATCATTGACCAAACGGAAGATAGTAATTCAAACAAAAAAATTAGAAGGTTTTAAAATGGCTAAAATGTCATTGAATACATCGAACGCTTTGAAAATAACAAATAATCAGAAAATCAGTATTTTTTTATTGTTTTGCAACAAATTGTAAAAGCTATTTGCATTTGAATATTTACCAATATTCTTTTTGATAACGAAAGATAAGTTTTCATATTTTAT
The DNA here is from genome assembly GCA_030710515.1 of Abscondita cerata. NCBI lineage: Eukaryota > Metazoa > Arthropoda > Insecta > Coleoptera > Lampyridae > Abscondita > Abscondita cerata. The sequence goes on from JALBCR010003192.1 coordinate 402,753, forward strand.
ATGAGTAAATAAGAATGAACAATAATTAGTCACTTTGTAATAATTTTGCGGTAATTAATAGTAATTATCTAAAATCTTTTCTAATAATAAGTAGTATTTTGTTTTACCACAAATTTTATTCTTTTATGCCGGTATTCGATTTATAAACAGTAATGAAACTACACACTGATATATGACACCTTTACAAAAACCGAAAAATAAGTTTTCAACAGTTTCAAAAATATGAATTAACGTCAGCATTGCTATCCTTGTCCCTCAAACCGTCTTACTCGAACTGGAAGCATTTCCCATCATATTACAAGAACACCGACAGATGACGCCGTTTACCAAACGTTATTTTTATAATTTTATTCTGCCACGATAACGACAGTATTTCTCAAAATTTTTGTGTGTAATTTTTTGTGGTTATTCAGAATAACATTATTCACAAAATGATGGGTTTAGTTTTTTGATAATATGTGGCGTTCGGTAGAAATTAAATAAAAATCGATTGGGTGAAATGAAATGTAAAATCTAAATATTTAATACGTTATTACATTATTACAATTAGAAAAAAATGTTTTCATCATTTTGTAGAAAAAGGTTCAAATTTTCATAGTATATTTTTAAATGATGCGTTATTTGCTAAATAAACAGGTTATTATGGCAGCCGTGATATAGAAAAATTGCATTGGTACTGTAGGTATAGAAGACTCTTAAGGTTCGACTACTTATAAAAATATAATTGTTTGACATCCATTATTTTGGACTCATAATAAAACTTGTCTGATGGATATGTCGGCTCTTTATGAAACACAACTTTTAAATTTTGTTTTTGTAATACATTCAACTTATTAGTAAGTGAAACATTAATGGATCCAGAGCAAAGTATAAAATCTTCATTTCACGTTCAGACAAAAAATTTTAATTTTTTTAAATTTGTATACCATCGACCTTAAATTTATTATCAGGTTTATAACATGAAAATTCCATTTTAAGTTAGGGTCCATTGTAATGCCTTAGTATTTTATTTTATCAGTGACATGAATAGACAATGTTTATTTTCAGTTTTTATAATTAAACTATCGTATTTATGTAGGGTATTCCTAGTGCAGGCAAACGGCATGAACTTTGTTTTTATAGTTTATTGACAGTAATTTATTGTTCAAGTTATTGGCAATGGTAGCAATATCATTTTCTACAATATTTTTTAATTCGTCCCATGTATTTTCTCTATAAAATATTGCAGTGTCATCGGCAAACTTATAATTTTTCCCTGACCATTATGCATTAACAAATTATTTATGTAGATTGTAAACATAATAGGACCTAATACTGTGCCCTAGAGACTCCGTATTGTACCATTCTTTCATTTCTAACAACATTACTGATTTTGACAGCTTGCATTCTATTTGACAAATAATTGGAAAACAATTTAAATGAAATCGCTCCTGAAACCTAAATCATACAATACTTCCAACAATTGTTCGTGTGATATAGTGTCAAAGGCTTTAACCCAGATCAATAAATACACAAATGCAAGGCGAGCTTTCATCTAGGGCTGCGTGGATTTTAGTTGTTAATGCACAAATTGCATCTTCAGTTGATAGACCCTTCCAAAAGCCATATTGGTTGTTTGATAACAAATTATATTTCGAAAGGTAAGCATTTGTTCTCACGCTCAAGATTTTTTCAAAAATCTTCTCCAAAATTATAACTTCTGACATGTTCGTAGGATCACCACCTTTAAAAGTGGTTGGATAATGGCACTCTTAAAAGCCATAGGGAATTCACATAATTTTAGGATATTATTATAGAGATGCGCTAAAGGCATGAAATCTCTTCGCATATGTTTTTAATGTACTAGCTTTTAATTAAGTCACGACCTGGGGCTTTATTAGGTTTGATCGATTTAATTATGTCCCTAACTTCAAAACTTGTAATTGGTTTTAAATAAAAGGAATTCGATGTGACATAGCTCGGAAAGGGTAATCCATTAGATTTATCAGTGTTTTCCGCTAACTTTAGTCCAATATTTGCAAAAAATTCAATAAAACAATTTGAAATGTCATTTGAGGTTTTAAAAACCTCACCATTTTCGGATATAATTTTAGCGATGCTTTTACGTAACGATTTATTAGGATTACTAATATGCTTAAAAGTACCCCACAACCCTTTTGTGTTATTTGTACTTGAGTTTATTTGGTTTCTATAATAAGTTGCTTTAGTATACCTTATTAATTGGCATAAATTATTTCTATAACTAATATAGCTTTGCTTAAGTAAGGTATTTTGTGGAAATTTTGCACATTTCTTTGTATAATGCATCACGTTTATTAATTGACCCAACTAACGCAGGTGTGATCTACTCCTTTCTTCTTCTTTCATTAGATTTTATACGAACGCTTTTTACATTCGCATCCCATAAATTGTTTAAAACCTCAAGGGAGTAATTGGTGCCTAAGTGCACATTGTTAATTTTATAGTAATCAATCCAGTTAAATCTTTGCAATTCGCACTTTTACTTTTATCAATATATTTAACATATTGACCCAGCCAACACACTGTCGTCAGTTTGACGTGTATATTTGGTCATCACACACGTCCAATGACGAATAGAAATGACGTAATTATGTCGTCATTATGACCGGTTAATGTCACAGCCCAAAGACGTGATTTAGAGACGTCAAATAGGCGTCATCAATCACGTCAGTGACAGATCAGGAAGACGTCAATAATACGTCATTTAGATGTAGTAAAAGTATTATTTAAAAAACTATATATTTTATTAGTAGTGAAGTATAAACAAATCATTTCGAAATGTAAACATAATAATTGGATCAGCCAAATATGCTAACCAATTTAAAAATATAACAAATTTTAATGTAATACAAAACACTATACAAAACAAAAGCATATACGGGGTGTCAAAAAATGATTTTCATCTAGTTGGCTGTAGATTTCTAATATGAAATAAAAAATACCGCTTTAAAAATAGACGACTTACTAGATGTCAATGTCACTTGCTTGTTACATAACCCCAAAAACTTAATATGTAAAAATATTTCAAAAGTAACTAGACGAAAATCATTTTAACACCCCGTATAAACGCCGATAGTGGTAAAATTAGCTAAATAACTCATACAAAGGAAACTTATGTTAAGGTAAATACATAATTATTGATAAAAGTAAAAGGGCACATAGAAATACTATGAACAGTGGCAAAATATGTTAACCAACTTAACTTCATGATTACAGCTAATTCTAGAACTTTACATATGCAACATAGGAAAACACACCAATCCCTTTTTAAATGGAAATACTACGCATTTACTTAAAATTTTATTTTGTGGCCATGTGGTCATTAGTGTCGATACATCTTTAATACAATAAATATGAAATCTCTTTGAATCAATAGGATATTTAAAAATGATGTGTAAGAATTAAATTGTTTTCCTACAATAAAAATATTGATTCTTTCATCGATTATGATATTATGTATTTCTAGAATTAAGTGATTTTCCAAGAGACAATAACAATCTGTCTCTAAGTATGCCTTAGTTGTGAAAACAAAATCTTTAAAAACATTTTTTGTATTGTTTGCAGGCAAATTTAGGAGTTGGTCCAGAAAAATGTTGCAATTTGCAAATATTTTGCGAGAAGGCATTATGATTCTTCTGAAGCCGCCATTTCAATTTCTTTTAATCTTCGATGAACTTGTTGCAATGGATTACTGCGCGACATAATCAATCGTTTCAATTGGCCAAGGTAATTTTCGAATGGAAAGGTCGAAAAATTATCTAGAGCACCGAAATTTTTAACATCATCAGCCAAATGCGATAATAGATGCACATTGTAAATTAAAAATTCGAGCCCATAAATATTTTGGGAATGAGTTACAAATAATTTCAAAAATTCTTCAGCTACATGTATTCCTACGTTTTTAATATGGTATTCTGAAATAAGTATCGTGATAGCAGAATGAAATAGTAAATAATGCTCATAAACAGCTAGATCAACTTTGCCATACAGAACGACTGGTCCGGTATATAGTAAAACAATCTAAATTCGGTTGCCTTCCAACGAGGTAATTCGGATAAAATACGCCCTTTTCTATTAAATTCGAGCGGTATAAACTTCTGTAAACAAATAATTCTCTCAGATATAATTTTTGAATTAACCGGGGATAGTTTGACTTTACTAGGTTTTCCAATCCAAACGTTCAATAACTTTTTCATTACCCCTAAGCAAACGTTGTGCATATAATCTATCGGAAATGTACTTATAATATTAATTGGTAAAGTTAATAAGGGTGAAACGCCAGAATGATGATGTTTATCGGTCTGTTCACGAAATGAAATATTATCACGTTTTTGGCAGTAATATTTTGAAAATCACACGATTGTTATGATACTCTCCATGTTCCTCACACTTATCGCATGAAGAGTAGCCAGAATGTAGTTTTACACATTTTAGATATGCCCGTGCTGGAGAATCGCACACGAAACTGTGAATCTCTACTTTATACAATGTATTATTGAATTTTAGATCATTTTAACTAATTCCCTTAATTCTTCTAAAAATCTTCTAAAAACATTGATAGAGAATTTGGTTTTCCAACTCCTAAGAAGGAGCCAACAACAAATGGTTGGCTTTTAAAATTCTTTACAAGACCCAAAATGGGCCAAAGTTGAAGTGTGGAACTACCGAAAACGGGGAGTCCATCAATATTAAATGAAATTTTGAGTACTCTTTGATTACCTAAATTTGTTATCAATCTTAAGGATTGTAAACTAGCAGACAACCCAAAATGACAATATTCACCATTTAATAATCGTTTAACGTTTGTTACCCTTGGAGTTTTCAGTAATGTCCTGCTATCTAAAGGTAGTTCTTCGTGGAATGGCGAAAGTATATGAAGAAGAAGTGTTATTGATGTTCGAGGAATTCGTTGTGAAGTAGCCCACTTTCTCAAATTTGTAAGCAAATTATTAGGACAGTTATCATGAAGACAAGTGGTAGTCGAATTACAATTTTCCCCGAAATGAATATTTTGAATTGAATCTGAATTTTCAAAAAAGTGCTAACATTGTCACTATTGTCTAAGTTTTGAAAAGGTAAGCTGTGATCTTCGTTGGAAGATAAAGATACGAACTCCTCATTATTAGAATGCTCGTTATTAATTATATTAAAATTACTAATTGAAGAAGAATCAACAGTTGAACTGACAGTAGGGACTGACTGATTATTAAAATTAAGTTGGTTAACAGATTTTGCCACCCTTCTGTACAATTGTCTCTTACTTACTACACCATCTCTGTTTACGAGTTGCCATGTGATTTTTCTTTTTTAACCGTTCGGGAGAATGGTGATATGATGACTAAAGATTAACTGAACAGTTACAAAATCATATTAAACATAATTATACACTTACGAAATTGTCAAAATTATCCTTTTCATTCAAATATGTTTCCAACGTTTCTAATTGATAATTGTCGTTAATTGGAAACTGTATTTTTAAGTTGTCAGGTAGAGCAGACACCCTGTTATTGCAGGTTTTTTTCTGATCTCGTATCCAACTTAGAATTTGGTTATTTTGCTCTCTTATTGTAAGTAATAAAGCAGTTATGCTTTGACCATGTTCAAGCAAATCTAAAACAATGTAATTACTTTTGACTGCAGAATGTTACACCATCATTTACCTCTTCTTTCTTGTACTGGATTCTGATTTAATCTACTGGAACTTGGAGTTAGTTCGCGTTGACTATTAGTAAAATTTGGAAGAATGTCTCTTGAAGTGGACGGAGAATGATTAACGACGACCGAATGTGTATTAGAACTATGACTATATTGAATTGGTTCTGACTGGCATTGAACTGTATCAGGCTGTACATCTGGTGGAGTCGAAGCCAAACACGTAGATGAATTTTGTAATTCTTTATGTCCTACAATATAATTTCGAGCAGATTGTCAAATTGTTAAATAAAAAATTTTACCTTTCCTTAAAAATCGAGTAGGTGGGGGACGAGAAATGTTGGAGCACCATTCACCTTCTGAGTCAGATGAATCTAACAATTTTCTAGAAACCCTGCGTTTCCTTTTTGTAGATGGTATATAGTCATCTTTATCTGACTGTACGTCAGATGTTAATTCTGCTTCTTTTATCTTTTGTAGTGATTTTTCATAGTCATCTGCAACATATTTTATTTGCTTTAATGAAAAATTATAAATATAGGTACCAGTAGAAAGTTAATTTGCAAAAGTTTGGTACAAGTAACAGAATCAATTATAATCAGTTAAAACATGTACATATTACACACACCTACCAGTTTCAAAAACTTTCTTGCAATTGAGTAAGTTGTCCAAATAACTTCATCGGGGATGGTCCTTGTCTTAAACATTTATAATATTGCTCTTGGGTCTTAAATGGTGGCCACAAAACTTCAGTTTTTCGAGGAGTCAACCACAGGTCACGTACTACAGCTAAACCACCTCCGTCATTTTCATGAAATTCCACACCAATAAAGGAAGGCATGGTCCTTCACCCTTGACTTTTCGACTAGCAATATATGTATATGTTATACTCTTATTCTGTAGTTGTAGTTCAGGTGGAGAGGCTAGCTGTATTTGATACAACTAGTTATAGTAAGAAAGGTGTGCATAAATAGTACAACCTACATGTTTTATTACAACAAAGTTTTATGGTTTAACTATATAAAATCACTTCTACTAGTTGTACCAAATATAACTACAAACACTTGTTTTTATGTTTTATTAACATAAAACCAAATTTATAGTGTTTGAATCTTCTGTACGATAATTTAATATTGATTCACCAGTTTCAAAAGATATAAGAGCTAGAGTCCACTAGAAAATTTCAATTCCACAACTTTCAATTCATTTTTATATCCCATAATTAAGTGTTTGCACTTAGATGCAAGATGCATCGTAATGGGCCACATATATGCTACAATTTAAGTGTTCGATTGCTAATTAGTTCTAATACTGAGTATGGCTACATTAATTATCTATACATCGATATATATAATTGTGCAACTGAACATTGCAAGTGAAGCTCTAATTCTACTTATTTTAATGTAAAAATTTATGGTGAAATTAACTTCAATGCAAGTAGTGATGGAATGCACATTAATAATTAAATGATAATTACTTACTTGTTTAAAAATAAGATGCAACCACACTTGGATAAATATGTAAATTTGGCGCGAATAGAACTAAACACTATTATAACGACAATATGGTCGACAGTAACCGCACGAAACGAAACGAAACGTGACGAAACAGAAAACCGTTAAGCACGATTAACGAAAGCGCGCGCTGCTTTTAAATAAAATCAATCATGACTTAAAACTTTTGTATTGACCTATTTTATTTTAGGTATACATATAGTTAAATTGATAATTCATTCCTAAACTGTGCAGATGGATTGTAACTGTAATTTTCGAGGTATTTTACTGATTGTTGGTGTTAGTAGTATATCAATTCAAAGATGATTAATTATTACTTGCAGAAAAAAAGTTATAAATTATATTTTATATAATAGCATTAAACACTTTGAAGATGTCGTATAAATCACGTGAATGACACGTTATAACATTGACGTCTTATTTTGGTCACAAAATCATCTAAAGATGACGTTGACGTCTTGTGACCAATCATCACCATATATTCACGTGATTATGACGACACTGTGCTGGTTGGGGAGGGTTACCGTTTATTACTGGTCCGCTTTTAAAAGGATTTTAAATTAACCATTACAGCATAATGATCAGAAACTGATATCTTTAGGACGACTGATATAAAATCAGACATATTAATTTTTGTTTTAGATTTCAGAATATATGATCAATACAAGAACCGCCACTCACCATTTTTGGCCTAGTATATTATTAATTATAGATGTAAAACCAAATTTATAAAGTAAATTCAAATATAGAAAAGATTCATCGGAATCATCCAATATGTTAATGTTAATATCCCCAACGAACAAGTGATAATCGTTTGGAGTTGTATTGTTATCTAAATAAGTTCTTAGTTTATCTACAAAGTTCTCTATGCAGGTGGAGGGTGGTCTATAAACACAGTCAATTTGATAATCAAATGAGTTATACAATATTTTGATTTGTACAGAGAACAAAAGATCTAACTTTTGATAATAGAAAAGGAATAATTAATTATTATGTTTCTCAAATAAAAGACCAGTCCATCATTTATATTAATATTACCATTATTGTAGGTAATATTATAGTTATTCATTGAAAAAATATTTATATAATGTATTCTCCACGTTTCCGAAAGAATTATATTTATAATCAATTTCATCCAGAACTTGAGACAGATAAATTTGTAAAGTCATCTAAATTTATTGTAATCGGTTATAGACGTGAGTTCATGCGCCTTTATTATTTGATAATTGCAACCGCGTATACGAAGATATATTGAAAAATTCTTAGCCTACTATAGAACCAAACAAAATTTCAATGTCAAAATATTTTATTACTCAACATATTCTCCTCTTAATTGGATACATTTATTACAGCAAACCTGCAACGTCTCTAGACCTTTCAAAAAAATGTTTCTTCTTGCTCTGCAAACCAGACCTCCACAGCTTCTATTACCTCCTTGTTGGAAGAAAATGTACGACCTTTTAAACTTTTTTTTCAGTTGAGGAAAGAGGTGATAGTCGGACGGAGCCAAATCGGGTAAATAAAGGAAGTGTTCTAGTAATAAACAACATAAGATTTGTGTGCAGAGGCGTTGTTCTGCAAAAACAAAACACCTTTGGATAGCTTTCCGCGTCTTTTCTCTTTAATATTTTCCCGTAGAGTGGTCAGTAATGTCGAATAGTAATCTCAGTTATTGTTCTACCCTTATCCAAAAATCAATCATGATTACTCCATGACAATCCCAAAAACTGAAGCAAGAACTTTTCCAGCAGATTTTGGACACGAAACTTCTTAGGTCTTGGAGAACCAGAGTGTCGCCATTCCATCGATTGTTGCTTTGTTTCTGGATCGTAGAAATGTACCCAAGTCTCATCCATAGTAACAATTCGGTTTAAGAAGTCTACATCGTTTTCAAATCGAGCACAGATCGAACGCGATGCTTCTACCCTTGCACGCTTTTGGTCAACATTCAAACATTTGGGGATCCATTTTGCAGCAATTTTTCTCATGTCCAAATTGACGTGAACCATATGATGAACGCGTTCGTATGAAATATTCAGTGCTTCAAATATCCGTTTAGCCCAATTCGAGGGTCTGATAAAATCATGTCATGAACTGCATCGATATTTTCGGGGACTGACACAGAAATTGGCCTTCCCGATCAGTCATCATCTTCAATGGAAAATTTACCTCTTTTGAAGTTGCATTCAATTTTAACGGTCGCATACGAAGGACATTGATCACCAAGGGTATTAAGCATATCTTCGTAAATCTGCTTACCTCTTAACCCTTTTAAATACAGGTACTTCATGATGGCTCGATACTCCAATTTTCGATTTTCACAATTTTGGTGGACATCTTTTTTATTTAATTTATTGCGTGACTCTGGTTTACTTTTTGACGTCAAACTTACACTAACACTTCTAATAAGTTATTGTTCGTTGCTATTCATTACTTATAACTAAACAAACACAAAGTAATATTGAATGCAAAATAAATCTATTAACTACAACAAAAGTCTATATCGTATTTGCCACTACTAACGAAACTTTGAATTAAAACTTTAATATCTTAAGATTGTGATTGCGTAAGAACCATTTCTGTTGTTAGATTATAACGAAGCAACACTCAACTTTCACTTAATGCGCACAACAACACAAATATACGTCTTTACCGCAATGACGGCCAATAAAGGACCTCACTGCCCGGTTTCTAGTCCTGGATTTGGCAATAATAAAACTAGGCCGCCACTAAAGTTTATTAATCAAAAAGTAGCGACCTTGAACGCTGGAACTTATTGTACGTTGTCGGGTTTGACCTCTAAGTTTGAGGGTTGTTCAATGACAGCAAGTTTCAGTGCATCCTAGGTTGTGTCAGACGATTTAGAAAGGAGCCCGTTAGACGTTTTTCCATTGGATAATATTGTTGCTCCGTACCGGAATAAGATATTTATAACATTTCAGTGTTTGTACAATTCTCCTTGGTAACTGGATGACCAGGCGCAATACATTTTTAAATAGTTTCAGCCTCTGTATAAAATCTTCTAAATTATTTACTGATAAAGATCGTCGCATTATCGCTGACTAGGACGTCTGGAAATCCGTTTCTCGAAAAAACGTATTGTATGAGATCGATTGTTAATCCATATGTTGGTGCTAAAGTACAAGGCAGGATTTTTACCCTTAACCTTTGCATCCCCATAATCAAGAAATGATGATTTTGATAAGAGCCCGTGTAATTAATGGGTGGTGGCCAATTATTTTTCGGTTCCATCCATAAAGTAGTAGTTCAGGAAAACTGGTCTGTACTTTGACACAGTTGGGACATTCTAGAACTAACCGTTATGTGTCTGTGTGGATTGATTTCTAATATGCGTTTAAAATAGTTGGTTGCACCAAAGCCGTAATTACAATAATGAACCCTTTGATAATGTATTCAGAATCTTTCGCTTTTACAGAGATGGCAGAGTAAATTTGATAAAATGATGTCAGTTTGAGTGGCTTCGTTACGCTTGATAGTTAAGAGTAGAAATTTTAATCAGGTGAATATATGGTTCACAAACTTGCTCAACTTCAACGTTAGTGGACTCGTCCAGTTCTTCCACGTAAGTTAAGTGATGCCCTTGCTAGACAGTCGACGTTTGAGTTCTCCTCACATTTCTTGAAAACTGAATAGTCAAATCTATAAAGAAATGTTTTATATCGCTGCAAGCAAGCAGTCCTACGTCACCTTTGGTATTTTTAAATTTTAATGAAAATTCGCACCTGTAGTTGTTTATCAGTCACTAGTGTGAAATGACTTGCAAACAGATATTGATTTAAAATGCTCAAGTGAAAAAATATTTGCAAGACTCATGGTCAGGGTTGAAAAGAACAAGATCTGTATTACTAAAAACATCTTGTTTGAGTTTGATGAAGACTGAGTTCTGCCGTCTATTTAAATGGGACTTTTTTCTTTGATCAACTCACAAAAATGTCCAGTTTTAATCGAAAATGGTAATAAAATGCGTATAATTTGTGACCATACCAAAAATCGCCCAAGTATTTGTTACATATCGTACAAAGTAGTGCATGAAACAAGTCAAAGTACTTACTAGTAATTACAAAATTTAGGTTAGGTAGTCATTAATGTTTTAAGGTTCTAGGTTGCGTAACAATTTAAAAATGTTTCAAGTTTGGTTGATGTTTAATATATTCTGGTAATTTGTTATAACACTTCATACAACTGTAGAACACTGATCTTTCCGTGTTTGTTAGTTGGTGATGTGGAAATTAAAACTTTTGTTTAACTTGGGTATTATGTTCATGAGCTGGCTGGTAGGACTTAAAATATTCGGAATGTTCTCTAACATATTTTAAACATGCAAATATATAAACACCATAAGACGTCAGCATATTATTAGTTTTGAATACATTTCTGCAATGTTCTCTGTATTTCATATTAAAAATTATTCTAACAGCATTTTTTTTTGTATAAGAAAAATTCGATTTGCTTGTACCTTCTCCCCCAAAACAAAATTCCGTACTTTAAAACTGAGTAAAAATTTGCAAGTAATCAATTTTAAGTAGATTCCTCTCTAAGTGTTTACAAGTTAAGCACATTTTCTTAACTAATATTTCGATACTTTTGAACTTGACAACATGGCACAAAAATTCATTTTCTAAAATGGAAAATCAAGTCTTACTTTTTAAAAATTGCTCCACATTTTTCTTTGATTTGTCCGTGAACTCCTATGTCGTCGAAGTAATATTTACAGTTATAAACGTTTTAAAAATTTCATTGATAACAGCCGAGGTGTTGGGATGCCAAAAAGATAAACGATGCATCCAGTAAGCACTTTAAGGGTAGTTATGATTTCAATCTCACTTGATTTTTTGTCGGGCTTGAAATGAAAGTGTGCCTTGAGAAGATCTAGACCGCAGAAGTATTTCGATCGTAAAAGAAATATGTTTAGTTTATTGGAATTGGATAGCGAGCGTTCACTAGGTGCTCGTTTAGCTCTACCTTAGTTGTGTTAGTATGTTCAGTACCTTCTAGATTTATTGCAAAATGAAGTATATTGGAATTATATACGATTTTCTGTTCTAACCCAGAATAAATCGACTGTAGTATTTCCTGAGTGGTTAATAAATGTGTGTTCTACCATTAAGAACCCACAAACCATATATTTCCATAGTTTTACTAAAAATCTTCCTCTATGTCTTTCTTTCGGAATTCGGAATATTTAGATTGAGAGTCATCTTAAGAATCAAAGGTGCTTATTCTGCTGTTTCTTTAAATGCCCTCCAATAATCAATTTATTGTTTCTGTAAGTGGAAATAATATTTTGTATAATTTCATCTAATAACTCTTAATTGACATTTTATTGTCGCAACTAGGTTTAAGATAGTAGCAGTCAATTACTTAATACAAAAAAATAATTTTAATTCTTACAAACAATGAGAAACTATTACTACATATACAGTTAATTTTGATTTTCGTACAAATTAGTGATTTCTTGATTAAAATAAGAACCACTAGCTTTGTCTACATTTTTTTGTTTAGTTGCTAAACTACAAAGGACATAAAAAAATTACTAAAAATAAATGGTAAATTAAGTTTCACAATACAAGTTTCACATAAACAAATTATATCAAAACTCAAAGGTTTTCTTAATATCTTAACACTTAGCTTACAAAACTGAAGAAACCTTAGCAGTTACAATAAAACATAGGTAATTTTGTTGTTTTGCACACTTCTTTATTAGTTTCTACATTTGGCAATTCTATTGTACTTGGTTTATTGAAGAGAAAAATGCGAGAGGTTTTCTTCTTCTTTCTTTTTGAGTCTGCAGCCGTGCTGGTTCCAAACAAACACTTCGTCGTTTATAACTAATTTTTGATAAAGTATCTTTGTTTCTTACCTAAAGATCTTTCTTTTTACTACTTTGTAAATAGTTTTTTTAAATTTTCATTTCCTTTAATCGTTGTCAATATACACCTTACTTCTTACAAACCCTTGATCCGAATTCGCTTCGGTAAACTGTTGAAATGACGTTTTGGAGCTTGTTTTCAATATTATTTCTTCTTCTCCTCTAGTTTTGAAAAATTCACTTATTTGAGGTGTACTATTTCCATGTCGGTATTTACTGCTTTTAAAATTTTTCCGTGTTCATTTATGCAATACATTAAGATTAGTAAAATATTTTACAGATTTATTGCTATACACTGTTAGATAGTCATGATTTTAGATATAGATTATCGGCATTTCTATTATAGAGTCACGAACTTGTTAATACTATTTATCGCATTTAGATGTACACTCATGAAATTTAAAACTTGGACACCACAATTTCTGTAAACAAAAGTTTGCACATTGTGAAGCGGGCTTAAGGGTATCATTTACAATTCTAACAGCAGGTAGTCTCAGCAGGGGTTATCTTATAGAAGGACTGTAGAATGAATCATTACACTAAGCACGTTTTAGAAAATAGGTAATTTACGTTGCTTACTTAATTTTTTCTTTAAAGAATATATTTGAAGGTATCGCTAATTAAACACCATAGCTCGATTAATTATCGAATCAAAATTTTGTTTAGGAAATGTTTACAAAATAAAATTAGAAATAATTTTGATTTAAAAAACGTCTACAAGCAATAACTTTTAAATTAAATCAAAAACTAAACATGGTTATTTGGGTTGACTGATTATTACTTATTTTTAAATAAATCTAACCTACTAATTATTGTAAGTTATTAAAAAAAATCATTAAACTCTCTATTCATAATATTTAGTCCTTACAAAATGTATATTTTATGACGTTTCATTTTTTCTGTAGTTAATATAAAAGTGAAAATAAAAACTAAGGCAATTCTTATTGTCAACGTATATATTTAGTTTTTGACAAGAATTTATTACATAATTATAATTAAGATACCAAGTTATAGTTTAAAATTAAATGAAAACTTTTTTTTAAATAAAGGTATTACTATATAAATAAATATAAGAAATCAATAATGGGTGTGACCTCCATTATTATTGATACATTCTTGGAGGCGTCTGCTCATTGACGCTATCAAGGTATCAATATAATTAATATTAATCGTTTCCCATGCGGTATCAATGGCTGCAATTAGTGCATTACGGTTTACTGGTATAAAATTTGGCCCTTGTTGTCTTCGGATAACAGCAAGTATTCGAGCCCAAACATTTTCGATAATGTTAAAATCTGGGCTTTTGCTGGCCAGGGTAACAGCTCAAGTTATTTGCTTGTATCCAGTTGCGCACAACCTGCGAAGTATAGGGTCATCATATCCCGATAGTTAATTATCGAATGTTCCAAGAAAATATGTGTAAATAGTAAATGGAATCTACTAACGTAACGTTAAGTCGTTAATTATAGTTACATAACTCTCCTTTCATAAGATATAGTTCATATTAATATGCTTATTGTAAAGCTTCGTACACACCTGAACAACAAACCGAGGAACAAACAGAACAACGAACCGAACGGCAATCGGAACATTAATTTGGACGGTGCTACGTACGAATTTTAGAACAGATTCGCAAGTCCTGATTGTTCCACGAACGGTTTGCGGCGTTCCCGCAACTTGTCGGTTTTTCTCCGACATCAAAGAAAATGCGCGCGAATGCGTTTGCAGGTTTGGACGAATCTAAACAAAACGGCGAACAAACTTATGCGGGAGAATTAAATTATTTATTTTTGTCCTCCCTTTTGTGGGTTTGTTGTGTTTTAGGTAATATTATGGAGTTGACAGAAGAAAAATGTTTTAAATTAATCAGTGTTTAAGAATGCAAGAAAAAATGATGTCCCTATTAGCATCATTTGGGCGGGAAATTTCCAAAAAAAAAAAAAAGCGAAGTAAATTATAATTTTTACTCTTCTTTGTGCGTAAAAATTTGGTTGGCACTATCTTCTTGTTTTCCGCAATTTTCTCTTCTCAATAATAAATATATGAACTGAAAACTACTGAAAATAATTATGGGAACAGCACAAACGTTCCGTTTGTTGTTCGGATTGTGGAAATCATAAAAGATCGTTTGTCGTTCTGTTTGACTTTCGGTTCGTTGTTATGTTTGTTGCTCGGTTTGTTGTTCAGGTGTGTACGAAGCTTTACAACTTAAGCAACAATTTTTTTGCGAATAAAGATTAGTTTGTGATGTAATATTAGAAACACAAATTTATATCATATCAAATTTATGACAACTTAAAACCAAGAACGTGTATGTTATTGCTAAGAAATTATTAAGGAAAAAGCGCAATTGCAGTGTAAATATTTATAATTAGATATTTTCGAAAGTTTATAAGTTCTCTATTGTAATCTTAATACTTAAAAGAAAATCCTGTCCATTAGCATTATAAGGAAATGGCTTTTCTTTATGAATAAGTTTCAATAACAATAGAATATCCTTGCTTGTTTAATTTACTTCCTTTGAGTCATATTGCTCTAAGGGTTGTTACATTGGTCATTAGAAGTATGTAATAATGTAATAGATATACCAAAAGTACCGTAGGGCATTACCGAGTAAAATGAAATCTTGAAACACACTTTGTGGAAAGAACCATCGGAAGTGGTAAACCTAAAGTATCTACACCTGCTCAAGATCTCGAGTTTAGCGACGAAAAAACGTTCAATAGCCGCAACGATGGACTACTAAAAGTTTTTGTAATGGAAGGAACTTGTTACGCGAAATTAATCACATATGTTCCAAAAACAAAGTGGTTATTTTTCTGTTAATGTGGGGTTGGGTTAGCGCGCGAAGTTCAGGAGTTTGTTGGGCTATTGATGGACGGGATCTGTTGAATTAACATTTTCATAATGTATTTTTGTTGTTAAAGGATAACGCCCATATTCATACTTCGCGGGTTGTGCGCAATTGGATACGAGAAAATAACTTGGAGCTGTTACCCTGGCCAGCAAAAACCCAGATTTTAACATTATCGAAAATGTTTGGGCTCGAATACTTGCTGTTATCCGAAGACAACAAGGGCCAAATTTTATACCAGTAAACCGTAATGCACTAATTGCAGCCATTGATACCGCATGGGAAACGATTAATATTAATTATATTGATACCTTGATAGCGTCAATGAGCAGACGCCTCCAAGAATGTATCAATAATAATGGAGGTCACACCCATTATTGATTTCTTATATTTATTTATATAGTAATACCTTTATTTAAAAAAAAGTTTTCATTTAATTTTAAACTATAACTTGGTATCTTAATTATAATTATGTAATAAATTCTTGTCAAAAACTAAATATATACGTTGACAATAAGAATTGCCTTAGTTTTTATTTTCACTTTTATATTAACTACAGAAAAAATGAAACGTCATAAAATATACATTTTGTAAGGACTAAATATTATGAATAGAGTTTAATGATTTTTTTAATAACTTACAATAATTAGTAGGTTAGATTTATTTAAAAATAAGTAATAATCAGTCAACCCAAATAACCATGTTTAGTTTTTGATTTAATTTAAAAGTTATTGCTTGTAGACGTTTTTAAATCAAAATTATTTCTAATTTTATTTTGTAAACATTTCCTAAACAAAATTTTGATTCGATAATTAATCGAGCTATGGTGTTTAATTAGCGATACCTTCAAATATATTCTTTAAAGAAAAAATTAAGTAAGCAACGTAAATTACCTATTTTCTAAAACGTGCTTAGTGTAATGATTCATTCTACAGTCCTTCTATAAGATAACCCCTGCTGAGACTACCTGCTGTTAGAATTGTAAATGATACCCTTAAGCCCGCTTCACAATGTGCAAACTTTTGTTTACAGAAATTGTGGTGTCAAGTTTTAAATTTCATGAGTGTACGTACCTCTAATCTTCACTTTTATTTACTTTGTTGCCTATTGTTCACATAAACAGAATTAAATGCAATGCACTTTAACAATAAAAAACTCTTAAAAAAATTAAATATTTAAAAATTAGTGAAAAGCAATGTTTTACAAGACTTTTACTTCAGCAAACTCAAAAATAAACTTTTCCGTTCTTAGTGAAAAACAGAAATTGATATGTCCGTCAAGTTCAAACTTTTCCAGTCTAATTCTTGTTAGTTAAGCTTGTCTACCGTTTAATGTAAGAAATATTTTGAAACAATCTGAATGCATACCTCAAGTTTTATCCACGTGGATATAATTTGAAGAGGTATTCTTGATTACAAAAAAATCTGACGAGTTCACAAATTTGATCACTTAACATGTGTTGCTGCTGCTAATAGTTATTTATGTGAACAAGGACAAAAAGTGCACTTTATGTACGAGACTGAATTTGCTGGCCGAGGCGTTAGCCGGGCAAACAAACAGGCAGGTTATTAAAAGCACTTTTTTTCCGAGGTACATATTAATTTTTTCCGTTGACCTTAAATTAATTAATTTTCTATTTATTACCGTTTACTGAAAACAAAATGTTTAGTAATTTTAAACAAAATTTTACGTTTGTTCTGATTTTACTGTACCTAATGTTCACTTCACCGTTCAGTATTGTAACATTTGTGTCAAAATTTATTAAAGGAAATAAAAGCTTTCCGCGTTCGAATATTGTACCGATAAAGCATTTGTTTACAACAATCACATAATTTTTATAAGAGCACTTGATTATGATAGGTAATAGGTAAAACATGTACTTTTTATAATTTATTAAAATAATAAAAAATTACATTTAGGTAGTGTTATTTTGAAGTATATTTAAAATGTAGTTATAGTTGGAAGCCTACCCTCAAAATTAATGCATTTCTTTAATTGTTTATGATCAAAGATGTAATGAAGTTTCTCCTATTAAACACATTAAAGTCGATTCTTACTAATTGGACATATAATAGTTATAAGACTGAGTTTGTACCGTGGTCAGACTTATAATCATTTTATATTCAATAAAAATATTGCCTGACCGTAAGAAAGTATGCAAACGTAGTTTTTTGATTCACTCCGAAAATGTTTCAAAAATGTAATAATCTTCTTTCAGCTTATTGAAAACTGTGAAATTCACCTTGTTTTGTGTACGAATAAATCTTGAACCCAGTAATGTTGATGGCTTATATGATTCTATTTTTGTTTTTCTGCGACAGAATCAATATTCAAATGATTTTTCACAAGTAATTACTGTTCTTGTGTTTTCCATTAGCATTATTACTTATTTACATCAATCAAATACAGTAATAGAAAGGTACCCATAATTAACTCACTTACTGTAAGTTTTTGTATTTTATGATCGTGAAAATTTTGTATCGGAACTCCGCTTCTGTATCAAAATGTTACCTAATAAAATTGTCTAAAGCAATCTCAAGTCGTATGAATTCTGTCTTACCTTATAAATGAATAACTTTAAAGAAGTTAAAGTGTTACATATTGAAAACAATGTATCGAGTATTGTGAGATTACAACCAGGCTCTTCTATATGCTTCGCACATTGTAGAAACTATAAACAATTTATTAATATCATTTCAAAGCACTTAAAATCATTTACTTGTAATTTTAACAACAAATTGTTTTTGTTCAAAGTTGTGTGGGATTGAGAAATTGAGGTTATAAATGGAAGTAAACAAACAATATTCTGCAGTATCTAAAATGTTTCAGTATGTACCTAAAGTACTGTATATCCTATGTAGTCACTAAATTCATCCTTTCTTAAAAATGGGTTTTCATACTGGTTACTTCGGCTTCATTTAATTTGACATAAAATTATAATTGACATTGACAGATGTTTGCGGACGAAAAGTGTTTGCGGACGAAAAGTATTACATTTAAAAAGTGTTACTTTATGATTATTCAGGAGTACGTAAAACTCAATTTTATAATGAGGTCGACGGAAAAAAGTAGTTACTTTATATGATTATTCAGGGAGTACGTAAAACTCAATTTTATAATGAGGTCGACGGAAAAAGTTCTTTATCTATTTATGGAGTTAGTCTAGATTCCAGTGAGTGAACTTTGCCGGTACGACACTTCGACGCTGGCATCTCAACACGTTTCAATACGAAATTACCTCGACGTGAGTCCATCTTGACTCGAGTTTATATTTGCACTAATAGGTTGTTACGGGTGGTGTATTTATATTTTCCAGTTGGTTTCTATTTTATTTAAAAATAAATAAACTTAAAATTTCATCTTTAATAACGATATGTATGGTAAAATTTAGTGTCATTTGTGAATCTAGAAAAAAACCGGATAATAAAAAAAAACAAAAATTATAAAAAAATTAAACGTTTTCATTATATGTAATCTGTAACTTTATTTATAATATATCAATCTATTACATTTATTCATAATCAAAGTTTAAGAACAACATACAGGTATCATGTAATCGGCAAATTTTGATAGCAGTATACCGTTGTAACAATTTTCTACGGCCTGTAGCATTATCTGTGAAATAAAATATGAATCATAAGAACAATATTATAGTTATTACGCTCACACGCTAACATTGTTAAAACAGCGAGTACAACCTGACAATACTTCATGATGTTGTATTAGTATACTATGCTACAGATTGTATTTTGGTATGTATGTGTATACGCTAACAACTGGGAAGTTAATAAGATTTAAAAACCCAAATTTTAATTATATAATTTGATAATTGTTGTAATACGTATTCCGGAAATAATTAATCGATAAATTGTGGAAAATAGAACCAGTGGCTAAAAAATGGTTAATTACTTTAAATAATTTTAACTTTAAATCGTTCAATCAGCTGGAAGATTTGCCTGAGAAGTATTAAAGTAGATTTTGGACGTATTTGCTTCCAAAATTACATTTTCTAAAAAATTTTTTACGATGAAAATAGCTAGGCACAATCAATTACAACTATAGAACGTTTCATTTAATTTATATTATAACCATTTTTATAAAATTGATAAATTTGGCGTACAAGCGTTGCAAAATTACTTGAACACCAACATTGGCTAAAAAACTCAAATTCTACAACACCATGCAAGTAGATTTTTTACATGCGGTTTTATTAAGTGAGTATCCACACGGAGATCCATCATGTTCACTGTTAACTAAGTTTAGCGCAAACTTTTTCTTTTCGCTTCTCTAATGAACCAGTTTGCGAGATTTTTGGTTTTTCAAAACTGAGCAAAACTTTACGAATCGGAAGAATTTCATTGCATTTTCATTTCTGCATGCACAAGTTCCTCTACACCTATTTTTGTATTTTCAAGATATTAGTTTAAACAAGATTTTTGAAATTCTGGAGGCTCGAGTGTGGTAATAAAAATTAGGCCACTCTTGCTTTTTCGATTCCCACTGCTGATTTTTTTCAATTCCACATACCACTGCTCAACCTGGTGGTAGGTTTGGAAAAAATGTTGTTAATATTACTACTTCTGTCGGTGGCAGTAAAGCAATATTAAATCTTGTTTTCCAAATGCTGATTTTGTAAAAAATGTGTGTCTGTGGTGCTACAATTAATGCCACAACTTGGCGCTAACGTAGCTTAAACGAATAGTAAAAGTAATAAAATTTTTTGGTAGGTTGTAGTAATTGTTTCCTAAATATTATGTGACATTAATGTAACCTAAAAATTTGAAAAATGCGATTTAACACAATAAAATTACGTGTATTTTGCTTATACTATATACGGGCTTACGTCTGGTTTGCTTCTAGACACAATTTTTGTTTTATTACAACTTACTAACACTAATTTGATCAAAAAAACTAGAAAAAAAAAATTTGACCAACCAGCGTTTTAATTTTTGATTTGAAAGCTATATTGACTCCCTAATTACAAATTTCAAATTACTTTTGAATAACTCTACCATGTCTATCAATAAGGCAAACACACGTGTATGTAGGTTCTATTTTAATTCTACAATTATCACTGGAGCTACTATCCGGTCAGACAGAATACGATACTGATGCACGGTGGAGTCGATACCAAAAAACTGTTTAAAGTTAAAAAATCAAGTTTGATTATATAGGTATCAATTACACAGGTGATAGCAGATATTTAAAAGTAAATAGAACATATATTATTAAGAGGCTAGTGAATTATATCTGGCAAGTATAGGCAGTATAAAAGACTTTTGGGCAAGTTTACAAATTCATATTACCCTAATCAACCTTCCCAAAAACCTCGGAATAACAAGTTTCAAAAAAAACACGAATCCGTCCGATTTCTAAGAGTTTAGTCCGCCATATGAAATGCGATATTGGATTTTACTTTGATCAGCTTACAAGAAATAACCAATTTTAGTCGAAAAATAGCAATAAAATGCGAGATAGTTAGTGACCATACTAAAAATCGCCCAAGAACTCAACTGATATTAGCATGTTAATAATTAAACCCATTTCTTAAGTAATTTTTTTACGTACTATTAAATTTGACAATATGGCTTAAAAATACATTTCAATCGATTGAAAAGCAAAGTAATACTTTTGAAAATTGTCCAAATTTTCTTTGATTTGTCCATGTGAACTCCTATGTTGTTGATAATATGCCCACAGTTGAAGCGTTCTTAGAATGTTATTGATAAAGTCAAGGTTGTTGGGATGCAGAATAAGGTAAACGATAAAACCGGTACGTACCTTTTAAGGGTAGTGATGATTTCAATCTCACTTGATTTTTCTCGCGCTTGAAATGAAGGTGTATTGCCTTAGAAGATCTAGACGCAGCAGAAAGTATTTCGATCAGAAGAAATATGTTTAGTTTTTGGAATTGTATAGCGAGCGTTGACTAAGAGCTCGATTTAGCCCCTACCTCAATTATGTTAATGTGTTCAGTGCTTTCTACACATTTCTCGGTCAATTATATTTATTGGAAAATAAAGTATATTGGAATAAGATACAGTTTTCTGTTCCTAACCCATACTAAATCAAATGTTCTATTCTGAGTGGTTAATGAATGTGTGTTTGCAATTAAAAACACCCAAACCATATATTTCCATATGTCGCAACTACCAATCATCCACTACGCCTTTCTACTCCAAATTACATTGGCATCAAAATATTTAGATTGAGGGTCATCATAAAATTGGTGTTT
This sequence comes from Abscondita cerata, assembly GCA_030710515.1. Classification (NCBI taxonomy): domain Eukaryota; kingdom Metazoa; phylum Arthropoda; class Insecta; order Coleoptera; family Lampyridae; genus Abscondita; species Abscondita cerata. The sequence goes on from JALBCR010003192.1 coordinate 424,919, forward strand.
ATTACATTTTAATTTCTTTTAATCGTTTTTAATATTTTTTATAATCCGCAATTAACATTTATCTCAACGTTAAGATAACGCACCAGTAATACAAAAAAAAATAACACGCTATTTAAATTTCTTCCAATATCCTTTTTTTTTAATTTCTCCTTCATCTTTCTTTCTAACAATAAAAAAAATAATTTTTCTTAACATAACATTACGAGGATGTATTGATATCTAGTTAGCCTAGACCAGTTCCTTGCATAAACAAAATATTGCGTTACCATAGCAACGAACAATAACTTATTAGAAGTGTCAGTGTAAAGTTTGACGTCAAAAAAGTAAACCAGAGTCACGCAATAAATTAAATGAAAAAAGATGTCCACCGAAATTGTGAAAATCGAAAAATTGGAGTATCGAGCCATCATCAAGTACCTGTATTTAAAAGGGTTAAGAGGTAAGCAGATTTACGAAGATATGCTTAATACCCTTGGTGATCAATGTCCTTCGTATGCGACCGTCAAAAATTGGAATGCAAGCTTCAAAAGAGGTAAATTTTCCATTGAAGATGATGACCGATCGGGAAGGCCAGTTTCTGTGTCAGTCCCCGAAAATATCGATGCAGTTCATGACATGATTTTATCAGACCGTCGAATTGGGCTAAAACGGATATCTGAAGCACTGAATATTTCATACGAACGCGTTCATCATATGGTTCACGTCAATTTGGACATGAGAAAAATTGCTGCAAAATGGATCCCCAAATGTTTGAATGTTGACCAAAAGCGTGCAAGGGTAGAAGCATCGCGTTCGATCTGTGCTCGATTTGAAAACGATGTAGACTTCTTAAACCGAATTGTTACTATGGATGAGACTTGGGTACATTTCTACGATCCAGAAACAAAGCAACAATCGATGGAATGGCGACACTCTGGTTCTCCAAGACCTAAGAAGTTTCGTGTCCAAAATCTGCTGGAAAAGTTCTTGCTTCAGTTTTTGGGATTGCCATGGAGTAATCATGATTGATTTTTGGATAAGGGTAGAACAATAACTGGAATTACTATTCGACATTACTGACCACTCTACGGGAAAATATTAAAGAAAAAGACGCGGAAAGCTATCCAAAGGTGTTTTGTTTTTGCAGGACAACGCCCCTGCACACAAATCTCATGTTGCCATGCAAAAATTCGTGATTTAGGGTTTGAATTACTAGAACACCCCCTTATTCACCCGATTTGGCTCCGTCCGACTATCACCTCTTTCCTCAACTGAAAAAAAGTTTAAAGGTCGTACATTTTCTTCCAACAAGGAGGTAATAGAAGCTGTGGAGGTCTGGTTTGCAGAGCAAGAAGAAACATTTTTTGAAAGGTCTAGAGACGTTGCAGGTTCGCTGTAATAAATGTATCCAATTAAGAGGAGAATATGTTGAGTAATAAAATATTTTGACATTGAAATTTTGTTTGGTTCTATAGTAGGCTAAGAATTTTTCAATATATATTGATTACAAGGAAGTCATTAAGTTCACGAATTTTATTAGGGTTTTAGAGCAATATGTTGGCTTACCTAATAAAAATATTTCGCACTTAACCTATTATACTGCTGCTAAAAGTTGTTTATCTTTTCTAGGGTTAATCTATATCACCGGTGAGTGTACTTTGCCGGTACGCTACTTTGGTGCTACCATCTGGACACTCTTCAATGTGAAATCATCTAGACACTAAGAGCCATTTTTGCACTAAAAGGGTGTTACAGGTAGTGTATTTGCATTTTCGGATTTGTTTGTATTTTATTAAAAAGGAATAAATAAATTTGAAATTTAATTTCTAATAACGATATAATCTGGTAAAATTTAGTGTATCTGTCATTTGCGAATCAAGCCCGAAACTGGAGAATCAAAAGCCCGGGTATAAAAGCCTCCGGGAAGGAAAACCTACAAAAAAACCGAGAATAAAAAGGTCGTGATATAAAAACTGGGGTGTAAAAGCAGCGAAAAAAAGAAAACCACAATAATATATATTTTAGACAAAATTTTATGTATTAATAGCGCAAGCTAATAAATTAATTAATGGTTTGCTGTAGTTTAATCGATTGATTAAAGTAGCTTCTTGATGTTATTCTTGCTGTAAGTGTTAAAATTATAAAAATCAAAAGTTTTCATTGTAATTTATAACTTTAATAATACTATATCCAATACATTATATGCATTCATAATCAAAGTTTAAAGACAACAAATGAAACCAAATGGCAAATAGCAAAGACCATTGGCGCATCTTTTTACGGCCTTGGCATTAACTGTAAAATAAAAAACGAATTTTATATGTCATAATAACTATAGTTATTACCCTCACACCCAAACATTGTTATAACAACGAGTACAATCACAACCTGACAACACTTCATGATGTTGTATTTGTATACTATGTTACAGATGATATTTTTTATGTATGTGTATACTCTAAAAAATTGGAAGTTAATAAAGTAAAACCCAAATTTTAATTATATATATATATATATATAATGCATATATATATATATATATATATATATATATATATATATATACTCTTTATATATATAATTTTTTTTTTTGATAATTGTTGTGGTAAGTATTCCGGAAATAAGTAATCTCAAAATCGATAAAATGTAGAAAATACAACCAGTAGATAAAAAATGGTTGAATTACTTTAAATAATTTTAACTTTAGATTGTCCAATCAGTTAGAAATATTAAAATAGATTTTGGCGAGCTGTTTCAAATCTTACTTTACAAAAAAATTTTTTCGTTGAAAATAGCTATGCAATCAATTAAACTATAGAACGTGTCCTCTAATTTATGTTATAACCACTTTTTTTATAAAATTATTAACAGCCTTTGCATACCCTGTTCAAGTTAAAATTAAAACTAATGACCACATGACAATTACATTTTCTTCTTGAGTAACAAATGGTATGAAACTCTCGGGAAAACTTGCATGTTTTTGAAAGAGTCTTTTTATTCTGAACAAGTAATGCACAAGCAATTCTCCTTCTGAAATTCAACTGGTCCAAATCTCCTCCACTTCGGCGATGTAAATGCCAAGCATTCTGGATTGCCATATCAATGGAGTGCATCAGTAATGGAATATACCATTTTTCCCCAAATAGAAATTTGATACAAACTGATATTTTGATCAGATCGATCGACCCCTCCCATATTGGCATTGTACATGTGGATGAGATGAGGCTGCTCCACCTGGATATTCTTTTCTCCTTCTGTGAATAACGTTTGACCATGTGGATTGGTGTAACTCCGCGAAGTTCGAACAGAGACAAACAACACTATTATCGTGCCACTTTACTGCAATGAAATTTTGATCACTGATTTTCGCGTAATCGTAACTCCCTCGACTATTTTTTCATATCCTTTGAACTCACCAGCGAGACTCCCTCAATCGATTTTCTCTCACCGTACCGGTAGCGTAAAAATTCAGTGCTGTCAACTCTTCTATCAGGGGAATTGAAGTGAAGAAATTATCGAAGAAAAGATGAAACTTCATGTCTGGCCATTTTTGCGCAGAGCTTGAGCGTACTCAAGACTACTCCTGCACCAACTCCAAAATCTTTATAAGTTTCACTAATGTTTGTTGAAGCTCCCTGATATGGTTCAAACCAGTTCACATAACCCAACCTGGTAGTCCCAACCCACAACTTGTAGCCATATGGTATAGGGTTTTCCATGAATATACTGCTTGCACCCATGACGTCCATAGTATGGGACCATAGCTTCATCGATTGAGTGCATTTCCTCTGGAGGCGAATGCTCCATGAATTTTTATTCAACAGTGTGAAAATCGGCCGCACTTTTGTGAACTTGTCTCGTGGCTCCAGCTCCTGATTGTCACAAACATGAAGATTCGAGAACAAATAGTCAAATCTGTCTCTTGAAATAGCTTCCGAAACCATGTCATTGTGACCATCTCTGTCGCGTTCCCAGTAAATCCGTCGCCTTGGCACTTGCACATATCCACTAAAGATCAGAACTCCAATGAAAGCCTTGACTTCATGTCTTTCTATGTTTGGTCTCCGGTTCTTTTGTTGGGCGTATTGATTGCTGCAGTATAGAATGGTGTCTATTACTTCCTCATCAAAAAACTTTGAAAACATTTCCAAAGGACTCTCTAAATTAGGTACGTTAAAATTATTATCAAGGTTGTTGTAATCGGAGCCAAATCTTCCGCAACCCAATCGTAATCCTTCTTTTTTTCGCAGGTGGTTTTGTTTGTTTCTGTTTATTTATCGGCACGTTTGTTCGCAGTTGGGATAAGGGTAAATTGTCATCCGATGAAAAATCGCTGTCGTGGTCATCGGCTTCAAAGACAATTTCTGCAGGAGCATTCAGTTGGTTTGCCGGTAGATTATCAATGGTGAGATCATCTTCACCTCCAGAATCTTCATCTGTTACTTCATCTGTTGCATTGTCAGGAGGAAATATCGTGATTTTGTCGACACTGCCAACATTTTCTTCATTGTCCTCTAACATTGCAAGAGCTTCATGAAGCGAGAACCCCTGTAATTGAATGATATTTGTAGACACATATTTTCCTAATGTACTATATTTAGTACACCTCTTTTCACCCCAAAATTACCACAATTTCTCAAAATAACTTGAATATATGAATGCCTACTGTTAACATGATTATTTGTTGTTATGTTTTCCATTGAACAGAAATTTTTATAGTTTTTATTTATTTGCAATCAACTTACCTCTCGAAGCGGATGTTATGATCGTCCATTTCTATTTGTTGGCTAACTTTGAAGCGGAACAAGACACAAACGAGATTTGAAAAGTCAATTGAATGTTGACACTTGCGTTGTCTGGTATGTACTGAATGGATTCATGCATCTGAACAAGTTGCAGCCAGTCGGCACTGCACAGTCTGAGACTTGTTTGAGCCGTACTACATATAGTACATTAGGCATACCTGGGTTAAATTAGACGTACATTAAGCGTCGCAAAACCTACTCCAACACAGTATTGGCCAAAAAACTTATTTCTACAATACCATGCAGTAGAAATTTTGACGGGTTTTTTTGAGTGGTATCCACGGTAAGTCTTACACATGTAATGCACTTTTAACAAGTTTAGCGCATTTTTTTCTCTTTGCTATCTTTAATAAACCAGTTTTGCGAGTTTTTAGTTTTAGAACTGAGCAAAACTTTACAAATAGGAAGGTACCATTGCATTTTTATTCAGCCTTTCTGCATTTACAAGCTCCTCGACACCTATTTTTGTATTTTCAAAATATTAGTTTAAACGAGTCGTGGACACTTCGCCGAATAGACATTACGTTGAATGGACACAATGCCGAAACTTGGACACAACGTCGAAACGAATTGTTGGACATACCGCCGAAACTGGACACCGAAATCACATGCTGGACAGATTGCCGAAAATGGACACAACGCCGAAATCAGTAATTGGACATATTGTCGAAATGTGGACACAACGTCGAAAAGCAAAAGCTGGCACTACGTAGATCATATATTGATTAAAACAAATTTTTAATGAAAAAAAAATTCTAATAACTGTAACTTACCAGCCAAAACCGTTTACCCTCCATCACATGTAAACAACACATTGATTAAAACAAATTTAAGTAAAAAAAAAGTGTTTTTGAGTACCCCACTTAAGATTAATCACTCTTAATACGAAAAACACGTCAGTTTTTGTTTTTCGACGTTGTGTCCAGATTCGGTATTGTGTCCAGCAAGGGATTTCGGCATTATGTCTAAGTTTCTACGATATGTCCAATAATTCATTTCGAAGTTGTGTTCAAGTTTCGTCGTTGTGTCCATTCAATGTTATGTCCATTCGCCAAAGTGTCCGGATCCCGTTTAAACAAGTTTTCTGAAATTCTGGAAGCTCAAGTGTGGTGACAGGAATTAGCTCATTTTTGCCTTTTTCGATTCCCACTGCTACATTTTTAATTCCATACTACTGCTAAACCTGGTGGTAGGTTTGGAAAGAAATGTTGTCGAGGCTACTAACTTCTGCCGGTGGCTTAGTGAAGCAATAATAAATCTGGAATGAAAAAAGTTTGACCAACCTAGCGTTTCATTTTGAATTTTAAAAGCTATATTGACTCCCTTAATTGCAGAATTTTAAGACTTACTTTTAAATAACTCTACCTTGATGTGTCTTAATAAGGCAAAACACGTGTATGTAGGTGTTATTTTTAATTCTACAATTATCACTGGCTACTATTCGGTTGGCAGAAATTGGATATAACGCACAATAGAGCCGATTTCCGAAAGCTGTTTAAAAGTTAAAAAATCAAGTTTCATTTTATAACATTTATAGTACAAGGTGTATAGAAAAATATTTAAAAAGTATAATAGGACCTAATCAAACACAGCCTTCAGATCTAAAAATATGGTAAACATGTCATTTTTGAATTTAGGATAAAAAATAATGGGACACTTTTTGTTCAGTATTCAATTTTCTATCGATTGAGAATATTGTATACAGAGTGTCCTATTGAAAAATGGAATAATTTGACTTAACTCGCTAACGCGATATTTGATTTTTATTTTGTTTTTACCATAGTGATGAGAGAAACAAATGCTACTATTTTGCCTGTTTAACCGACCCTGTAGCTCTAATAATAACAAAGTTAGCAATAGTACCGACTTAAGTTTGAAAACCCTATATAGTCGATAGTACTTCTTCCTCTTCTGATGTTTTTTATTATTTTTTTCATATACTTCCCTTTCTAGTTGCGTCGAAGTCCGATATATACGTTATGAAAGAAGATATAAAAAAAAGTTGTTAACAAAATTTATAGGCCGCTTTAAACTTTACATTTTAAAATTATTTTTGTATTTACAGGGTGTTACATATCACCAAGGTGAACCAAACATACTTTTTTTATATAGGACACCCTATATATTATTTCAAATTTGGAGATCGACTGCAATATTGCATTGATGTTTTTGTGGACCTTTTGAACATTTATTATAAAATGACTTTACTTTATAAGAATTTTGTCTTATTAACCAATATTTTTAAATTTTTATAATAATGAGTTACATTTTTATTTGTTCATGGCAAACTTGTTATAACAAATATTTAAAAAAAATCTGTGTTATTGAATTAAGAATATCTCAGAAACTAATAATTTTAGTTATAGGGAAAACTAATTAAAAATGAAATGTTTTCCACTTTTTAGAACAAAATACAGGGTGATTCATTTGAAAAAATTGACAAAATCATGTGCTTGCGTTATGGCTCGCTCCATTAGTGCAATAATAAAGAAATAGCACTTTCTCGTAACACTGTATCAATGTCAAAAGTTATGCTTAAAAGGGAATTATAATTAGGTTGTTTTGTCTAGGATATACAGGATGTTGAAATAAGCATGATTTTCGTATACAATTGACTATAACTTTTGAAATATCTTGTAAAAACGTAATTAAACCCTATATTGAAAGTACAGCGGATATGAGCTTAATCTAAATTTTAAAATATATAGGGTGTCCCATTAAAAAAAATATGTTTGGCTCACCCTGTAAATACAAAATAATTTTAAAATGTGCAGTTTGAAGCGGACTTTTAATTTTTGTTAATAACTTTTTTGATATTTCTTTTAATAACCGATATATTGTGCTTTGACGCACTAATGCCGCACCCTGTATATTTTGTGTTATATGTCCGTTAAGCTTTATTAAAAGATTATTTAGGAAGTATTAATATACTCACTATGAATTAGGTGATCTAGTAATAATTGGTACTTTACAAGAATTTTATTTCTCAAATAAACTTAATTAGTTGCTTCTGGAGGAAAACGACCTCTTCGGTTAATAAAACTCAACACATTTTTGCATGATGGTATTTGAGGGGTAGGTGAATGATTAGTACATTTAAATCTCCATTACGACAGCGATCACATTGTAAATTTAATAATTTATTATTATCTCGTAAAGAACTTTCACACTGGTCTTCAATTATTAATGTCTTTCTTACGATTAAGGTACTGAATTTTATCTGCTCGCAATATAGTACGTCAACTAGTATTTGCAATGTTTGTTTTAAAATTAATGCAAAGCCTCAGTTTCCAATACTGAGCGACTTACCATTTTACTTCGTTTGTGAGGCTGAACCGGTGTCGACTACGCTGATCATCTTTACATTATTCCACAAAAGCAACGGGGTGTTTGCAGTCAAAAGGCATACGTTTAGTTAACCATATTGAATTGGATTTTGATCTTTTCACACAAGTTCTTCTGAATTGCTTAAAACGTCGTATTTCGCGTCGTGGAGCAGTAGAACTAATTTATTCAAATTGTGGTACAAACTTTGTAGGTGTTAAGTGACATCTAAGTTCTTTATATAAACTATTTAATTTGTCAAAGTATCAAAATATATTATTACACATCACCTGCAAAAAACTCGAATATACTGGAAAATGAATCCTCTAAATCTCCTCATGGGAAAGTAATATTAAATCTGTAAAAACGTATTTAATAAAATTGGTAGACAGTCAATTGTTCTCATAAGAAAAAATGCTAACGACCTTAACTCAAACTGCGGTTTTCTCTGTTAAACTCACACCCGTTATTTAGTCTTAGTTCAGATTCTTCTGAACTGTTACTACTACACCAGTTCATTTTTACACTCACTCGGCTAGAATCTATTCCAGCCGTTGATTTTTCTAAGGAAAATTAAAATTTTTCAATGAAAGGTTCTCATAGTCTAACTAATTTAATCGTTTTATAATACATTGAGAGTAGAATACCTTAAATTTTACAAGTTAGACAATAATAGCATACTCCGAAGGATCAATCCTAGCTCACGTCGAAGAAATTTACTTAATCATCTACTTTTTTTACGCTTACGAGTGGAACATCGATTTTGGCTTTTTCGTCTCACTAGAATTTTTACGCAACTTTTAACCACTCAGATTAATAGTAATTTTCATGTTTTGAACGGATTTCTTCAATTTTAAAATGAATTTGAGGCGATTTATAGCTGTCTTTTAAAATTTTTTGTAAGTAAAAAAAAACCAAAAATATTTTCGTTAACAGAGGAAAAAGAATATAGTTAAATTAAAACAAGTTGTATTACCGCATACGTGCCCAAAACTAGAAGGTTACTTTTGAAAAAATAAAAACTAAATAACTTAAACCTAGATTGCAGAAAAAAGTCAATTGTAATATAAAATAAGCTTATTCGTTTATGTTAAATGATCTTAATTTCAGTATGAACCTATTATGAGCATTTTAGGGGGGTTTACATGTGTTCAGTAGGGTCTGTTTATAGTGTGGGTTTCTTTAGTGTATTTCACCACACCACTGCTTAGAAGGGCGTATATGCGCGTAAGTCAGATATTTATTATTCATTGTGTACTTTTAAGAGTTAACGATTGTTACTCTATGAAAACTCAAAAAAATACAACGTCGCAAAGACCCAAATTAACTCAACGTCGAAAGGTGGGCCAAAAAAAATGATGTCTCACACTTACTTTTATAGATGACTAAAAGTTGTTATCTAAAGTCAAATTTGGGGTTTTATTGAGCGCCACCTATATTTTTTTAAATGTACAGCAAATGATTACTAAAAACCCGGAAAAAGGAAACGATTCAAAGAAAGAAACATAAATTACGTATGGTTTTCTATTAAAATGCACGTTTACCGTACAAAATTTTGATTACACCACATCCCATGGTCTAAAACCAGGTCTAAACCCCGCGCATTTAAGAAGGATGTTACAATTTTCTACCCAGATGCGCATCAGGTGTTCATTTGTTGCGTGTATGCTTCTTTACAAAAATACTTGGCTTGTTATCAGCACGAGTGTTTTGCATTTGACGTTATCGCAGTAACTGTTGGCATTTCTTAGTTTATACAATTTTTACGTGTTCTTTATACACGAGATGTTGTAAGACACACATTTCACTAATAATAATAATAAATCTTTGTAATATTACACATAAAGTACTCATTTATTTATTATCAAAATAATGTTTAACAAAGGTAATTCCATATTAATTGTTTATAAAATTCTTCATCCTTCTCATACAAATATCAAAAAGCAAAATCATCACCGCACTTTACAACAGGCTTACCACGTACTGTGGAAAAAATATCGTGTATAGTGAAAAGAATTGTGCATTACCTATATAAAGTACTATCTTCCCCACATAGTTCCTGAACCAAAACTTAAACGTAGAATTTTTTATGTAGGTGAACTAAGGCATCAATTCCAAGTATCACGTTTGTTATTGGAACTAACTTTCAAATGACTATTACAAAATTGTACTCATCCAGAATTGTTAATGGTTACGTCACTGATTCTAATTCAAAATTGTAAAATTTATGTACTTTGTTAACTTATTCAAAATTTATTAACTTAAGTTTTATCTTTCAGAAAGTATGTTATAGGAAGGGATTGTGTATATAGTTCTTACCTTTCGCACCCTCATTATAACAACAGCAAGTACAACCGCAACAAAAGTCTTCATGGCATGGATATCACGTTGCAGTACTGCAGTTTGATTTTTTTATTCAAACATACTATCAATTAGGAGCTAATTTGATAACAATGTTAACACTAGCAATTAGATAAGTTTTGTGGTTGATGTTCTAGATCTAGTTAACAAAAACCAACAAAATTTACTGATAACTTTTATTTTAAACGTTATCATTGTAATTTTATCAAAAAAAAATAACTAGAGTTAAGGAATTTTGTTACGGTCGATTATTTTTGAATTGTAACAATTTGGTAGATAATTTTATTAGAATTATCTTGAACAGTTTAAAAAACTGAGATGTGAGTTAATTATAGGTCACAGGTTTGCCTAGCGACAAATTGAAATAGGCTATAATGTTTAGTTGATATATTAATTGCAACACTTCCTCTTTAGCCAAACATACCACAACAAAAACTAGTCTAATCACACTTACAAAATTTAATCATAATTCGTAGAAGTTTAATACGAAATTAGCCCAATGTTTTGTTAAAATTCAGAACTTGATATTCACCAGAAATATGTTCAAGAATAAAAACTCCATCAGCACTTTTTACGAACAAAATAATGACGAATTTGATATGCTTTGATCTTTTATGAAATTCTGGATTACGATCCAATTTAATAGAACTTGCATTGTCTACATACAACACTGGAACACTTTCTAGTTAAATCCGTCCATTTAGTAGTCGAACCATCCTCCTTCGCTCCTTCACAGGTAGCTAGAAACTAACCTTCAGTAGTTGATAAAGAAACTGACTTTGCCAGGATTATCAGGTACTACCTGCAAATTTCCACAAGAATCCGAAGTAGATCGTTTTGTCTACTGTCACCAGCACAGTCTGCGTCACTATAGGTTTTAAGATCAGGAGCAGTGCCATTACCAGCTTGGTGTTAAAATACTATAAGTTATTCTTTTAACAGCTTTCCAGTCAAAATTTGATGGAACATTTTGAAAACTTTAGTAGCTATGCCTAGACGTGTAGCAACTGTAAGGTACATTATTCTTCTCTATAGGGCACTTTTTACTCAGAGACTTACTTTCTTTCTCTGAATTAACAATACAACCTCTTTAGTAGAATCAGTATTTGAATTATACATATTAATTCTTTGTAACATTTTCTTTGTATATACACATTGCAAAATAAACCCATTCCCCAAAAACCAAAAATTTGGTTGTACCAAATAGACTTCTTCTTGAAGTTCTCATTTCAAACTGTTTAAGCACCAAATTCTTATTTGCAGACACACTTAATAAAGTTCTCGCAGTAGGATTAATAGTTTTATTATAATCTACCCCCGATTTTTGTGAGTAACCTTTAGCTGCAAACCTACCTTTAAAACAGTCAATGCTGTCAATTTACTTGTTATTGATCAAACATTTACTTTCACAAACTTTGTTTTCATACAAAAAGGACATCTCATCATCAAGTCACAGGCGTGTCAACTAACTAAACTACAAAAATTAAATCAAATATCAATTTGTGTACCAAAGGAAAAATAATAAATTAATAAATATTGGAATCAGAAGAAACGTGTAGCGCATTAAGGAAAAGGAAGAAAGGACAAGAAGTTTGCGATATATTTCGAAGAAGCAAAGAAGTGATTAGATCGCCGAAGAGATACGGAGCTAAAGGAATTGAATTTAAATCGAGCGGAATAGTAAATTTGGGAGAAGAAGAAGAGAGGTTAACACATATATACAAAACGTAAAAGGCAAAGATCCTTTACAAGCGTTAAAAACGTTACTAAACTATAATAACTTATTAAACATATTTAAATGTAAATTCTCAGGTCAATTAGCAACTCAAAAGATAAATATAATGTAGTCACTAAAAAAACAACTACTGCACAACGTAATGTACAACTAGTGCTTTTAAGGTATGACAACAAATGCTAATAAGTGCGAACAAATTAATCTGATAAAACAAAGGTAACCACGACTGCAATTAATTACGAACAGTTCAGGCCGACTTTTGTTTGTCCAAATTAACTTTGATGTACGGAAAGTTCAAATTGTTAATATTATGAAAGCACTTACTTGAAGTTCTTTGTGTTAATAAGGGACGTTGAACTTGTCGAAACCCAACCATGTGATTTGGCTTACCTTGATGTGTTGTGTGAACGGAATCAGATTGCTTGCATATCGAAACTGCATTTAAGATGATGTAATGCTTACGCAATTTTCCATGAAACAAATTTTCTCCCATAAATTAATAACGTATTTGATAGTCGAATTTTCATCGGCAGAAACGTAGAAATCAAACGCACAAAAAGATAACGATAATTCTTCAAGAACACACGTTTATTCTTCTGAATCAAACTTTTTAAACTGAACGTACACAACACCAATAACGTAGATAGATTCGCTATAAAACTAATTCATTAATTTAAACTTCGTTTTACTAAAAACAAACAGATAAAAACGTAAACGTATTCAGCAACAGCGTAGTCGTACCACCTCAGTCGCCATTTCTATCTCTTCTTGCGCGAAAAAGATTACTCGTCATCATACATTGAATCAACTAGCGGGGAAAAATGCGCGCTTTATTTAAATTTAAGGTAGCGACCAAATTTTGGACCGCTACAAGTTCTAATAGAAGTAAAAAATTTTGAAAAAAATAAAACATATAAAAAATAAAACAAAACTGATGGTAACTAGAATATTTATAGACGACGACATGTCAAGAAAGGAAATAGAAATACAAACAAGAATAAAGACAGAAGCAAAAAATTAAAAATATATGAAACAAGAGACAAAGTAGGGTTAATAAAAATGTGGGTAGAAAGGTAAAAGGTAGGTGAACGAAAAGTTCGGCTTTTAAAACTTCAGGTTTAAAAATGACATCGGAACTTTGTCAGTTTCAGGGTACGACACTCGAAAGCCATCTTTATATCCACAATAACCAACTAGATATTCTTCCACACTCTTTGAATCCCACTTTTTACGTTTAACATTTGGAACGAAAACAAAACACTCAGTTCCAAAAATTTGTAAATGATTAATTAATGTAACTTGTTTTTCGAACCAGAGTTCATATGACAATTTTTTTTTCAACTTTTGTAGTCCCAGTTCGGTTCAAAATATAGGCTGCTGTATTTATAGCTTCACCCCACAGCTTTGTTGGTAGATCTTTAAATTTTAACATTGATCGAGCCGATTCAGTTAATGTTTTTATTTCACGTTCAGCTGCCCCCAGTTTGTTCATAAGCGTATGGCATTGAAGTCCTAGACTCGATTCCCTTTGATGTAAGAATCGACTTAACTTTAGCATTTCCTTACCACAGGCCTGCTATCTCTGCTTTTGCTAGAAACGTTCTTAAACCATCTGCAACTTCACTTTTTTCTCAACAAAAACGTTCTTTGTAATTTTTAGGTCTACATAGATCTGTATGTATTAAAGCACCAGGTTCTTTATCACGAACAGATTGATTAGCATAAGTACTTCTATGCTGTTTGCCATATATGCACTCTTTACAAAAACTAAGGGTCGACTTCTATAGCAATTTCCCTTTCCTTCAAATAACGCTGCACATGAGTTTTACCTTGGGGCTCTAACCTCTCATGCCATAATTGAAAGGTTTCAGCATCTGATGCCAAATCCACTTCTCCTGAACTTCTGACAGTCCTCAGCAACAGTCCATACAATCCATTATTTTCAAATGTAATTGAACTTTGTCATTCAACAGAAAAAAACATAGTATTTTTCTACCACAAACTTAAAATTTTTCTTGGTTACAGTTCTAATGGAAAAAAAATTTCTGGAACGTGCCAAACTGACTGTAATTTACGTGATTGCTACAGTTCATCTAAAAAAACATCAACATTTTACATACACTTTCTTTCTTCTTCTTTCATATATGTCATATGTTGTGTACAATCACTGTCCGCAATCCACACTTCACGATTTGAAGTTTTAAATTCGTTGCAAAGACCCTGTACACTTAAAAACTCTTTGCTTATAGAGCCTACATTATCAGGTTTATTATCCACACACAGACTATTCGTAGTCTTTAACTTTCTTCTATTTGGACAGTTTTGGTCAGGTGACCAACAGCACAGCACTTAAAGCACTTAAGGACGTTTCTTGATCATTTCTGTATAAAAAAAGCCACTTTCACCAGAAATACTTTTCGTACCATTGCCTCTGCAACAAATGCAACACTGGAACTCTCGCTTTGCCACAATTCTATCCTGTACTGGAACCGATTCCCATACACTTTTGAACTTAAAAAACTCAGTAGAGAATGTTAACATTATCCCACTTGTTAACAATATTTCTGGCAACCTACTCTTTACTTGTTTATTTAATTCTTCATTCAGTTCAGAAAAATTTGTTCCAGCTAACCAAAGATCTTCATCTGAGTTTTTAATATTAGTAAAAAATTAATCCATAAGGCGATCCAAACGTTGCCCGAAACTCTACTCATACACTGACAACAACTTACTCCAAATACTTACTGCAGAATCACAACTAATAGTCAACTGAGTATTACTGTCATTCAGGCAATTTACAATCATCATTTGAGCCTGCTAAAGGTTGATTTCTCTATATTAATCAGATGTATAATTTGGGGGTCAGCATGGTTTGCGTTACACAAGTTTCTCTAATGCTGACCTAATTAAATTGTTCTCATATATCATCAACATTAAAAATTGAAAGACTTTTAACTTAAAGAACTTATCAAAAACTTAATTCGAAAACGTCTTTCCATCGATACGCTATCTTGTATTCCAATCACATTTTTGATGTTTTTTCTTCTGCTTTAGATATTTTATTTATTTGACTTTTTGTATTAATCTTATTAATAATTATAGGAACTGCCAAGTTAGTTTCGGAATTATGCAGTTTTTAATAGTTAATTATAGAAATAAAAACTATTTTGATACAATTTACATATTGATAATTGAAATATTCTCAAAAACATTGAAGCAGACATTTTAGGTTAAGATATCAGTTTAGAACGAATAGCAATGAGATTGATCACTACGCAATGTTTGTTTAAATAAAATTGCAGGTTTCATTTTGGCGGACGCTGGTTACGATGTTTGGTTGGGCAACATGCGCGGTACTGAATATTCGGAAGAACACATAACGCTATCAAAGGATGACATAAAATTTTGGAACTTTGAGTATGTATTACTCACATTTTAAAGAGCAAACTACAGTAAACAAATATTTTAGTGTTGATGATATTAGTTTATACGATGTTACAGCCCAGTTGCAGTACATACATCAAGTCAACTCAGAAAATGGAAAAATTATTTACGTAGGTCATTCCATAGGAGCTACAGTCGCATTGGCATATGGCGCAACTTTTCCTGAACAAGCTAAAAATTTAGTCAAATTGTTTATATTTTTAGCACCAAATGCTGGTACTAAGAACACAAAATCAGTGCTTTTGCGGATACTATTGTTAGTTACTGAAAGTATAGTTGTACGTATGCATAATTGTACGAGTATTTGTTTATTAATTTTTTTAATAAGTAGAAATTGTTTATAAACACTGAAGTCGCAAAATATCTTGGAAACGGTTCACTTCTTGATCAAGTACTGAGAGGAGTCTGTTTAAAAGATCCGGTTTTGATGAAGACTTGCGTAATTTTTTTGAATTCTATAATAATGGGACCCCAGAGAGAAACCGATGCTGTAAGCTTGACAAGATAATAATTTTAAATAATGTCGTAACTATTTAACAATTTAGAGCTCAGTTCCAGTATTTTTTAATCAAGTTCCTTCTGGAACAGGTTGGCGAGTTGTCAAGCAAATTACCGATGCCACCGCAATTGGGCTTAGAGCTTACGATTTTGGAATATACAATCTGGCACAGTATGGAACTTTTGCCGCCATTGTATGATGTATCAAGAATAGATGTACCAATTTATATGGTCCATTCGCGTGGAGATTGGTGCATAACGCCAAGAGTATGTAGTAAGTAGTTTATTACGCAATAATAAAATTTTGTTTGTAGGATTCTGAACTGTTATATAATCGTCTTTCCGTACGAGCAAAGATGTTTGGAAAACTTGAAATTCTAGATGAAGATTTTAACCACAATGATTTTATTTATGGTAAAAACGTAGAGACAATTTTATATAATAAATTATTATACCTTATGAATAGTCTAAGTTAGAGCCAAAATAGTGTAGTAAAAGAAATAAGTAATACTAAGAGATTTATAAATCTTAATGGTTAATTTTAAGTAATCTAATTATTAAGAATAATTATAAATAAGTAAAACTCCAGACGATGGAAGTCTTGAAATGAAACAAAGCATGTCTCTAATCAAACCCTGTAAATACAAATGTAATTTATTAGCTTTAAGAGTAGAAACAACCGACAAAAAACGGTTAAGTGTAACATAACACGTGCTAGAAGAATAAATAAATAAAAGAATAAATTATAAAAATAATAAACAAAAATTTTCAACCTTAAATAAAATTGTAAAAAAGTGAAAACCTATGATGTTTGAAGCATAAACTTGGTGCATGGACTTAGTGAACCCATAGCATAGCCGGTGGAGGTGTCCAAAGCGTTCCCAAGCCTGCAATCAACAATAAATGAAGATGAGTCGACCGATAACAGATATAAACCATCCTCACCTGTATTCTAAGATAGACAGTAGTTTTAAGTTTGTGCAAATTTTGTTTATGCATGTTTTCATTAGTTAAAATTTAATTACTATGACGAAAAATTTTAAAACATTTACAAAAATTTTGACATAACACTCGCGCATCCGCAAATGTAACTTTCTTAAAAGCCGTATTTACACAAGGATAATTTCTTAAGACCTATATTACAAGGGATTAACAACCCTTATGTAAAAGGTTGGATTAAAAGACATGAATAATAAATTTTTTTATTAATGAATCTCTTATTAAATAAGAAGGAAGTAGCTAGCTGGCAGTAAAAAAAATAAATAGTTCAAAGGTAATTACTAAATTAACTTATAGTTAAAATAAAATAATAATTGAATTTAAAATTAAATTCAATATTCAAAATTCATATCAAAATTTATGACAACCTAAGCAACGTGAAGCAGGCAAATAAGCAAGTGAATGACGCTAATTTAGGAAAAATGAGTGCATAAATGCAAATGAATTTTAATTATTGAACAACCTTTATTATTAAGTAATTTAAATTTATTGCATGTGAAAGATAAATGTGTTGAGGTTATAACATTTATAAAATAGGATAAAAATGTAATACAATTATGAATGACATCAAGAAACATGAGGACTAGAAGAATTGCTAAAGTAGGTGAAGACAGGGATGAAGAGCAAAAGTCAGGAGAAGAGGATAATGTCATAGTGTTTCAAAAATTGGTTTAAGAGGTAATCTAACTGACAGAAACTATCAGACTTCACTTTTGACGAATGTCAAATATATTTTAAGTAACGTTACCATAGTAACGGTTTGTATTTCTCGCTAAGGTAACTTTATCCATTTGAGGTAGTTCAATTTCCTAGATTTTCCCCTATAAATCGAGAACGGATGGAAATATCGCCATACGGGTTTCACTAAAATATAGCTGACTTCATAGCGACTAAGAATCTGTGAATAAAACACTACCGTTCTATTTAACTTTTTCCCAAAATCACAAAATATGTAATTGTTGTTGATAACGCCCTCTAGTTTGTATGTTTCAAACTAGATGATTCAACAAAAATATTTTCTTAAAAGACCATAACATTTTCTTTCAAACGATATTAAAAATATTTCAATAGCTTCAATGGTTCAGAAGATATTGCAATTTAAACACTGAAAAATGATTTGACCTCCCTCCTTATTATGACAGATACGAAAAAATGTCAAAACAAAATGATGCCGTATAACACAAGCAATAAAACTATACCTTTAAAGTTGGGGCTTATCGTCCAACTTTTCCAGATAGTATCAAGTTTATGTTTCCTCATAGGATTTGCGCCCCTTGCAGTCGATTGACAAACTTCAAAATAATTTCCAGTCTTTTTTCTTGGCCATTTTATATATAAAGATTTTTTTTCCAAACTTCTAGGCCTTACCACTGTCGAGATACGGCCACTCCGTATCCTTATCGGGACACCCGGTACAAAATACTTTACACAGTAGTTGAACGATAAAATATATGAGAATGTAGGGCTACAAAACATATGTACAATTCAGCAGCTTGAAACAAACCTCAGGAAATGTGACCTATATACAGAGAATAAGCCAACACGTATAGCGATCGTGTGAGCACTCAGTTGTGAGAGGAATTCAGCACCCAGATTCTTTCCATTAAAAGAAAGGCCAATAATTAATTTTGGACCACCGAAGCGTATTGAAGAAAATACAAACAACGCGTATCGACACGATAATGAGAGTAAAGAGAATGAAGGAGGAAAAATAATTTTGTTTTCACCAGCTTTTTCCTTTCTGCGGTTCCCTTCAAGTGTAGAAAAAAACATTTCTTCTATCACTCTTTGGATCTTTTGAACTCTTGCCATGTCCCTGGATAAACTGTTTTGATGTGTTCTTTCGTCGGGTGTGGCATGTTAGCCCAAGGCCTATTTCGGCGTTAACATCCCCAACGCGTATTGTTACTGCTCAGATATGTTTCTTCGATGACGTTAGGGGTAACAGAAACTTGTATTTGTGTCTACAGACTGTTGGCTCTTCCGGGTGCAGTAGTTAAATTTTAAACTTTTGTGTCGAGGTCTTTGTACCACAGTTAGTTTGCGACGTGGGGTTCTGGACGCACATTTAGAGACACGTATTTGAAACGCATGTTGCCTTAGCTGCAAAAACCCAAAACTGTTTTTCCTGGTTCTGGGAGTGTACATTTGGAACACTGTTTGGTTGTTTAAGAGGCTATAGAGCTTTCGATCTATTGTGGGGGTTGGTTTTGTTTCTTTTAAGTCGAAACTACAATGGCGGGGTTATTTAACCTATAAGTTTGGGGTTGGGTTTCTGCAATTTAGATTTTCAGCTTTTTCAATTCTTTTTCTTAGGTATTTTTTTTTGTTTTGTTTGGAGGGTTGTGTTTTTGGGGTTGGTATTAATTTGGGTTTTTAGAGTCATTTTAATGTTTGGCATTAACTTAAATATCTTCAACTGTACCTTTGTGGAAGCTCTTCTTTATCTCTGTATTTGTGTGCTGATCATTGCTTGACCATACCTATGGCTCTAATAGCTTTAATGCTTCTGTTAGCAAGCCGCTTTTAGAATAGTTATCATTTTTAAAACACTCTTCCTCCTTGAGTTTCTTTTTTTTAAATAATTTTTCTTTTTTTCTGAAAACACTCTTCTCACATGAGCCTATCACTTCTGTTTGTGGCAAGCTTTTTGTTTTAGTGGAAGGGCGTTGGGCGCCACAAAAGTTTGGTACAGTTTGTTGGTATTAATTAAACATTAAATTAAATGGTAGTGTTGAAAACCAGACCGGCAGTTCTGCAGTCGTGAGTGTATTTGGTAGTAATAAAGTCAAAGGCATTCGCACTGCAAAAGAATTAATGTGCTACCTAGCAATCCGATTAGTCAAAACTCTAGAGCAGCTAGGAACTCCAGAAACAGAAAGAAACCATTAAACGCAGAGATGAGAATTTTGTAAACGACTAGATCAGTTATAAGCACAATAGACACAACGTACATACATAAAATCCACATGTAGAGAACAATTACCTGTAGGAGGATACACGACACAAGTTATTTTCATAATAATTAAATCAAACCGTTAAATTATGTAACAACCATACTGGAACGACATGCTACTGGTTGGGCGTGGTCGTCGTATAATTGAATAATCAGCGCACAATAACCAGATAAATGAATTTTAAAGAGCACGTATAAATCAAATTTGCTTTTACTCACGTTGCGCACGGGTACTGACGATAAATCTTACAGAAAACTAAAGGACCCAAGCAAATGATACTAATGTCTAAAAGATCTTTAAAATCACAACGATGAAATATAATGCACAAGAATTATGTAGGTAAATTTACGACAGATCAAGTAAAATAATAATTTAAAGCATGCACAATTTCAACTTATCTGATTGCCGATAATTACTATAAAGAGTAAGACGATTTGTATTCTACAACAGATGAGTAGGTAAAGAAGAGAAGCAGGGACAAGATGTCTACGACTGGATAGTTATGTAATTACAGGAGACAACTTCCAGATTACCGGTTTATTTTTGAGGAACTAGAGATTAGATCAAGCCCGAATTAAATCATTTTTAATCAATCAACCGTAACCAAGAAAAACATCTAAAACGTGAAGGCGTGGGCCAGATGGCGGTAGCAATCCAAAGTTTACAATTCTGGCTAATAAATCCTTTGATATTATTAAGAACTTGGCGTGGGGTTTATTTCGTTTACCAATTTAGTAATGATGATACTTTATCATATTTTTCCCAATTTTAGAACTAGAAATTCACCATGTTAACGGCACAATTAGAAAAGGAATAAAGAAACGTTTAATTATAGGGCGTAATTAAGTACAGTTCGGACTATCCAAATTATAGAGTCTCGAAATCCTTTCAAATGATTTTTATGGCTGAGTAAGTAGAGACGGATTTATCATTGTAATCTGCAAAAAATTATTACAACAAACTAAAAAAGTGGACTTTCGTTATACCAATAATCAAACGAAGTTAAAGAAAATTCAACTTCAGGTGGAATAAATAAAAACCGTCACAAATTAAGGTACTTAAAGTACACAAATGATTTCAGGACGCACCTGACGACCAACTCCGCAGATCAAGAGAAACACATAGCCAAAGCTCATTTACTATCTCACCAAGATCGGAGTAATCAAAATCCACTTTGAAGCGCCATCCCGCAAAGCGACATCAGGCAGTATAACAGTTGCTAGCGTTTTCAAGAAGAAAGAAAGCCGCTAAGAACACCCGGCCAATTACAAAGGTTCCTAGCACACCCAAGAGAACAACAACAAACTAACCGATCTTTTCTACAGGTACAACAACTATTGAATCCTATGCCTTAATGGATAGTGGTACCGTCAAAGTTGTTCTCCAAAGCTCCCCTTGTCGCTCTTAGCCGCCACTATCCCAACAACACCAACAAGCAAAGTCGTTACTGAAGTTACGAAAGAGGAAGCTCATCTTGTCGCCGAGTTCCACAAGTAGTTCTGTTCTTGAACTTAGTAATGGGTACACGTTCTCTCAGAAAACCAAACTCCTTCCATGTTGTCATTTAAAATTCAAGCAATTTTTGAATTTAAGATAGATTTTACAAAATTTCTCTACATACAAAACATAGACGTCGCGCTAATTTCTAAAACAAATCTTTAAGTTCGTTGGGTACAATAACCATATAACATATAAACGGAAGTAGTAGAATGGCTACCAAGCGTCTTATCTCTTGCCACCGCATCCCAATGCCACGTTCAGAAAACCTGAAAGGCACCCAAATCGTGTCTGCGGCCAACGAAGAGATTGTTTTTCTTTTGGTACTGACAACCTGCCACCAAAGACTTACTAGAAGCCAACTTAGTCGTTATTTTTAACAACAGTAACCTCACAATATTTTCCAAGACTTAAACGCAAAGCATCCAAACTCGTACAGCAGAAGACAAAACTGAACGGTTGAGTTTTGCACGATTTTGGCAGCATAAAAAATCATCAATATTGCGTTATTTTACATTTTACATCGTCAGGCTCCTACACGACTTGACAATGATTTTGATTTACGAACCGTCCTACTCATAGAAAAATAACGTCCTACTCCAGTTTAGAGATTGCCTAAATAGTAACAAGTTGTTCAAAAAAACGTGACATCATGGCCGACTTTCTAAATTAAACCAAAAATACTATTCACGGACGTCCCAATTATCGAAAATATTCAACAAATTTAAGACTCCGTTACAAATCTCAACCACCTCGTGAAGAAATGTATTGACAACGCCACCAAAACCATCACTAAGGTAACAACCAACCTTCTACAACTACCTTAACATATACGAAAATTAATAACCGACATATCGCAATTTACCTACTTTACCGACAAACCAGCTCAGATGAACGTACGTAATCTGACAACAAAACCAAAACTTTCGCGTACACCCTGAAATAACAATTTGAACCAAACCATCTTGACGATCGCCCAACAAAACCCATTTATCGCAAAGTTTGAAACATTATCTTACATATCTTAAGCAACAACACCCACCTTTATTTTATACAAAAAAGTCACAGTCGCGATCAAAAATCTAAAACCGTACTTCCCAATCAAAGTCATTAAATTTTTTCTCAAAAAAGAAATCGAGGCAATCACGACGATATTTTACGTCACTCTACCATTCAGCAGGGCTTTCTCGTATAAGAGCCAATCAGAGATGCCTTCAACCTCCACGACGTCATCAGAGACGCTTTCCTCGACATTGAAAAAGCGTTTTTACTAAAATGACCCTTTGTATAAAAATTGATCTACAAAATCTATCTAGCGCAGCATGCACGCCGGCGTTCCATAAGGTTCATTATTGTCACCATTGCTGTACAACATCTTTACCATTAATATCCCGAAAATTAACGTTTTTTGACATTTTGTGTCAGTTAATTAAGTATTTTAGGTAAATTGTAATACGTTAATGTTATATATTTGTGACTTATTGAAGATGTAATATTTTGTAACACGTTTAGAGGCAGCGCCGGCCTTAGAGTAGTGCGAGGCCTGGGGCCATTTTTTTGGGCTATGCCTTAAAACTATTTTTTTATGTTAATAATAAATCATAACTCATAACTCAAAAGATTTTTATTAGGTACAAAATTTATAAACATGTTCATATGTGAAAGGAGGGTAAAAGAGGAGTGTTGTGGTGTTAGGAATTGGCAACACACGTAAAACTCAAAGGAAAAAGCTAAAACAAACAGCAGAATAAAAAATTTAAATAAGACATTTTCCCGGGTGGTCATCCACACCTTTAATGAAGGAAGCCACAACGGGTAAAGGGGGGGAAGCAGTTCTGCTTTAATACGATTAGCAAAACCCAAGCTTATGTCTTGCCTAAAAAAAAAAAAGACCAAGAAAAGAAAGCTCATCTACGCTACTTAGAACATACAGGGATGGAGGACAAAGAGCACAGAAGTAATACTAGAATATAAGAAAAATAACATAGACATTATGATCACAACCGAAACAAAAAAAAAAGGAAACGGCGAAGAAGAAATAGATGGAACCCTACACTTCTGGAGTGGAATAAAAAAAGAAGAGAGAGCAAAAGCAAGAGTAGGAATATTACTAAAGAATAAGCGAAAAAACTTAATAACAACATGGAAACCTATCAACGAAAGGATAATAAAACTGAACATGATTGTTTATGGAAGAGAACTAGTAATACTCGGCGTTCACGTCCCACAGATTATAGTACTACGGCAGAAAAAAAAGTTTATGAATACACTGAGACAAGAAATAGAAAAAACAAGAAACAAACACGAGATATTAATAGCAGAAGACATAAACGAAAGAACCGGAAGAAGAACAAATAACAAAGTAGTAGGGGAGAAGATGAAACTAACAATAATGGCGAGAGAAAATAGACACTTTATTTTTGTTATTCGGAAATTTTTATAATGAAAAGGAAATTTGCGATAACAACTGAAGATTCAGTTTTGATTCTTGGAAACGGTTGGCCGAATCAACTCTTTCGTATACTTTTT
Source organism: Abscondita cerata (assembly GCA_030710515.1). NCBI lineage: Eukaryota > Metazoa > Arthropoda > Insecta > Coleoptera > Lampyridae > Abscondita > Abscondita cerata. The sequence goes on from JALBCR010003192.1 coordinate 449,047, forward strand.
GAGCCATCACGTCAAGGAATGAAAATCTTCAAACGACAATCCAATATACCAAAAGCAAAAGTTATGAACATTTTAATGTAAAGTGGTGGCGCCCTCTACAATGTACATCAAAACTGTGATCAGATTTAGATTTCTCATGCTGAAAAACTGCTGAATACCAAATTTCGTTGAAATCGTGCTTTTATTAAGGGAAATATTATTAAAAACTTTTCAAAAATTATAACTTTGACACCCTGTAACTTTTTTTTATGCACATTTGTAGATGATAAGTTAGGTTTAATCAAGTTATTTTTAGCCCCAAAATATGTGGTTTAATATGTGACCTACGTTTTTGGTACACTCTGAATATTTAACATGCCTAACGTAAATATTAAATGTATGATAATATAGTAAAAGACCCATAACAAATAAAAGCGAACATAATAAATAAAAAAAAAGGAAAAATCACACTTAGTAAAATCATGTACCTGTAATAATAAACAATTTTTAAATGTAATAGTCCCACTTCACATCTCGAATTTAAAAAAAAAGTGAATTATATTTGATATAATTAACTTTTTTTTTAATTAGAGATGTAAAGTAGAAGTATTGTACTCCCTAAAATGTAACTTGAGATAATGCGATGTGAAAAATAGTATTTAAATTATAATCAGCATTGATTGAAACAACTTATTAAAATACGACCTCCGGGAATTGTATGAATCTTTATAGGGTTAAAGTGTAATTTAAAAATGTTAATCAAAATTTGTTTGTTAGGTTTTTCTAATATTTTTTATATTCCATGTAATCATGATCCAGTCCAAGGTTTTCAACTAATGAGCAATAAAACAGTTTATACTTAATTCCTTTAAAAGTTACACAGGTGAGTACATTATATTTTTTTTAGATAATCAAATATTTCATTCGAAAATTCTTTTGAAAATGTTTTGCGTTCTAATTCGATTTGATCTGTTAGACCAGCATTGGTCAAAAGGCGGTAGTATAATTTCAATTGGTAACAAACTGCTAACGAATAAATTATATTTTTTCTATTACATATAACATGAACACTACTCTTTTCAACTCTGTGAAAAGATTCAAATCTCATGGAAGACAAAAGGTTCAGCGGTCCAATATTGTGTATTATTGTTGGGTAGTGAGTTACCAAATGATATTTTGTTTTAACTGTTCATTAAAGCACTATATACAGGTTGTCCGGAATTTATGCGCAATAAAACTAAAGGCCACAAGCTTCTATAACATTTTTTTGAAAACTCAAAGGTAAAGGACAGCACTTTTTTTTGTTTCTACCTGAATTTGACATTACCCCCCGCCTCAAAGTTGACGTTTACTTGTTTCACCTTTTATTTTTGCTAATTTCTCTGAGTGAAAGATCATTTAAAACACCCCAAAAGGTTTTTTTTTTTTCCCTTTTAAATCAAGCCGTTTTCGAGAAAAACGACTTTAAAGTTTGTCTTGCACCAGCATACATGATACTGATTTATTTTATTTTTGACATTTCAACGAAGTGTGCCTTGAGAACAAGTCCTATACAGCGTTTTATACTCCTATGAGATCAAAGACAAGCATTTTGAAATAACAAATTATTTATTTATTTTTTCATCAAAAACGAAGAATAATTTTTAATAATTTTTGGGCACCTCAATACCTCGCAATTTAATATTAATGACAGCTTTCACTTTTATAATAGATTTTCGAATTGCCTCCCGTCTTCCTCAATGCACAAATTAAGTCTTCTCAAAAAATTACGACGAACTAAATTTCCTCTTTTGTCTAATTGCTTCAGAATTAACGATAATTCGCTCCCTCAACTCTTCTACGCTGTTTACTGGCGTCTGATACAATAAGGATTTTAAATGGCCCCAAAAGAAAAAGTCCATTGGGTTTAAGTCTGTCGATCTGGGAACCCACTCTACATACTCACCGCGTCCTATCCACCTGTCAGGAAACGTTTCGTTTAAAAATCCCCTTACAGCTACGCCATAATGTGGAGGAACTCCATTTTGTAACAACCACATTGAATTTCTAAGGTGAAGGTGCACATTTTCCAACAGAACAGGCAACTGATTTCTTAAGAAATATAAGTATGCCTCACTTTTCAGCCTAGGTTGCAAAAAATATGGACCGATTAAATGATCTCCTAGTATGCCAGCTCACAAATTATCGGAAAATTTGTTTTAAAAATTGCGTTCCACTGTCGCATAAGGATTTTCATCAGCCCAATAATGTTCATTGTGTAGATTTGTTACGCCATCGTGTCCAAATCCAGCTTCATCAGTAAAGAGCAAATTCCCTAAAAAGTTTTCATCGCCGTTGTAAAGATCAAGGATCCTATTGCACATGCGCACTCGAGCCATAGGATCTTGAGGACTCAAGGCCTGAACTTTTTGGCAATGTTAGGGATGAAGGAGTTGTTCTTGTAATACCTCGTGCACTGAACTTTTTGAAGTATTGCCCAATTGAGCACCAATTCTTCTTACACTAACTTTAGGATTATTTTCGATGTGTTCTAATATGCCTCGTTCAACTTGAGGCGTTCGGGTTCGTCTCTGTCGACCTGCGTCAGAATGTCTCCGTTTAAAAGATCCGAATTCTCCTAGCCTGGTGTGGATAGTACTAAATAGTCTTGATTGCGGAATCCTTCTATTTGGGAATGCTGCACCATACAAGCGTTTTGCTTCCTTACCACCAGCTACACCGTAATAATAGTGCATATCCCTTAATTCATTGTTGGAATATGTGTTATCTATTTTACTAAATTTAAATTCACCAACTGAATTTATTTAAAACAAGTTACTAATAATCTGTCGAAAATGTTTCCATATTATTATGACTTTTGTTCCCATAGGAACGCATAGCATTATTTTGTTCTCAAGGCACACTTCGTTGAAATGTCAAAAATGAAATAAATCAGTATCATGTATGCTGGTGCAAGACAAACTTTAAAGTCGTTTTTCTCGAAAACGGCCCGATTTACGATGGTGAAACAAGTAAATCTTTTTTGCGTGTTTTTAAATGATCTTTCATCCCATGTAAATGAAAATAGCAAAAAGTCAAAAGCAAAAAAGTTTCGAGCAATTAAATGCATGACAGGGGCGGTTCCAGCTCTTTAAACTTGATGGATGAACGTCAAATTTTGCACGTTTATGCGCATGAGCATGAGTAATCAGCGTGCTAAATTTCAAATTGATCGGTTAAGAAACAAAAAAAAATTTTTAAAAATGTTTTAAAAATCCTAACTTTAAAGTGCTGTAGATCCTTTACCTTTGAGTTTTCGAAAAAATGTTATAGAAACTTGTGGCTCTTATTTTTACTCTAGAATTAACACCCGAAGTTTTTGCGCATAATTTCCGGACACCCTATATAACGTTCATGATGTTCTTTGATTAAATGTTTAAGGTAAATCAATTTTTTATGACAATTTGAACAATTTTATACTATATCAAATACAAATGCTAACAATCATCGTCAAAATCTACAAAATCTCCAATGAAAAATGGGAAAAAAACTATAAATTAATACATTTCTGAAGATGACATAACAATTTTACATTGATCAATTTGATGAGCCGGTATAAGGGGGATCTTGTTTCCACTCTGTATCAGTATCAAGATCAAAATATTTAATTCTACGATGCAGTTGAACCAAAAAAAACGTTTTCCTTTCTTTAATAAAATAAAACAATTTTTTTCCTAAATCATAACCACAAATATCCTCAAACAAGTCATGCAATCACATCAACAGAAGTATTATTAGCAAGATGAAAGGTAGAGAGATCATTTAATATGCAGTACTCTTTAATGTTATGATTATGATTGTTTAGATTGACAGCATAATTTGTAGGTGTTCTCAGGCAACTAACATCTTCAATCAACAAATTTTGAGTACGCATTCGAGAACACGTTCAAATTCGACAGTAATAATTTGAACTGAAACTTTCACAATAACGTAGTAATAAATTCATTCTTAAATTATCACCAATAACTAAACTCAAGTAAAAGTAAATGTAACGTTTTTGAGAATTTGACTGATTCCATTTTGCTCTAAATGAGAGAACAATTTAAAAATATGTTTTAAAATGCTTTTACTGCCATATCGATCATATGAATAACATAATCCGGTTAAAAAAATATTCTCTAGTCTAGAAGCATATTTAGGAGGTACACCTACTTTTGGACCCCGGCAGATGTTCTTAGAGGATTGCCAGTTTCATAATCATCATAATATATAACTAAAAGCAAAACCAATTTCCCTCTATTATAAGATAAGATATGTGTCCACATTTTTGTGTTGAATATAGAGGATATTTGCAGTTTCAGATTCAATATATAATTAAGTATCTGTTCGAGGACATGAGAAAGTTCTAAGAAAAAGTTTTTTCCAGAGGAATGAGTACCATTTGATGCGTTGTACAATCCAACACTTTGTTATCATCAGTTTTTATATCATCTAAAATCCGTTTTTATTTCTTTAGACCACCACTTTGTTTGCTTTTTATTCCTGATTATTTTTGATGTTCTACATATATGGTTTGCAGGTTGTTGTATGTTGTTGTTGTATGCGACTGTTTTCCTTTAAAGGTTAGTCGTTTTCAACCTCCACAGATCTCTATCTTCTCAGTCTTTTTTTCTCAAGTCCCTTTCCGCTATGATTCTTTGTACATGTGTTTTCCATTTTGAAATAATAACACTATTCTGGACTTCCAATGTCTATATTTTAGTTTAATTGAATAAACACAACGTTTCAATTGCTATTGAATCTGCAATCGTCTTCAGGTGAATACAAACAAACTTAAAGACTACTGTAACTTATATAATAATACAAAGTTAGTGAAGAGATTAAGTGTACAAAGTTAATGAAGGGGAACGTTACCGTAGACTAAGATTAGTCAGGGCGTCCAATTAAGGGTTTCCACACATTGTTAATCTCTATGCTGGGTTGATTAAAGACATTCATGTTGTTTTCGACAAACGCTGCTTCTTTAAATTTTCTCTTGTACCAGTGCTCTTCTCGGTGTATAATTCTTGCTTCCGACCATTTCATTTTGTGATGTTTTTCCCAGGAGTGTTGGGCAATGCCGGATTTCAAAGTCTCTCCTCTCTGCGTATGGGTTTTATGTTCCTTCAACCTGATATCTAACGGTCTTTTAGTTTCCCCTACGTATGACTGGCCGCATTCACATGGGACTTCGTAGATGCAATTCTTGGAGTCACGACTGTTATCTGGTCTAGTTTTGGACAACAGTCGTTTTTCTTTTCCACAAGTAAATAGACTATTATCAATCTTTCATTTCGTCCTGGTTTTTCTCTTGCAAATTTATGTATATCTTTATGTTTATAAAATGTGTTATTTATTATTAATTCGTAATTGTGGCAAAATTCGAGCAGCTTAGTTCCATTTGTATTTTTCTTTTTTCCATATTATCTAATTATTATTTGTTCCAACCCTTGCATTAAAATCTCTTAATATATGAATTGATCCTTTCAATAATTCTACTGCTAGGGCTAACATGTCCCAAAACTCATCCTTCTTTTCTTTTTTTTTCGTCTTTATTAGGTCCATACACAACTATTATTGTTTGAACGTAAATGTCGTTTTTTAATTCTACTGTTAATATTTTTTTAAAATAGGTTCCCATTTATTCAAAAATGTTTCATGTTTTGTGTATTATACAATTTACTCAGGCGTTGCCCTTTCTTCCTCTGCTACTCCGCTCCACACTAATGTATGGTCGTTGTTTAATTTACTAATTTCTTTTCCTTTTTTCTTTGTTTCAGATAATGTCAATATTTCTAAATTTGCTTTTCCAAATTCTTCATTTAATTCTATATCTTTCCCAATTAAAGTTCTTACATTCCACTTTCCTTATCTGACTTCATTTTTATTAGCGTTTCTTCATATATTTGTTTTTCCTTTACTGTACCATGTTCAGTTTTAATTTGCAATTCGGTTTCCATAGCTGTATTCGTTAATAAATGTGTGTTTGGTTTTCTGTTTTCTATTTGTTTGCTTTAGCAAGTTCACCTTTTTTTTCGTCCCATATATATCTGCAACCGTTAATGTCTAGTTTATTATATCCTATTTTTATTTTGTATCCTTTAAATTTTTCTTTGTTTGCAACTTTTCTCTTGCGTAAACTGAATTTATTTCTACTTTTGTGTCTAATTCATTGCTTCTTGCACCCATTGCTTTAGATTCTCTTTTTGTGGTCGTATTCCTTTAATGACGATGTTATTTCTTTTATTAAACTTCTCTTGTACTTCTGATTTTTTTCACCACTTTTATTTCTTGTTGTAGTTCAGTCTTCTCAGTTTGCCATTCTAAATCTTTGCAACTCTTCTTACAGCGCCTTTATTTCATCTCCTTGTCTGTAACGGTTGTAGTTTACAAATAATAAAAACAAACAGAAAGCGACAGCTCTAGCGATACAACCTAGAAAAAAAGGAACCAATATTATTTAGCGCGAAATAGTGCACTAAATTCATAGAAAATCCCGTATTTGTAAGAGTTAGCACAGCAGTGTCTGGCTTAGTCGGTGAGTTGCGGAAGTCCTTGAGAAAACTGAAAGAAATAAACTGCTGCGTAACAAAGCGCCACCTGCTGGGTAATAGACAAAAATAAAACCGACCAACAGAAATTTAATAAGTTTTACTTAAGGTCAACTACGCTAAAACAAACACAAATCAGAGAGTCAAATAAACATGTAAATATAGCAAATACAACTTAAAATACTAGGAAAGCATGTGAGAAGTAAGAGATTTTGTCGCATATGACTTACGGGCGTTAGCAACCACAAATTAGTTAAAGCTTCCAATCAATATATCTAAATTCAGTTAAGCTTTTATTTTCTTAATCAATCGTTCCAGCACCCCGAAGTATTATCCAGATGGTAATACACGAGTAGAGTATGATATCACGTGCTAAAGCATACCTTGTAATTAGAATTAATACAACCACGAGACAAACAAAAGAAATAGAAAAAGAAGTCACTTACGGCGAATGCGATCGGATTTGTATTTTCACAACGTAACGTGCAAGTCACGATAACCGTTACTCAGAAGGCTAGCGACCTACGTTCGATCATTTGATCATTTATGTTTCTAACTTCGATTCTAGTATTTTTAATTTCATCCTTTAATTTTTTTTACTTGTAAGGCCATTTCTTCCATTATTTGTTCTAATCTATTTATATTGGTTGCGTTTTTATTTTGTATAGTGTTTGTCGATTCCCTTGTTGTAGTAGTGGGTGCGGTTCTTTGCATTATTTTATTCTTTTTCTATTTTCTCTTGTTTATGACTTCTGATCTCTTTTCCTTTTGTATAGATTCTCTTCTATAGATCCTTTGCTGTATTTCTGTATTTTCTTGTTCTGCTAGTATTTCCGTTTGTATTTGTTCATTGTAAACTTTGGCCGTAAAGTATCGGTACTGTGTCTTGAGTTGCTTTACCACACGGTTTATTTGAATAATATATTATTTAAATATTCTGCTTTACTTGAAAAATTTATTTATTGATAGTGTGTTTATTTTAAATGGCTTATAAAGGATTGAATGCAGTTGTATTTAACAAACAGAAAAACACCAAAAACCGGACAAAAAAACTTTACTCGTACAAGTGTTTTAATAGCTAAGCTATCATCTTCAGCTAACCGATACTAAAATTAAAAACAATAAGAAGCTTATATATGCTGTATATTATTACCATCACTCAAGTTTTCTGTATTTTGATAAATATCCAATAATAATCTGTCCGTATCATTTAAATTGGATTTCCTTAGTGCAATGAGGTTATATATCATTTGATCGAATTAATGATATAACCAGTTAATTTTGTCATTAACAAGTACTTTGAAATATCTGTTAATTTATAGTATATTAAAGAACAAGTTCTTTAAGGGTTGATTTGGCGCATGGATCCCAAGTTAAAAAACGAGCCGCAGGCGAGTTCTTTAAGGAATGAGTGCGCCAATGCCCTTATAAAACTAGTACTTTATACTATTCTTTCTAATTTGCCATCCCATGTTTCTTTATTTTAATTTAAAAATCGTCTAGAAAATTTTGTGTTCATTGATATGGTTGGGAACACTCTATGTCAACTTGATTTTTAAATTGTTTTACCGCCGTCTGTTCATTAAAATACAATTTTCTAATTGTTTTAATTAACGTAATAAAAAATAAAAAACATAACAATAAAACAAATAGCAAGAAATAAGAATAACAATAAGTGAAGAAGATTTAGTTTGTTACTTGATAAATCGGAAGCGGCATACAAAAACAATTCGCAAAATTTGAAGGGTGGAGAAAAGAAAATAATATTCAAACCTTGTCAGAAAATGTTCTGTTGGCATACTTTGAATCCCAACGTCAACAATATAAGCCTTTCACACTGTGGACTAATTACTCAGTGTTGCGGTCATGTCTTTCAATTCATCTGAACACCGATATTTCAAAATATGCAAAATTGCAAGCTTTTCTTAAACGGGCTTTACAAGGCTATACGCCAAAAAAATTTAAAATACTAGAAGCGGATGAAATAAATAAATTTAGTTGTGAGGCTGAAAATGTGAAATACCTTGCAATGAAAGTGTGTATAATTCTTGCAAAGCTTTTCATAAACTTTATAAAATTGTTTGTAGGTGATCTTATTGCGTTCAGTGGAGCCTATAGACGGGAGGAACTTCCCAACATGACACTGGATGATATCGAATTCAAATCCGATTTAGTTACGGTTTCAGTGCCTAAAACAAAAAATCATAAGCCATGTTTCTTTGCAGATGAAAATTGGATTGCACTAGTAAAAGAATATTTTAAATGAAGACCACAAAAAGTTACACACCGTCGGTTTTTCCTCTCTTACAGAAATGGCAAATGTATAAATAGCACCATTGGGATCAATAAGATGGGGAACATTTGCAAAGAAATTGCCAGTTTTCTTCGATTGCCACACCCGGAGCTGTACACTGGGCACTGTTTTAGATGGTCCAGCGCAACCCATTTAGCAAATCGTGGGGGCAATTTGCTAATTATTAAGCGACACGGAGGGTGGAAGTCGAGTGCCGTAGCAGAAAGTTACGTTGATACATGTTTAAAAAACAAAATTAATGTGTCACAAATGCTTTGCCCCCATACTGAAGTTGGCGTATTATTAATGCAAATTAGAAAAAAACTTTATATATGTAGGTACTGATTATGTAGCTGAACTTAGTGTCGTCTAGATGCGGGTCCAAAGCTAAAGAATTTCTTCATAATGATTCGCTAACAGCAGTAGTCAGCTCTTTCAGAGGGGTTATAAAAATGTTAAGAAGAAATTCCTTTAAACCCGTATCTAGACGTATCACTAACAGGGGCGAAAGGCTAAACCAATTTATTATGTAGCTGTTTAAGAAGTTAACGGCTTTAATACATTAAGTAAAAGAAACACTACTAAATCAAATCATGTGGGTTAATGTCGAGATATCGACTTCTGTTTTTTTTATTTAATAGATATCCATTAGTTGCACTTATTAAAAATGTTTTTCCCTTATTCAAGTGGTCCTAAACTAGGTAACTAGACTAAAGTTGGTTTTTTAAATGGAACATCCATTATATCTACACATATTTGAAGTCTCTGTTGAAAAATGACTAAAGTTTGTACAGATGATTAGGGGTCTAGCAGCAACTGTTACAGCCTTAACTGACACTTACTGCAAAAAGGGCCATTTTTGAAAAATTACAGCACTTACACCTTTGTTATTTTTTGTCCGTGTTTTTGCAATTGGTCCCGCATTATAGTCAAAAATTCTGAAACTTGATCTCTGCTGACGTTTTTTTAAATTCTATCCAGGGTAGTCAAAAACACAAAGTTATCTTTTTCTCAATTTTGTCAAATGAAACACTCTATAATCTGATGCGTCATTTGAGTGCGATTTTTAAGAGCTTTCTAACGATTTAACACACTTGGGTACTAGAACTAGAACTTTTTGAGATGTTCCACAATTATTTTTTACGGAACTTTCACTCAAAATAGGAGGAGCACTAAAATTGGTATACACACATTTCGAGTAAGATAGGATCTGTTTTTGGTAATAATTTTACAAAAAGTTATTGCGGCATTGTAGAGTCGTATTCAGGTCTTTTAATATCATTTAACAACTTCAAATGCTAAATTTATAATTTATTGATAATTTAAAAAAAAACCAAAAATACCAACATTCAACTTCTCCCTAGTTCAGTAAGTGTTAAAAAACATGTCTTTGTTGTTCTAAGCATATTTTGAGATGTCGCGCAAACAACAGCTTAATTGATAAAACTAGTAGATTGGCGTAAAAAAAAATTAAACAACTGAACAAGAAATGTCACTACCTGGCATAAGTCAATACTGTATCTACAACATTACTGCATCACTACTAATATGCACATGAATCATTCAAAGGAAGAACTAATAAGAATGATTTATTGACTTGGAGAAGCCAATCAAAATGTTTTATTGGCAACACGAATTTACCATGCGAAATATCGGGAAGAGAGAACACCATTTAAAAGGAGTGCTATAAACAGATTCAAGAAAAGTGGAAGTGTGCTTTATAAGAAGAGGCAAAATGCTAATGGAATCGACTATAATCAACAATTGGATATACTACTGATGTTGGAAGAAAATCCACATGTGAGCACACGAGAGATGGCGAGAGAATTAGGGATGTCTCAGAGTAGTGTTAATAAAATAATTTTGAAAAATAGATTTTATCCATATCACCTTGAACTTCACCAGGAATTTGTTTGTCCGGCGTTTGGAAATGTACTTTAAACAACAAGAAAATGTTTTTGAACACTTACTGAACTAAGGAAAAGTTGAATGTTGGTCTTTTTGTTTTTTTTAAAGTTATTATTAAAATTTGAAATTGTTAAATAGTGTTAAAGACCAGAATACGACAATACAATACAACATAATAACTTTTTGTAAAAATTATTACTAAAAACAGATCCTGTCTTACTCGAAATGTGTGTATGCAATTTTAGTGTTATTTTGAGTGAAAGTTCGGCAAAAAGTATTAATGTTAATTGCAATTAAGCATTTTCATTAATTGATATTTTTATACTCTTTGTGGAATATCTCAAAAAGTTCCGGCCCTAGTACCCAAGTGTGTTAAATCGTTAGAAAGCTCTTAAAAATCGCATTTTAATGCCGCATCGGTATATAGGGTGTTCCATTAAAAAAAAACTTGAGAAAAAGATAATTTTGTGTTTTCGATCACCTTATACAGTATTTTAAAAAAAACGTCAGTAGGAATCAGCTTTAAGAATTTTTGACTATAATTGGCAACCAATAGCGAAAATCCGAATTACGGAACCAGTGTTCGCTTAGGTAGATAAAATCATAGTTTTGATCGATAATGTAAGATTTCTAGGTCATTTAACTTATTTGTTAGACACTGAATGTTTAAATAAAAAATAAATAACTGACATTCTGTGGTTATATTTTAATTTTCTCTAATCATTATATTTTCGTTAACTTTGCTTGTCACTCTTTTTCAAGGCTCTTCTGTTTTCGATGAAAAAACCGATGTACACACATCCCATTTGGCCAAAAGATTCGTTTTGTGGCATCATCAAGATTGTGATGTTTGATGGTAACTTTAAAGATGAATAGACTTCTGGATGAAGGGTTTTGAGTTGTACACATTCAGCTTCTACAAAAGATGGTCTTAGATAAGACTTTGGGTCTGGATGTAATTTGTACACGTATAAATACGCAAATTTCTCTATAGCTTTTAATTCAGATTGATTGATGTTTTCCATTATTCCAACAATAGGAACATTTTTTGCCCGATTAGATCTTTTTTTATGCAAAACTTTTGTGAAATGTGTAAGCGTTTCGTTGGAAATCTGTTTATACGATCCATCGAGATATTTTAAATCCTGATTGTCAACGTGTTTTTTGATGTCAATGAATTGTTTATTTACATTGCTGGGAATTACGTTAGACTTCAAATTCGATTTAGTATTATCGGTAATAACATTTGGTGGTATTTTCGCTTTATCTACTTCAGAACTTTTCTGTTTAGTTATTATGTGTACTTTGGTCGTTGCAGCAGATTTGCCTACAGATGACGTGTAAGTTTGTACATTTATGTTATGTTAAAATCATCAATAGCTATTTCTTTATTAATTTGTTGTTGAGATGTTCTTGTTATATGTTCATAAGTTTGCAATTAATAGCTCCCCATGCACATGAGCTGATTCATTGTCTCCACAAATATTTTCCTCTTGGCATAGAGTCTTTTATACATTGGACCTTAAAGAATTAATTTTTCCGATTGTTTTAACCATTGCCGAAAGCATTTAAACTAGTGACCAACATTTAAACGTTTTAAAGAACTAGAAATAATTTTACCATTCCTATAACTTGAACCGTGTTCGAATCTGTTTTCTTACAAACTTTATTGGCTATAACAAAGAAAAGCACAGATGAATAACAACTTACTAATGCGCCTATGCTTTGAAAGTAATTACAATTGCATATTTGCATTTTACTAATCCAAAGATTTAAAAAAAAGTATGTGTTTAAATGACTTTTTATCAAAGCTTATAAGTATTTATTTCAAAATCAAACGTTTATTTATTGACCAAGATCAGTATTTTACTACCATATGAAACGTATTTATCAAAATTTATAAAAACAAAATTGGGTTTACACAGGCGGTTAAAGATTATCGGGCATTTTTATTCCTAAGTTACCCATAATCGATAGAGTAAACTATATTTGTCACGAACAGCGCAAGATGAGAATGATTAAATATGATTATTTTAAAATGCCGTTGAAAATGAGAGAAAAGATGCAACATTCAGCATTCACTGCATTTAGTTATTTTTACTTAATCGTAAGGAAATTTAAAACTTGGACACCACAATTTCTGTAAACAAAAGTTTGCACATTGTAAAGCGGGCTTAAGGGTATCATTTACAATTCTAACAGCAGGTAGTCTCAGCAGGGGTTATCTTATAGAAGGACTGTAGAATGAATCATTACACTAAGCACGTTTTAGAAAATAGGTAATTTACGTTGCTTACTTAATTTTTTCTTTAAAGAATATATTTGAAGGTATCGCTAATTAAACACCATAGCTCGATTAATTATCGAATCAAAATTTTGTTTAGGAAATGTTTACAAAATAAAATTAGAAATAATTTTGATTTAAAAACGTCTACAAGCAATAACTTTTAAATTAAATCAAAAAACTAAACATGGTTATTTGGGTTGACTGATTATTACTTATTTTTAAATAAATCTAACCTACTAATTATTGTAAGTTATTAAAAAAAATCATTAAACTCTCTATTCATAATATTTAGTCCTTACAAAATGTATATTTTATGACGTTTCATTTTTTCTGTAGTTAATATAAAAAGTGAAAATAAAAACTAAGGCAATTCTTATTGTCAACGTATATATTTAGTTTTTGACAAGAATTTATTACATAATTATAATTAAGATACCAAGTTATAGTTTAAAATTAAATGAAAACGTTTTTTTTAAATAAAGGTATTACTATATAAATAAATATAAGAAATCAATAATGGGTGTGACCTCCATTATTATTGATACATTCTTGGAGGCGTCTGCTCATTGACGCTATCAAGGTATCAATATAATTAATATTAATCGTTTCCCATGCGGTATCAATGGCTGCAATTAGTGCATTACGGTTTACTGGTATAAAATTTGGCTCTTGTTGTCTTCGGATAACAGCAAGTATTCGAGCCCAAACATTTTCGATAATGTTAAAATTTGGGCTTTTTGCTGGCCAGGGTAAGTTCAAAAATATGTCAGTCTTTTGTAGATACTCAGTAAAAATTCCATGGTTAGTAGTATTAAGTACAATTGAAGTACTTAAGTTCTTATAATTACATATTCAATTTGGTAGTTTACAAAAAAATCATTGAAATGAGGAATAATTTTCACGTATTTTTAGGCAAACAATTATTGTCAATGCGTAAACCGAATAGGTACGTAGGCTTTGCCACACAGAAAAGTTTTACGCAATTTAAAAATAGTTATACTTTGAGTAAATTAAAATTAAGTGTACATGGACCTATATAAAGCAAGAAACAATCCCATAAGGTAATTAAGATAACCAAATTAGTGCGTAGGAAAGTGTCAATATAATAATAACATTCTAAATTTAAAGAAAACGAAGTGGAATACGATATCAAGAAACGTTTCACTCAGACAGCGAATCAACAGAAACGGAAAAAGAAAAAGAATAATAGAAATGAGAGACAGTGACGAAGAAACACGAGCGGCAGTTAAAAGCAAGAAAACGCAAGGGACTCCAACAAAAAAGAGTGAAGATAAATTAGACAAGGTAATACATATGTTGCAACAATTAACAATAGATGTGAACCAGATAAAATTTACCAAACAAAGTATAATAAGGAACTAAGTGAAATGAAGAAGAACATGAGAAAATAGAGAACCAGAATATCAGTTTAAGAAAAGATTACGTAGAACTAAAGAAAGAGTTACTGAAAAAAATAGACAAAGAAAAAGGAAGAACAACATCGTAATACAAGGTCTGACAATTGATACAACAACTAATAACATAAAAATAAAGAGGAAATAACTAAATTAATTAATGAGGATTTAGAAATCAACGCGAAAATAAAGACGACATATAAAATAAGTAACAACATATGCATAGTAGAAATCTAAAGCTTTGAAGATAAAATAGATGTAATGAAAAATAAAGCAAAATTAAATCAAATTAGAGGACATAAGATTTACATAAATAACGATCAAACAAAAAATGAAAGGAATCTTGAGATACTGATCAAGATGAGAGCAAAAGAAGAAAGAAATCGAGAAAAAATGCTAAGACAGTATATCAAAAGTTAACTATTGATGGCATAGTATGGAAATGGAATAAAAAATTGGAGAAGTTAGAGAAAATAACGGATAAAAATGCAAAAAACTAATTTTAGTTAGTAAGGACGAGGAGCACAAGATGAGGAACATGGCAAAGAATGACGGTAAACTGGAAACTAGAAAACAGTAAAACAAATAAATAGAAAAAAAAAGTCAAGAGAAGACAAACGGACAATTAGGAGATGGAGATAGGAAGTAATTCTTCTGCATTGATTTTATTTTCAGTTTTAAAAGGTTTTAAAAATTTTGTAAACGCACCAGTTTGAATGTTGATAAATTTTTCTTTTAATTTTTTACTACCTGATTAAGATTTTTTGAATTAATCAAGCTCACGGCCCATTATGACGATGAAAATACTGTTAAATGGGAAAATCGTTAATTATAATTTTAAATTTTCTAATAAAATAATGAAGAATTCCTAACAAAAACAAAACAGCATATTTATATCAAAATTTAAAACAATTAGTAAGACTTACATCATGATTTACACAGTATTTTTAAAAATCAAATATGTATATTATTCCTAAAAAAAGGATGTTAAGTTCTGGTTTTGAACTTGATAAATTTTACTTTTTGTTTTTGATAGAAATCCTTTATATAGTAAGTAATATTATTACAATTACAATAGTTAGTACAAACTTTTTTTCCGAGGTTCTATTTTCGTCGGTTTTGGAGCCTTTTTCCGCGGTTTTTAATTCCACGGCTTTTTTTCCTAGATTTCTTTTCTTTGTTGCAAGTTTTCTCACCCGTCACTGTACAACCTAAACTTTCTTTGGCATCTTTCTACCAATATTTTTTCTCTCTTTTTTACCGTATCTGAACCTTGCTGTCATTCTTTTCACTGGTAGGTTAATTATTCGCCTTAAGTAATTTGGCGTCTTTTCTATTACTAACTCTCCATATATTTAATTCTACCTTATCTTCCATATCCTTGCTCTTCTCTTCGGCACTTGAGTATCTTTATTTCTTCTATATTTTTTTTCCTTTTTTTCTCTATTTCTTCCTCCTCTATCATGAATATAATTTTCTCTCTTTTGCTGAAATTATTATTTTCAGTCTGCTTGCCAACACTTCTTTAAAAAAGTATTATTGGCTCTTGTACGTATCCCTTCTTCATAATTCATTGCTTTCTCCCGCGTCCTTATTTTTTTTAAATTTTAGTTTCTTTTCTACTATATAACCAGTGAATTCTTTGTTTAAACATTTTCCAATTTTTCTGCTCCTTCTATTTCCAAATCTCCTCTTCATACTTTATTACATTTTCAACAAATTTTTCAAACACCCAATTTCCAAAAACTTATTCATCTTTTCACATTTATTCCTTTTTCTTCCCATTTTCAATTTTTCTTTTTCTTTTGCCCTTTCTTCTTTAAAATACTGTTTTCTTTACATTTGGTATTACATCTTTTTATTATTTGGTATCACCCTCAGAATTGCGGTTGTTGTCGTTTGAGAAAAAAATATCAATAGGTTTTCATAGATTTGGGTAACAATTTAATACTCATCAAACTAAATATAACCACAAAATATCTGCCTCTCGTACAATAGAACGAGCTGTCGTGTAATATTCACTAGACATTTGAAATTGCACGAAAAGTGCCGAAATTGATCGTAAGAGAATCGACAGATCGTTCACGAATTTGTTCGAGAATATGAGACTTCAAAATTGCACTTTCAATCGCATGATTTCGAGAATTGACCCCTAGTAAGGATGAATCTTTTCTATCTATCATCAGAACAACAAATGTCTCACGCTCACCACTTCAACGGGATCAGCATGCGTACAGCAAGGTGCGCAGATCTACGGAAACTATCCTGTCTGAGCAGGTAGAACACTTCACTAAAACATAATGTAACTACCATTTGTGTTTTCCTAGAAATTTTAGCAGCTTCTTACAACGCCTTGCACGACTCCAATCTCCTTGCATTGGTAGAGAGACATGTTCATTCATGTTTTGGGGTTAACTCTTCTCCATCATCGTCTTTGAAAGGGAGGCCAGGTTTATCACTTTTTTGCCTGATAAAGCTAGAAAATGATAGTGGTTCTGCTCAATCACATGCCAGTAGTTTAATAATATGCCGTTTTAATGTCGCTTGAAGAAAAAATATTTTTGTTAAAATTTTAATCTTATTTTTACTCATACTGTTGAAATAGTTAGTGAGTAAAGTGGAATGTTAGTGACGCGAAATCGTAGTGTAATATATTATAAGTTCTTCGTGCCGTGTATTTTACGGCTGCAACTCAAGTAAAAACAATTTCTTGGGGAATTTATGTACAGGCAATCTATTGTAACTTTGGAAAAAGTTGAACGTTGCGCAGATAACGTGAAGAAGTAGAGACCAATTAAGAATGGACGACGGCCATATCTCGGTACCAATTGGTCCTACAACTTGCAGAAAACAAATGGTAAATAGGTCAAGGAAAATTTATGAAAATTATTTTCGAGTTTAAAAATGGCCGCCAGATGGCCAGTCAGCAAACGGATTTTTTTAAAGAAGTATCACGTTAAGTGATATTTTAAATAATGCCATTCTGATTATTAGAAAATTTGTAATTTTCTTTGTTAGAGGTATTTTGCTCTGTCTTATGAAATAAAGTGGTGGGGGAAAGTCAAACATTATTTTCTTCAAACGCCAATAACTCCCGTTCAACTCAACAAAATTAAACGCGTAAGGTTTTGTTGAAAAGATCTTTTTTCCCTAAATCATTTGCAAAAAAAAACTTTGTCGGAATCATTCTTTTAACATCAGCTAGGGGGCGCTATGTGACGTTACAACAATTATTGCGCATTATCATAAAAAATTTAAACGGGACGTTATATTTTCATTGACATGGTTTTATAGACGATGAAATTTCTAAAGTTATTTAATATGCCGATTGGTCTGTAATTAGTAATTATGCCTCCAGATTTTAAAATTAGTTAAACACGTGAAAGTTTCTACACTTCGGGAAATGTATACTTCGTTCTTTATTTAATTTATTGTCCCCTTAGTTAAAACCACACAATTTTGAAAAAAAGAAATTATATTCAAAACCATAATCTGCGTTTAAAATTTTAAACCGCACCAAGTTAACTAGGAAAAAGTTTAGGTCAAAACATGCGTGACTAAATTTCGAAAACCGGAAAATTATAAATGAAATTTCACATTGTACCATAAGTTTTTACGTTTAATGCGTAATTATTTTGTAATTAATAACTAATAAAACGCCATTAGTTTAAGTGTCCCAATAATGTGCATTAAAAAGCCACTTGAATTATGAAAAATTGCATTTTAATTTTTCCAATTAATTCGCAATGCTAATTTGAAATATATTTGAAAAATGCTTATTTATTAGTAAATATCGTTACCGAATCTGATTTCAGCCTTAGGTGTTCTCATACGCACGTAAAATTATACATCCGGACCACTTTGGTTTGTCAGTGCACATAGATTTGCCGTAGAATGATCATAACTAGTGTTATTTTACTGTTTCTTATAAATGTTACAAATGGTATCATTAATAACGTATGTCCAACCTATCAAGATTATCTTACTATTAGGACTAATCCTAGATGTTGGTACGACGTTGCAGCAGATCAAAATGCGGTAAATTCTCCTATATTTTTTAAATTAACAATAAAGAAAGTAATTTTTAGACCACTATTATTACTAGCTATGGATATGGGGCAGAAGTACACAAAGTTGTTACAGTGGATGGATACGTTATAACATTGTTTAGAATTGTCAATCCTCACAACAGCTCTAAAAGGAAGGTGCCGGTGCTTCTGCAGCATGGATTATTGTATTCTGGTGCATGCTTTATTGGAAAAGGAAAAGATTCTTTAGGTACGCATTTTTTTTTATTTATGTTAAAAAAATTTAGTAACGAAAAGAGCAATTATAAAATGTGAGTCGAACCTTTAAGAAAATTACTTTCACTTTTTTTTATGTGAATTGGTACAATGTTTAATATCAATATCAAAAAATTATTAGCATTTTGATATTACATTAAAGGTTTTAATTTATCTTAAAAATGTCAAAGGTTGCATTCAAATCGTTATTAAATGTGTTTGCAATTTAAACTAAACTGAACTGTTTTCTTCAACCATTCAGCATGGAATAAATGCAAAAAATTTGAAATGCATATTATTGTTGTCTTTTATTTCTTGGCTTTTGCATTGTATTAAATTTATAGACCGTATTCTATAAAATAATGTGTACATTTATTATACTGTTCCATTAAATAATCCAGTTGTGATCTTCAAAGTACATTTCTCTTTCAAGTAGGGTTTTGTTCGATAAATAGATTTCATTAGAACAGGTTTTACGCACCAAAACAGCCAATAAAGAAATTGGATCATAGAAATTCTGATAACTAATGAAAGTTTTAGAGCTACTATTATTACAATTTAGAGCTTGACGTACGTTTGTGCAATAGAAAATTATTAGAAAAACGACAATGTTGTGCAAGAAAGCTAATAAAAATTAATAAATACAAGTACTGTCATCAGTTATAGAAATATGCTTTAAATTTTTATTGCTTTACATTTTTTGTTAACTTTTACTTAAATTTGAATGTCTATGTACAGGGTAGTCTCATTTTCGATGCTATTATAGGGTATTTCGTAAAGTATAACACATATCGAAAATCTGACCGAGCACTCGCGAGCTCATTTTTGAAGAAATTAACAATGGTGAATTCAATTCAATTCTGGATTGGTTTCGGAGCTGCAGAGTGGTTTTCAGATTTCGATCATTTTCAAAATTGCCTGCAGCTCATTTATTATAAAAAAAAAATGTCAAAACGTAAGTGAATTTTCGTTAGAGATTTTTCGTGTGTGTTTTTAGGCGTTTTTAATACAAATATTAAACATGGAAGGTGATCAGTACCTTACAGTACTCGATGGTCAACAAGAAAAACATGTTGTTCCTGAGAATCACCACTTTGGTTTCCGAACTTGGTCATCAAGACCCTCCCGTATAATTACGAAATAATGTATAACACAATTTCACTAAACACAATTACACACTAATATAGGGCACACAACAAATATTCTACAAATTAATGTTCAGGGGCTAACTAAGGACAAATCAGATTTCTTGTCTAATCTTTGTTTCAGGAATAGGGTCGATATTTTACTTTTACAGAAAACACACTGTGGAGATGAGACAAGTATACTCAATAAAGATATAGTAAAACGTTTTCAATTAGTAGACTTTATTAAGAGCCCGATTCATGGAATAGCAACATACGTCAAAGAAAATATTCAATACGAAAATATACAAAAAAGTATAATTTTTGGAATTTTTGTTATAACTACTAAAATAGGAGATTTACACGTAGTAAATTTTTACAAACCTCCTCCAATACCTTGGCCAGAAACTTTTAATGTCGTTTTTCCTCATCCATGTGTATATGTTGGTGACTTTAATTGTTACAACACATTATGGGGCTACAAAGACAACGATATCAATGGCACCACGTTACAAACATGGATGGAATTTCAAAACATACATTTAGTATACGATACGAAAGACAACAAAACATTTTATTCCGGTCGATGGCAAAACGATTACAGTCCGGACCTGTGTTTAGTATCAATGGATCGTGACAGGGTTCCATTACAATCGACACGTGTGGTATTAAAGGATTTTCCAAGAAGTCAACATAGACCTTCGCTAATACAAATTGGACTTCAAATTTCGTTTGTAGAATCTTTAGGAAAACTAAGATAGAATTTTCAAAAAGCTAATTGGATACACTATAGAACATCTCTCGATTCTATTCTTAGATAGATACCACGGGTTTCTGATAATTATTTTAGGTTCGTAGGTGCTGTTAAATGTGCATCCATTCCACGTGGTTTTCGACAGGAATATGTCCCACGTTGGTCAACTGAAACAAACAGATTGTATAAATCATATCTAGAAAATCCAAATAAAGAAAATGGGAATGCTGTACTGTTATCTCTAAATAATGGAAGAAAAGAGAAATGGGATTTATTAATGGAAAATATGGATTTTGTACATTCAAGTCGTAAAAGCTGGGCACTTTTAAATAAATTAGTTCTACAAATCAATCTTCTAAAACAAATACAAAAATTTCTCCAAATTCTATTGCTTCTCGCTTGGTTAATGTTTCAAACTCAGTAAAAGTGAACAAATTGACTAAGATGAAAAAATGTCTACAAAAGAAAAGAAAATCTACACCTATCTCAGAAGATATATCCACACCATTTACTGTAGAAAAGCTAAAACATGCATTAAAAAAACCAAATCAAAGAAAGCTGCTGGGTTTGATGGAATACATCCAGAATTTCTTAAAAATTTGGGAATTTATTCTTTGAAGTGGCTACTTATGTTTCTCAATGATATTTATAATACAGGTAAGTTACCAACAGATTTAAAGAAAAGTAAAGTCGTGGCTATTTTAAAGAAAAATAAATGTCCTACAGACCTAACTTCTTATCACCCGATAAGTTTGTTGAGCGTAATTTATAAGGTTTTGGAAAGATTGACTTTTCAAAAAATTAATCCGTTAATAGAAGAAAAATTACCAATTGAGCAAGCAAAATGTTGATCCGGTAGAAGTTGTTTTGATAAAGTATTGGCATTAACAACACATATCGAAGCTGGATTTCAGAAAAACTTAAAACTGGAGTTGCCTTTTTAGATTTAACTGCTGCATACGATACCGTGTGGAAAGAAGATTTACTTTTTAAATTGCTTAACGTCATTCCTTGTTCCAAAATTATTTTCTTTTATTGAAAATATGTTGTCTAATCGGAAGTTTAGATTTTTGTAGGAGATAAAAGCAGTAAATTTAGATTTTCAAATAATGTTCTTTCACAGGGATCGGTTTTTGCACATATTCTTTTTAATGTATGTATTCCTGATCTTCCTTCTTTACAATTTCGAAAATTTGTCTACGCCGATGATATGGCAATTTCATTTCAACATTCAGATTTTTTCGAAATTGAAAATAAAGTATCTGATGATTTGCGTATTATGGAAAATTATTTAAAAAATTGCGATTATGCCCTAATCTTAAAAAGACAGAGGTTTCTTGTTTTCATTTAAGTAATAGAAAAAAAGTAAAAAACTTAATGTTATCTTTAATAATACAAAGTTAAACCATAATTTTAACTTAGTTTATCTGGGAGTAACTTTAGATACGTTTTAAATTTACAAAGATCATTTAGAAAAGTCAAACAAAAATGAAAACAAGAAATAATGTCATTAAAAAATTAGCTGGAACAACTTGGGGAGCAGATGCAAAAACACTTCGTACAGCTGCATTGGCATTAGTCTATTTCTACAGCAGAATATTGTGCTTCTGTCTGGTTAAATAGTTATCATACAAAAAATAGATGCCCAGTTGAATTGCACTATGCGTATTATTAGTGGAACCATTAAATCTACTCCTCTCGATTGGCTTCCTGTTCTTTGTAATATTACTCCATCGAACATTCGACAAAAAGCTGCGTTAAAACGAGAATGAGATAAATGCCAACTTAATAAAAGCTACCAATTTTGAATGACATTGACAACCCCCTGCTAAAAGACTTAAATCTAGAAGTCTTATATGGTTGCAAGACTACTTAAGTACGGCTCTTTCTGAAGCTGAAGAGTGGAAAAAATTATGGACTAGAGTTGATGTTTTCAATAAACATCTCATTGATGATTCAACAATAGAAGTCCCGGGCTTTATTCAAAAAAGAAAAATTTTCATAATTTAACGGACGAAGAAATATTATGGCTTATAAATCTGAAGGACATCTGAAGTTCAGCAATAGTTTGTATTCTTGTCTTGATTATCTGTTTTTTCATTATTTTGTTTTGCTATTTCTTTATCCTACTATTTTTTCGTCATTGTCGTGACTGGCGCTTGGATAATATTTTATGTTTTTATTTACCTTCTGTAATGTTTACACACTTAATTAATATTATTACATTTGAATACTAGAGTGGTTTAGGTTTTAGTGGTTTTCTTAAATCTTGAAGTAAATGCTTTGCCAAGACAAACCAATCTACTATTGCACACGGTTTCGTCACCACACTATACATGTTTATACTAATCTTTTAGGGCACCATACATAACACTTACATCACAATACAATATTTGTATAATGTACCATACGAATTCATAAATTTATTATAGGCATTATCTTAAAACTAAAAGAACATTCTAAAGACACTTTTTTATACAGAATTCATTGGCGTAGTCAGATTTTTATTTCAAATTTTTATTTTGATACAGTATAAAGTTTATTTTATATATTTTTACATAATCTAAGTCAGTTTCACACAATCTTCTCAAAATATACAACACTGAATATTTATTTTCAATATTAAGTCCATTATTAGTGATTTTATAAAAAATATATTATCTTTCTTAATACGCCCAGACGGATATGAAAATAACAAAATAGTCACCTCTTTTGACAACTTATTGAATTTATCTCTAAGTTTTATTCAAACAACTCACAATTATAGTCGCATTGTGAGCAGGCGTAGAGCTCTATTTTTATTGTTACTGATTAGTGATAGTAGGCCATGCTAAAACAAAATGCTAAAAGTTGCCATTTTACAAAGTTCATTAATTGTCAATTTAAAAGTTTTTTGCGTTTTTGAAGTTAAAATGGAAAAGTTCGCTAATTTTGAGAAATATAACATGTTGGAATGTTATATTGAGTCTAATAAACTTAGTCAAACAGCAAGTGATTCATATTTTGAACGGCAGCAACCTTACCCGACGATTTTTAAAAAGCTTGAACAAAATTTATTCAGTTTTGGTTCTTTTAAAAAGAAAAGGCCCAAAAACTATTTCATAGAAAATCTAGAAAGAGATAGCATTAATGTAATAGGTTCTGTCGTTGCGAACCCTAACATTTCAAGCAGAATCGGTGAAGAAGATGTTGGAGTCTCCCGTGCAAGTAGCTGTCGCGTATTAAAGAAAAATAAATTTCGGTGTTATAAATCACGCAAAACCCAACTTCTAGTTAGAGGCAATGCAGAAAGAAGGATACAGTTTTGTGACTGGTACCTTTAAAAACTTCGGACAGATGAAGGGTTCTGGAGTAAAATAATATGGACTGATGAATCACGAGTTACAAGTGACGGTATATTTAACAGGCATAATAATCATCAATGGGCACAAGAAAATCCTCACCGGCAGGTAAATAGAAAATATCAAGGCAGATTTGGCTTTAATGTTTGGATCGCTTTACTCGATCATAAAGTTCTTGTTTATGAAATTTTTGACGAAAACCTAAACTCTCTCCGCTACTTAAATATTTTAGAAGCCCATGTTATTCTATTAATCTATTTTCAACACGATGGAGCGCCAGCTAACAATGCGGCTATAATTGTGAATTGTTTGAATGAAAATTTTGGTAAAAAGTAGATTGCCAATAACGGATCTATCTGGTGACCAACTAAGTCACCTGATATAACTCCATTGGATTTTTTTATTAGGGGTTATTAAAAAATAAGATTTATTTAAATAGACCAATTAATGTAGAGAAGTTACGAGAGAATTTTGAGACAGCCATGCGAAGTATTACGAATCTCCAGATACACAATGCAGTTGCTCGCGGTGTACCCAAACGGTGTCGGCTTTGTATTGAAAATGATGGGCAGCAATTCGAACACTTATCGTAGTATTGATTTTTATATATTGTTCTATATAAATATTATTGTTCATTGTTATAATTTTTTTAGTAGAGGTTCGTTTTTGATACATTTGTAATACATTTCCTAAGAATCATCTGCGTTTTTATTTCATTACCTACATAATATTACCATAGTGAGGAAAATGTTAAACAAAACCGTTTAAAAACAAAAAAGAGATATTAACAGTTTTTAGTTATTTTCATATCCGTCTGGACGTATTAGGAAAAAATAATATATTTTTTTATAAAATCACAAATATTGGACTTAATATTCAAAATAAATATAGAGTATTGTATATTTTTGAGAAGCTTGTGTAAAACTGAATTAGATTATGTAAACATATATAGAGTGTCCCATTTAAAAAAATTAAACTTACAACCGCTAGATAACGCTTGTTTAAAAAATAATAAATTTTATCATTTTCTTTAGAAAACTTAAATGGAATGATATGGATATTATAACACAGTTATAATAATAATAATAATAATAATAATAATAATAAGTACATTTATTTCCTCAAAACAAAAAAAAACAATGTATTTTTTTTTTTACATGTAGTTTATACAGCTAGGGAAAACGGACCTAGTTCAGTTAAGTAGTATATACTTACTAATTAACTGGTCTCCCACCAGGCCCAGATAAAATTAATTATTTTGTTATAATATTATACTAGCGGAATACAAGTAAAAAGTAGTATATAAACAAAAATTAAAGAGAAAATAATAAAAAAAAATTTAATAAAAAACAACAGAATAATAAGAGAAAAGAAGTATATATTAATACATCAAAGTTCGACATCAGATCTTCTAATACCCAAGAAATTAAATGATAAAAATTAATTATGGAATAGTATGTGTTTAAATACTTTTTTGAATTGTGCTAATGATAATTTTTTAAAGACTCTGGTATTTTATTATAACATTTTACAATGTTATGAGAAAAGATCTTCTAAAGAGTGATGTTTGTGAATAGGAGCAGTCAACATCTGTTTAGATCTTATATTTACACTATGTTGGTCCTTTCTAAATGACAGCTTATTGAAAAGGTAAGGAGGACTTTTATATCGTATTATTTTGAAAAAAAGACAGTTGTATGTAATGTACGTCTATTGGACATGTTGAGCCAGTTAGCTTCACGTAACTTATGTGTGATGCGTTGGAACTTACGAATATTAAAGATAAATCTGAGACACGAATTCTGTGCAATGAAATATTAAAAAGCTAAAACAAGTAGTGCAAACTAGAAGTCTATATCAATTTTTTTTGCCTGAAACATTAATCGAAAACCATGCACCAAATCGTGGGACAAATTTTCTTTGTTCGTGTTCGCCCTGTATAGATAGTACTTGTACTTATATTTTGTTAGGCACACAATCCTTTTTCCTAGTTTGTCATTATAGTAACTAGCTAAATAGGGTGTTAATTAAGTACTTGAACAAACTTTAAATAGTGAATATTTGACTAATTTTAAGATAAAATGTTCATATGAACATAGATCCGCAACGGCTTGGTTTCTGAGATACTAGGCGTCCAAAAACTATTTTATTTGATTTTTTGGTTATATTTTTGTTAAGTAACATGGGATACTAGATATATGGATGACGAGAAACTTAAATATTATCTTAGTTTTTATTTATTGTTAGAGGGGCCCCACATACAGTGTTGTTCCTGAAGTGAATTAATCATAACTTATTTGATGCTAAAAGCAGGCGTTTTAAATAAAAACAGATTTAAACTTAAATCTATGTTGGGATTTTTTGAGTTGGATCATTTCGAGTTTTTAAAAAATGAGCATAAAAATGTTTCTTTTATTGACGGTATTAACAGATAACAAACTAAAATCATTTACAAGACTAAACTAGTTAATAACAATTACAATAATTGCTGAAAATGACCACCGCTTACTTCAACGCATGTATTAATTCGCCTTAAGATTGATTGACGAACTCTTTCAAATATACCTGTCCTCTGATTAATAATGATACACTATTCAAATAACATATTTCTTAGACCTTGTTCATTAAGGACTGGAGTTTTGTAAACTAGCGACTTCGAGTGACCCCATAGAAAATAATCCAAATGATTTAAATCTTGTGATCCAGAAGAAAAATCACTCAATGGTTTTTCAATGCTTGCTCTGAACTTACCTACTATTCTCTTGTGTACTGCGGCTGTAGAGGGAAGATGCAACACATTCTTGCAAATTATTATTTTTATTGTAAACGATGATGTGTCTATTATTAGTTCTTTAAAACTACCTTTGTCCTATGGATACGATAAGGTTAGTAATAAGCGGTTAAAATCTGTGAAACATTCTGTTGCAAAACCACTAACATACGTAATTCACAAGCCGGTATTGGGCCGATTAAAATCTCTAGGTTGTTAAGCCTACCACCAAATATGGTTTTACTTAGAGCTAAAGGTTAACACCGTTTTATGTCGTATGTACATGGGTTTCACACTAACAAGCAATAAATATAATAACTTAAATACTAAAACTTAGCTGCATTTTATGTGAACGAAGTCCCGAGAGCAAGATTTTCCGGCTGGCGACGATATCGACAGGCTCTCAAAGGTACTATAGAACTCTTCTTAGAGAAGGTGTTTGAAGAGAACTGGAAAGCGTTAGGTTCTTTCGTTTAGGGCACAATGGATAAACATCCCTTCGATTGGTAGACGTTGTACCCACAGATTGCCTCCAGCTGTCTGATGTAGCTACTAGTGGTGCGGTACTTCGTGAAAAAGAGAATGTTTTAATCGGCCACTTGAACACAAGTCTAGGAAGTTATCCAGAAACGGAACAAAAGACGCAACGTAAACTCTAAAAGAATTCCAGGTTGCATTTAAAAATTGCACAAGAAAAAAGAGAAAAGAACGAGTACTTACGGTAGGTTTAGACGAATAAAACTTAACCAACTGTTATTGGAAGTCTGTTAACCCATTTTAAACTATTCGCGTAGTTTTAATTAATGATCTTCTAACTCTACCAGTTACCAGCAAGAAAGAAGTAGTTACAAAATGTCGGGTCTTGTTTCGGAAATAAAAATCGATGATTATTTTCAACCAATTGTAAATTCGCAGAATGCGCGCAAAATATGACTTTCGTCGTAACGTATTAATCGCGACATACGTTTCCTCGTTTTATACTCCGTGATGACATATTGCTTACGACACATGTTTATTCGGTGTATAAAATAAAACCGTAATACGGTTTTTAATCACTGGCTTATTTGCAGATTTCTCTGCCGCTTTTGACACATTTGAGCATAATAGGCTTCTCGTGGATATGTTTTAATATGGAATACGGAGCACTACGCCTTATATTACATCTCATAAAAATGATTCTCAAATTAGTATTTTTGTAGCATCCTATGCTAATGATACGAATATTTTAATTAAAACAGACCTTATATTAAATAAGCTGTGCAGGTGAAGCGATAGTAATGGGTTAATTGTAAACGAAAACAAAACGTTTGTAGTTCTTTTGGCAGCCTACGAAAAACTTCAATGTAGCTGGTATCACATGGTACGAGTCGGCAAGAATAATTGGCCTAACGGTTAGGCATGACCTTTCCTGATCATTACACATACCTACTATATGTAAAGAGCTATAAAAAGTCTTGCTATGGACTTTTCACTTTAAAAAATATATGTAATAAACATACATTATTAATTTTATATCATGCAAATTTTCATTCATATATCTCATACAGCGTCATCCACAAAGTCCGCACCAAATGGGAAACTTATTTATTATAGGGTTTTCGATAAAAAGTTACTTTTTATAAAAGTTTGTGCATTCCCTAAAACTAAAAATACACCATGTGGCAATAGACGCGTAATTTTTGGTGTCAACAAAAAAATCAAAAGAACTTTGCACCAAAAATTTTGAAGTTTTTTCAAATGAATAAAAAGTTGATCATAATTAGTACAATAATTGGGCAATTTGTAAATTACAAGCTCTTTTAAATAAACTGTTGTATACAAGATGTCGTTTAATTATCATTTAAAGCAAATCTTTTTTCTTATAGCCACCATTTTAAGAAAATTGGAAAAAATTAAAATTTCTTCTAGAAAGCCATGATTTTAAAACTTAAGGTTTTTATTTAATGAAAAACAAGTTTTTCAAATAACATTTTTTGATATTTACTGAAACAAGGGCACTTTACTCTCGAGTCAAAATCAAATTTTCGAATGCCTTGTATATTACGTGTCTTTCGCCACACTGTGTTGGTGCATTTTTAGCTTTAGAAGATGCACAAATTTTTATAAAGAATAACTTTTTACCGAAAAACCCATAATAAAGAAGTTTCCCATTTGGTGTGGACTTTGGGGATGACGCTGTACAACATAGCCAACTGGGGTGGCAGTACTAACACAGAGTGTATATTAATAATGCAAAAACGATCAAAACGGCTTATCTGTAACTAACCTTTAAGAACGTCATGTAGATCTTCCTTTAAAAATTTAATGAGTACGTATATTTTAGAAATAAGCTGTTATGCTTCTAAGTACCGAATGTACTTCTCAAACGGCAAACACAGTCATAATACGCGCCATGAACGCCTTTTAAATCTGGGTCATCATAGAACAGCATTATTTCAGAATAACCTACAATACAACTGTTGCAAAATTTTTAATAATCTGCTTATAAATATAAAACAAATAAGCACATATAATCAGTTCAGGGTGGCACTTAAAACTCTCTTACTCGGCAACCCTTTTTAGAGCTTAAAAAAATATTTTCAATGCGATTACTTAAAATAAGAATGTTTTGTACCTCCATTGTATACTAATATGTCGTTGATTAGTGATTACATAATATGTAACCTTGACAATTATTATTGTGTAGAAATCTATGTCTTCATGCGGAGCCGTACTGACAATAAAAATACTTACTCATAGTTTAGTTTGCACTTATTTGGCGATCGTGATATGTAATGTGATACCACAAGAGGTTAAAAAAGTATTTTTTTCGTTAATTTTTCAATAACTTGGAAATGGTCTAACTTAAAAATTCCAACGCAGGTTTAACTTCAAACTTGTATGTAAAATTGAATGGAGAATAGGTCTGCCTAGTTAAAAATGACATAGAATGCGACACCAAATAGTATGTGGCGCCCTCTAACATTAAACAAAAAACTAAGTTAATATTTGAGTTTCTTGTCATCAATATACCCAACATCCCAAATTTTCTCCAAATGTCATGTTAAGAAAAATATTAACAAAACATTAAATAAAATAGTTTTTTGGGATGTTTTATATCTCAGAAACCAAGTCGTTGCAAACCCGTGTTTATATGAACTTTTTATCTCAAAATTAGTTAAAGATTCGCCCTTTGTACAAATACTTTATCAACACCTTGTATATGCATTTCTTTTGGCTTCATCTGCGATTCGTGTCATCTTCTTCTAAAATTTATATTTATTTTCGTTTTCATGGTCTTTTGTTTGGAATTGTTTTCTCAATTTTATTTTTTTTGTTTTCTTTATCTACTGTGTTAATATCGGTTCTGACTGTGCTTTCCAATTATGAATTTTGTCTCTAATATTTTATGTATTAAGGCTGGCATTTACTCTCAGGAATATACTTCATTTTGTGCACAATTTGTTCCAATTTTTAGAAGTTAGTCTGAAAGTGGTAATTGCGGACGACTTTATTTCTTTATTACTAATGTTTGATCTAACTACTGACAGAGTGTTTTTATTAAATTTATAAACGGTAACTGTTTGTGATCCAAAAAAGTATGAGTCTATTTTACTATAAATATTTACGAATAGTGTTCTTAAATATAAGAATATTGCAAACATCTCGATGTGAATAGATAGATATAAGTAATATCTTGTAAACAACGTGTCGAAATTTTTTTTAAAACATTAATTTTTCGTAATATAATGGAACTAAGTTTTTTTCAAAATCCGTAAAATTACCATATTTAATTTAAAACTAGGCAACAAATATTGCACTAAGCTTGCTACCTGTGATTTTACACAAACTTACCTGTTCACTAACCAAACAATAGACAAGGGGTTACATAGGATTAGAAGTGAGTATTTATTCGAAAGTCGTAAAATTGTTTTGACAGATTTGTTTTTAAATGACTTAGACAACTAAACATACACGCAATTTAAATTTCGTTTAGGTAAATGCCAGCCTTTTAAGCAGTTGAAACAAAAAAAATTAATTCCGAAGGGCTGTAGAATGAATCATTACACTAAGCACGTTTTAGAAAATAGGTAATTTACGTTGCTTACTTAATTTTTTTTTTTAAAGAATATATTTGAAGGTATCGCTAATTAAACACCATAGCTCGATTAATTATCGAATCAAAATTTTGTTTAGGAAATGTTTACAAAATAAAATTAGAAATAATTTTGATTTAAAAAACGTCTACAAGCAATAACTTTTAAATTAAATCAAAAAACTAAACATGGTTATTTGGGTTGACTGATTATTACTTATTTTTAAATAAATCTAACCTACTAATTATTGTAAGTTATTAAAAAAATCATTAAACTCTCTATTCATAATATTTAGTCTTTACAAAATGTATATGTATTTTATGACGTTTCATTGTTTTCTGTAGTTAATATAAAAGTGAAAATAAAAACTAAGGCAATTCTTATTGTCAACGTATATATTTAGTTTTTTGACAAGAATTTATTACATAATTATAATTAAGATACCAAGCTATAGTTTAAAATTAAATGAAAACTTTTTTTTAAATAAAGGTATTACTATATAAATAAATATAAGAAATCAATAATGGGTGTGACCTCCATTATTATTGATACATTCTTAGAAGCGTCTGCTCATTGACGCTATCAAGGTATCAATATAATTAATATTAATCGTTTCCCATGCGGTATCAATGGCTGCAATTAGTGCATTACGGTTTAATTGTATAAAATATAATTATACACAATTTATGTTCAAAATATTTTTTTGATCCGAATAATAATTACTGAGATATATCAACCACGTTACAAATTGTTGTAACAATATCTCCTCCAATATAAAGTTTACAAAAAAAGTTGTGGTAGAAACGTTGCTGGAAAGTCTATTGTCTATAGATTTTGTTTGAACTATTTTTATCTTCGTGATTTCTAGTATGTCTAATTTTTTTTAAATTGTTCATCTATCTCTATTTCTTTTCTACTACGCTTCTAATGTTCCAAGTTGCTATAGTTCCCATCCTCTTGTATGTTTTGGGTTTTGTTTATTTTGTATCAGTATTTTCCCCATGATACTGATAGTGATAGTATGACACATTTCCATTACTCCAATTTTTAATTTCGTTAGGTTGTTAAGTTTTTTAAAAGAATTATTGTGTGTTTAATCCCACGCCAGACATTTTATATATTTAATTTAATTTAAAAATACAAGTTTGATTGATTACTAAAAAAATGTATTTCTAAAATATTGTCAGTCAAACCTTGAAATAACTTAGATAGCCATAAAGATAATAAAAAAAACATTAAAAATGAGAGGTAATTAAACCTCTTTTGTCGTTTAAAATTTGAGCTTAAAAGATGTTCCCGTAAAACCAAAAATAGTCCAGTTTTTGGATTTTATTAAAACAAAATAATAAAGAAAGATTCGGGGTGGCTCGTTTAGTTGGAATGCACTGTATAATTTACAGCATAAGTAAACGTTTCTTGTCAACACTGATTAACTTACAAATATATTATTTTGTTACGTGTAGTAGTTTTTATTTCACTTTAAAGTAGTGCAATTACAAAT
Organism: Abscondita cerata; assembly: GCA_030710515.1. NCBI lineage: Eukaryota > Metazoa > Arthropoda > Insecta > Coleoptera > Lampyridae > Abscondita > Abscondita cerata. Next base: position 481,347 of record JALBCR010003192.1, read on the forward strand.
TAATTTGTTTGCATGTGAAAATAAGAATGAAAGTGGAAGTCATCATAAAATCAATTAAGTTGCATTCTTATAATAAAATTTTCTAATTTAATTGATTGATTTAAAGGAAGCTAATTTTTTTACTGTACTGGTTTTTTGTTTCTAAAAACTTGAAAAAACTTATAGACAAATAAATTGTTAAATGATAGAAAGTATGAGAATCTCCTCTGGTTTAACCATCTATGCTCAAAATGTAATGATTTATTTTAAGTATGTTATCAATACCACACAAACCTACTTTATTTGAAAAGGTAAAAATTTTTTTGACTAAAACGCGTAGAAAATATCACTTCTTGCAACTTTAGTTGTATAATTGTCACCTGTTTTATTTGTCTCGGCTGTCACATCTGGACTAAAACACATTCGTCATGAAAAATCTTTGGCATTTACAGATTATTTTAACAACGTATACTTCATTAAGACACAATTTTTTTTTAAGTCGATGTTATTTGTCAATACAACTGTCGTTATAAGCGATATGGTGGGAGTTTGTCTCGGCTATGACCCCAGGATTTGAGGTAAATCTCTGTCCTAGGAGCATTTGGACTGATATTCTTACCTTTCTCAAGCAAATCAATAAATGACATATTTTCACAATAAAAAATACGGAGGCCAAAAAAACCTTACCGGAAGACTTTTGTGATTTTGATCGCGTCGGACGGCTTTTAGTGGATGCTGCCCATTGAGCTCAGTGCCGATGTGATTCCAAAGCATAGTGGTAGATCCACGATTCCTCCATGGTAACATACTGAAAAAAATCCGTTTATTACGATTAAGCAGCTCCAAACAGTGCTTCGAATTATTGACGCGTGTAAGCTGTGTCCCGCAACTTGACTATTGATTCTCTCAAAACAATTTAATTTATGTTTTTGGAACACTTAACTAATAAGGGCGACCAGAACGTTTAGCATAATTCATATTTCTTCGACCATGTTTAAATTCAGGAAACCAACGTTCGACTGTTGCGTTTGATGGAGCAAAGTCCCTATAACACTTATCAAGTCATTGTTTTGTTCATACGGTATTCTTCCCATCAAAAGGAGAGTTTAATAAACTCACAATTTTTTTTTCTATTGTTTAGACGATCACAGTAATAGCGTCGCTAAACAACTGTAACTTTAAAAACAATAATCCGATTTATATGAAATTCTGACACCTATCGTTTAAAAGGTGGTATTTTATAAAAATTATATAAAGTTTTCTTAGTTGTTTGGGGACATAATTTTGTTTTAAAATAAAAATTGTGTCTTATTTTAGTGTGCCTAAGTTTTCTTTGAGAAATTTTTGGCCAAGACTTTCGTTTAACAATATCACTTTTTATTTCTGCGAAAATCATTTAAAAATAAACAAGTCATATATAATTCTTATTGTGTGCTCTTCTTTGCGCTGGTGTCTTGTGATTGTGTGTTGCTTGATTAATCATCATTTGCAGCAGTTTACCACAATTTCTCCAATAACCCAATATAAAAAGTTACCTACACTAAAGAATGTCTTAACGAAAATGTTTTATTTAAAACACGAGGCTATAACTTTCTAAGGCACCAATCGACTTATGTTCAGTGTTGTAACACCGATAACCGAGGAACTTGGGTTTAAAATTAGCAAATTTAAAACGAAAACCAAGAAACCAAAGTGAGAAATACAACCCAAGAAACCTAAAATTGTAAAAACACAGATCCCAACCACCGCAAAGAAACTAAGCCATTTTATTATTCAAACCAAAAACAGTTTTATCAATCAAACAATCTTGATCAATTCTATGGGTTTATAGTATGTTATTACAATAAACGTGAGTAGGGCACTCTCAATAGAGTCAGTTCGTTATTGATCTATGAAAATTTTTGACCACTTTTTCTTAAGTGGTCCAATGAGAGGATCTTATGTCAGAGGTATTACAAGTTCCAATATCGTTTGATGCATTGCAACATATTGATTATCTCAATTAAGTAGGGAATATCAAAATACATATGAAGAGTTCTGTTAGATACACACCAAGGAGCAGAAGCGCTGGATAATATCAGTGTTGGATCAACTTGCACAGCACCATAACTGTCAACCGTAAGTTCATGTTGGTCGAATTATATACCTGTGTAAGAAAACTTTGTTGGTTAATAATAGATGATCCGTTTATTTACATTGATTCACTTTGATTCTCTACTGTATTAGCAACTGCTGTATTTTATTTAGTTGGGTCTGTAAGTTGCTGATCCCACTACCGGATCTTCATTGCATGTAAGTATCACCTTGTCATTTACGAACCAATTTTCATTCATGTTGTTATTAGTAGGTCATAGGTGAATAGATGACATAATAGAGGCCCTAATACCCTGAGGTATTTTGAATTCATAATTTGGGATACTTCCTTGCTATACTTAACTTGGAAAGTTCTGATTATAGCAGTAGATAATACTCGTGTGGCAACCTTTTCTAATGTAATCCTCTATGCCACTTTACTTTTTAGTTTAGAATGCAGTTTAAATTATGTTAGTTAAACGGTGACTTTGTTGAATATTTGAGTGCTGCTGTCTAAAGTCAAATTGGTAGTGAGGCAGCTATGTTTTTTGCAGTGAATTTAATGAATACAATGTTAGATTAGTTTTGTTACCGAAGGCAGAAAGCCAATAGGACAATCGGAAGTAATCTCGTTAGGAGGTGAGGGATAAGGAATATTTGTGCAAATGTTAGTTACAGCGGCCAGTAGGTGGCATTAAGAATTATGTTAAAGAGGATTTGTAGAAAACGAATTTTCTGATCAGATAACTGTTTAAGTACAATACAGTTATAAGGTCGTGGCTTAGAGTTTTTTTTAGCTATATTATTTCGTGTTTAATCTCTTAAGAACGAATTTTACGTACCGGTTTGAAGTTGAATAGAGACTGTAGTTCTTCTTCGAAATCCTCATTTATTTTATCTGGAGTGGAAAACGGCTTTTATTAACGTGCACATGGTTATGCATTTTCTTTATCAGATCGTAACCATCTTGTTGCTTGATCACGTATTAGAAAAATATGATTTTTTTTCAAATTAAAAAGCATTTTTGATCAAGATAATTTTTGATATAGTATGAAATAAAAATACGAGGCAGCGAGTAAAAAAGTACATATTAGCAAAACACATAATAACTAAGGTATCTCAAATGTAGGAAGTAACTAGAAAATCATTTAGCGGCCCCGTTGCAATAATTTCTTTTGTATTATAGGCAAGAGTATAAAACATTAGGTCCACTTCGCTACAAACCTTTCGCAAAATCTCTAAGAAAAATAAATTCAATTCAGGTTTAGTCATAGTGCAACCAGTCGAAAAATCCAGTAGAATGGGGATGGAAAAAGAGTAACTACCACAAAGGGCCCTGCTCCTAAAACACTTTTGATATAGGGCTAACGTTCTCTGTAATATGCTTCTTTTGTAGTAGAAACTCAGGTAAAAACGCCCCAGAAGTTTTATCCGAATCAGGTGACGAGTATGCGGAAGATGATAGTTCTTCAGAAGATGGGGTCGGCAGTAAAGAAGATTCTTAGGTAGACATCGATTAAGATCAACCTGGTCTGTCTACAAAATTGGAAAAAGATGAAAAATTTAGCAACAAAATATTAAAATCTTGACAGATTGCAGATAATGTTTTACTTTATATTGTTATATATGAAAAACTATTAATCTGACAAAACAAATTTTATCTAGAAAATAAAGCAACTTTAATGCTCTATATTTTTTTTAATAACTAAACACATTGCCAAAATTCTTGGACCCCCTTATGTTTGTCCAAATGAAACACTATTGTTAGAATATTACTAACATAAACGAAAAACAAGGCATAATAAAATGATTACCAAAGTTTTAAATCAAGAAAAAAATTATTTTAGAGCAAAATAAAAATGCATTAAATGTGCATAGAAACAATAAAGGCATTAATGGTATCCATTGGGATGTTGTTCAATAATTCTTGGGCTACGACTGGAGGGTGATAGGAGGATTAATTCTGTTTGAGATTGCTTGTCCAACAAAATTCCACATGTGCTCAATGGGATTCATGTCTGGCGAATTTGCTGGCCACGGTATTCTTGGAATATTTTGAATCTCTAGTGAATTTGTTCTTGTGCGATAAAAATAAAATTGGCTTTAGTTTGAGAGAGAATAAATAATGGGTTCAATAATGTTTTGAACGTATCTATTCACTGCCATAGTATCTGGAATGGAAATAAGCAGCGTCCTATAACCATACATTATGCCTCCTCAAATCATTACGCTTTCTCCTTATTATGGAATAACTTCTCTGGCAAAAGTTTTTCTGGTCACCCTGGCCCTCTCCAAACTCTGTATCGCCGACTATCATTAACTAAACCAAATCTGGTTTTGTCCGAAAAAAGGACATTTCGCCACGGAGCTAAAAGTCAGTGTCTGTGTTTTTGTGTAAACTAGCAGTTATATTTCTGGGAAGTAGCCTGGGTACTTTTAACAGTCTCCGCTTATTGTGGTACTGAAAAAGAATCAAGCATACGTTTTTTGAAAATGAGTTTGGATAGCTGAGAGCATTATGGTTCAATTTCTACGTATATAACCTGCTACATCTTCTCTTGCATTAGTTACCCTAAAACGCCCAGTTTTTTGTCTCCAGTCTACTTTGTTAGTTTCTTGGTACAAATACACTACTCGAATAAATGAAACGCGGGAAATCTCTAGTCTATCAGCGATTTGATGATACGGTAGACCCTCACCATGCAAAGTTACTATTTTTGCTCTATTGAACTCAACATTCACTTAATTGTGGGCAATTGTTTTTATAAACATTTTTTGATGCCTATAGCAACGGTGAAGTAGATAAAGGTTAAATGTACGAAAAAACAGTATGATAAATTTACGAGGGAGTCTAAGCATTTTGGCGATGTGCGTTTTTTTTATCTAAATCTTAATGAATACGTTAAACTTAACAATTCCACTAAATATAAAGTTTTCCTCACCTTTTGCAAGCTGAAACCTACCTATTGACTGGACTATAACATTGATTTGTTGGAATTGTTCACGACTGAGTTCCACAAGAACAAAAACAGCTATCAAATCACTATTGATGTTTTTCCCTCTTACGTAATTTACAGCAGGCAATTTAAGATTGTTTTTGAGCTAACTTCATCATTAACATGTTAATTTTTGAAAAACTGTTTAACACCTACTACCTGTTAATGAATTTTAAATTATTATTAGAGTACTTTTAGAGTAAGGTGGCATAAAGTTGTGGCACTAAATGTCCCACTAAACTACTTGTAATGGACTCTATTATGACATTAATTTGAAATTACTGTAATTAATGTCTACATTTTTTAGGATTTATTCTGGCAGATGCTGGCTACGACGTCTGGTTAGCGAACATGCGTGGAACTGAATACTCTGAACAACATGTCACACTTACGAAAGACGACATCCAGTTTTGGAACTTTAAGTAAAATCAACGCGATTAAATAAGTTAACCGATCATTAAGCTTGAAATTTGCAGTGTTGACGATATTGGTCTATACGAGATCACAGCGGAACTAAATTATATAGCGCAAAAAAATCCCGAAAACGGCAAGATTATCTATATAGGACATTCGATGGGAGGCACGACTGCATTAATGTACGCATCCACTTTTCCCGAAGAGGCTAAGAGTTTAGTCAAGTTATTTATTTTGTTAGCGCCTAATGGAGGGGCGAAAAACACGAAATCGATATTTCTAAGATCATCTGCAATTATTATGAATAGTATAATTGTAAGTTTCTGAAGATTAGATTTGTTTAATTAGGTTTATTCGTTTATTTTATTTGCAGAATATATTTATAAATACTGAATTTGCTAAGTTTTTAGCAAATGGTGCCATTCCTGATCAATTAGCATCATCAGCATGTTTACAAACACCATTTATAATGAACGCGTGCATTAACATACTAAACTTAGTTATTATGGGACTTCAAACAAAACGGATGCTGTAAGTATGAGAGTACAAGTATCGAATCCTAGAATAACCAATGTCTATATTGTTCAGAGCATTCCTCCAATTTTATTTAATCAATTTCCGTCTGGAACAAGTTTGCCAGTTCTTAAACAAATTGGTGATACAACAACAATTGGGCTAAGAGCATACGATTTTGGAAGAAGCAACTTAGAAAAATATGGCACATCACTCCCACCCATTTACAATGTTTCAAAAATAGAAGTGCCAATTTACTTGGTGCATTCAAATTCGGATGGTGCTATAACAAAAACGGTAGGTATATGAAGTAAATTGATTTATGGGTTAATATTTAATTTTTAGGATACTGATATTTTGTTCAATCGGTTGTTACCGCAATCAAAAGTTTTTGGTAGATACGAAATTGTAGAAGAAGATTTTAACCATAACGACTTTTTACTTGGAAAAACTGCTAAAACAGTTTTGTATGACAAATTGTTGCTGCTTATGGATAGTATACTTTATCATTAATTTAATAGTAAATACAGGTAATTTTAAACGTATTTGACAAAACATTTAAACAATGAAACTTAACTAAAAAGTACAAAAAAATTGTTTTGACTTAAAAACAAGAACATTGCTACGAAAAAACCAAAAATCTTGTTTTAATAAAGTTTTAAAAATTTTTTTGCTTGTTTCCCTTAATAATAGTATTTTTAACTCAAGTATTATGTCTATACACACCATTGGTAGTGTTTGGTCCTCCCAGTGAGTTTGTTATTAACAATTTTGTTTATAGTAATATTAAAAAGGAGGTGAATGATGACAAATTCTCGTGGAATACCTTCACTAGCTGAAATTATTTAAAACGTCTTCTTGTAGCATTTATTCTTAAACAGGTAATCATTAATAAATCTCCTAGGTTATTTTGAAAATCAAACAATCAAAGCATTTAGAAATGATCTTTACGGAGATATTTGAGAACGCAGAGACTACAACTATTTTTCAATAAACCGAAACAATAAATGTTCACATTCTAGATAAAGGCGATATACATGTCCTGTTATCGACACTTTTGCAGGGTATCTCCGTTATTATTGCAGTTCGAGTTTTGGGGTTTTTGCGAACTTGTGTCAGTTTTTTGTAAAACAAACGATGGCGCAGACAGATTTATCATCCCTCTCTTCGTTTTTGAAATACAGAGTGAAGTTGAAAAGTGTGAAAAATATGAAATAATAACTGATAAGGAACTTACGGCGACAACAAATCTATTGCAAACAACAAGAAACTTCACCATGGAGTAAAGTGTGCAGAAAATTGCAAAACTTCAGGCACTTACATCAATAAACAATAAAGAATATCTCGCACTACCAGTAGAAGCCAGAAAAAATAAGGATAGAGATGTACTAAATAAAAATTTCCTTTAATAACCATGGCGAAAACAAGATAGATGAACCGCTTTTAGTAGAACGACTGCCAAACTAGAAACAAAAATCAAAATATAAGATCGATAATAATATATGAAAATCTTTCAAATGCACCAAAAAAATGACATACACATAGTTTTTGAATGCAAGAACTGAACCCCTAAACTGAAACAATAAAATAGACAGGTTGTTCATAAACTTCCTGAAAGTAAGTGTTATGAAAAACCGGTACAAAAAACATTTTATAGATGATAGATAATGAAAAATTAAAATGATTTTATAAAAATCCTGCATGGTAGAAAATTAACTAAGGATTTACAAAATTAATAAAATTATTTTCCTTCAATTAGGCAAGCAACTATACTTCTAAGCAAACGACATTGTTTGTTTTACTCCCACTAAGTTTGTATAAGATAACAAGGTAAATGGAAATATTTTTAGGTTTTCCATAGAATTAATAACTGTCTCATCATCCTTTACTTATGTTATTTATTCAGCAAGCAGTAACCTTTCTTTAAAAAATGTAGGTACCTAATTTTCTTTTAACAAGTCGACTGCAACTGCATGTTGTGGTACAAATAAAATCATTTTATTGTCTTTGAACGTTCTTTTCTTTTTTTATTTCCCGTTCAAGTTCATGTAAAACATTAACATCGCAGTCAGACTTTTGCGGTAATATAGCAACTGAAATTTGATGTTGTCCTACATTAGGAATAAGTTGCGCAGAATTGTCAATGTTACTAAATCCAATCAGAAGAAGTTGTTTCAAAACTTCTTGCCACCTGCAATTTAAATGCGTTCTTCTTTTCTAGATGATAGTGAGTTGAGTTATCTTGTTATCCAGGAATTCAATAACGGAGTTTTTGGTTTAAGACGGAAGTGTTTTGCTTCTTGATCAAAGTTTTTCTAAAAGTGAAGATAGCATTTTATCAATTCATCGAATGTTTCTATAAGTTATTTGTTTTCAAAATAAAAAAAAATAAACAATGTTCTTTCGTCCTGGGTGTGCTTCTTTCCAATTAGCTAAGATATTTGTTCAAGCTTTTTTGCTGTTATTTGCTTCTCACACTCTCAGTTCCACCTATTTTTTAAATTTTTTGTATTTCCTCTTTCCCGTTGTTTGTTCCATTTTTATCATTATTTTTCTGTTTCTTTGGCCACCTCTCCCGATGTTTATGTTTCTTCTTCCATTCTCTCTTTATATCTTTTAATATTCTTTTCTATCTATTTTTCTTCTCTAACATTTTTTCCCTTTTTCTTTTTCGCTTTTCTTCCCTCTCATATCATCATGATCTCTTGTTATCATTGGAAGTCTGATTCTACCTCTTCTCCAATTAAAAATTTATTTTCCTCTATTTTCAGCAGCAAAATAGAATTTTGTTTTTCTTTTATTTTTTCTTTTTTGTTAGTTCTTATAGTTTTATTTTATTCACTTAAATTGACTTGTTAACTCAGACAGGCAAATTTTATTATGGTACAAATCTATTAGGTACAAATATACTAAGTGACATAGAAAGAAGAACACCCAGTAATAATGAATTTATTTGAACAATTTTGGTATACTAGTGTATACATATTAGATTAGTTAACGATCACAATTTGATAGAAATTAAACTGTTAACTTCTTCAAAAAACTTAATAATGTGTTGCTTCACCACGATGTCTTGTGCACTCATTAACACGTCTGAGCATACTTCTAATGAGGTGATCGATTTCTTCTTGAGGTATCTCATCCCATGCTATCTGTAACTGATGCTGCAAAGCCGCTAGAGTTTGTGCAGGATGAGGTAAATTGAGTAACCTTCTTCCCATAATATCCCAGACGTGCTCGATGAGCGAAAGATCGGGAGATCTTGGTGGCCAAGGCAACAAAACAATTTGATTGGCCTCAAAATGAGCCAAAGAAACCCTAGCAACATGAGGTCGTGCGTTGTCTTGTTGGAATGTGCTGTTGGGGATGGTCTGAATATAAGGTACAATATGAGGGTCTACGACCTCCTGGATGTAGCGCGCAGAGGTCATGTTATCTCTAATGAAGACCAAAGGTGACCTACTTCCAATAGCACTAGCTCCCCATACCATAAATCCAACTGTGTGGTGCACATGCCTATTCACAGAAGATTGGAGATCTTGTCTTTCACCGCGCCGTCTTCTCACCCTTGCACGACCGTCATGCATACCCAAACAGAATCTGGATTTATCACTAAAGACAATTGAATTCCATTTTTGGTCCCAAATTGCCCGTTCTCTACACCACGCTAGACGATAACGTCGATGCTCTGGAGTCAGTGGTAGCACAAATAGGGGACCCTATGAAAAGAGCCCAAAGGTTCTAAAGCTTATCGCGCATTAGACCGGCACGGCACGGCACGGCGCTGCCCAGCGCTGGACAGCGACGCCTGAAGGCACCGCGCATTGTTCCGGCTGCAACAGACAGGTTGCGTGCGTGCGTTTTCTTTTTCAGTTTGATTGAAGTAGTGACTGATCGATCATGTTTGACAGTGATAGTTCTGATGAAGAATTGAGCGTAGTGACTACGTTATTAGCAGATGAGGAAGAGAAAACAAAAGTAAAAAAAAAATGTGGGTTCATCCCATAAATAAAAACGATCAAGGTTTGGAGAGTTTCATCATCTGTTTGACGATCTGAAACGGGACGAAATAAAATTTTTCAGTACTTTAGGATGTCGTATGAAAAATTTTCTGAATTAGTTGATATACTACAGTCGGAATTGACATTCCAAAATACTTCATTTCGAAGAGCTATATCTAAAGAAGAAAGGCTGGCTGTAACATTAAGGTAAACACCATTTAGTAAATCATGGTGTGTTTCATTTATATACGTTTATTATATATTTGATCGATTTTTAATGTGAAACGAAAATGATACAGTCTATTCTTAGAACAAAAATATTTTAAAGTGGATAATCTTTAATACTTGATTGGTTAAAAATAAAACATTGTCACCTTTAGCACTGCGAAGTATTATTGTCAGTGTTTGGAACACTTTCGTAATCATCCGAAGAGGAAGGCAAAGTTGTTATTTGTTGTTGAGAATATCTTGAGGAATCTTGTGTGGCCTGTGGTTGACGATATACATGTTGCTGTAAGTTTGCAGAATATGGCGGCAATTGAAATGGTTGCTGATGTTGCTGATACTGAGTTTGTGACCTAGTTACCTGATTTGCTTGACAAAATTGTCCGAATTGAGAGGTTTGCTGAATCTGAGTGGAAAAAGCTTCTCCTCGACTATTCATAGAGTTAATATTCAAATTTCTTGTTTCTGCGTCACTTACTATTCCGAATATTTTTGATTTGACTTCTATTTGCAATTGTGGAGATAACGTTTTCACCGTTGCGGCAATGCAGTCGAAAAATTTTGTAATAGTCTCTGCCGGGGAATCTGATTCAAAAGCTGGATGTTTTCTGTTACTTTTTTCATTCAAATAATTTTGAAGTACTTCTGCAGTTGATAGGTTCGTTTTTGATTTAGGTTTAGACTTCCGTGACGTTGAAATTTTCGATTTGTCTGAAACATCAACACTGCAAGGTCTTGAAATAGAGGAACCACTTGCATTGCTGGCGGGACTGGCAACATTATCAACATGGTCTTCTTCGATATGATAATTTTCCTGCTCGTACCTTTCACTTTCTGATGAATCAGAATCATCAACATTGCTGATTTGCTTCCTATTTGCCATGAAAGGCCGAAGAAATGTCATTTGTTTGTCATATCGCCACAACCTTTTTTTTAATGATCCTTGTCCACTTTTAGTTTCCTGCGACTTCAAAGACTTTCGAAAACTGTCTCTCAACGAAGCCCATCTTTTTTTACATTCGGAAACTAAAAAAAAAGAACTTAAAACCCACATTTTTGCTATTTAAATTGTGTTTTGTTTTAGATTCTTTGCTACAGGAGACACGTTTCGAACCATTGCGTTTAGTTACCGGCTTGGAGAAACAACAGTTCGTGAAATAGTTTATCAAACTTGTGATGCTATATGGGAAATATTACGACCACTGGTCATGCCATCTCCTTCAGAAGAAATATGGAGAAAAAATGAACAAGAGTTTCAGAGATTATGGAATTTTCCAAATGCCGTTTGTGCCGTCGATGGAAAACACGTAGTTACTGATAAACCGCCCAATAGTGGCTCCATGTATTTCAACTATAAGAAAACGTTTAGCATTGTTTTACTTGGATTTGTGGATGCTCATTGTAAATTCACTGCAATTGACGTAGGCGCTTATGGAAGAAACAGCGATGGAGGAATTTTGCCAATTCGACAATCGGAAAAAATTATTGGCAAATGTGTTAAAATTACCTCAAGACAAGCCTTTACCTGGTACTAATGACATGATGCCTCATGTTTTCGTCGGAGATGAGGCTTTTCCTTTACACAGAAATTTAATGAGACCATATCCGGGAAGGGATATATTGAATAACGAAGAAATTAAAATATATAATTACAGACACAGTAGAGCCAGACGAGTATCAGAAAATGCTTTCGGAATTTTAACAAAAAGATTTCGTATTTACCAAAGACACTTGCAAATTATTCCTGAGCACTTGGATAAAGTTGTACTTGCTACATGTTGTTTACATAACTTTCTTCGAAATGATACATGCAGTTGGACCGAAGCAGACGAAATTACTCAACCTCCACAAGGTTTAAGAAATATATCTGGAATAGGAGGATCTTCAACTAGAGATGCATTGGAGACTAGAAATAAATTAAAAAACTACTTTTCTGGTGTCGGTTCAGTGCCGTGGCAAACAGAAATGGTTAGAAAAGGCAAAAGAAATATTGAATAGTTGGTTTGTTTTTTTTTAAATATGTGCTAGGTTATTTCAGTATTAAAATATAAATAAAACACAGAAAAATACTTACCGGGTTTCTGCATTTCTTTTGCAATTTCCTCCCATATATTGTCTTTTATTTGTTGGTTATGGTAGTTCTTGCTGGATACATCATAAATGTCCGTATATTTCTGAACCAACAATATTAATTTTTCCTCGTACATTTCAATTATATTAAAATAAACTATATTATTATTAATATAAGAATACAATACATGTGTATCTCCATCAACTTCTATACAAAACTGCCACACACTGCAAAACAATGACAAAAACACGTGATTGAATCAGCTAAAGCCGGCCGATACCGATAGGTGACCCGCACACTTGTCCGTCACCGCACAGCCTGCCCCGTTTTTTGACGGAAAGGATCGGAGGCGAGCAATCCGTTCCGGCGACATCCGTGCTGTGCCGTGCTGTACCGGAGTAGTGCGCGGTCACCTATTTATCTGCATTAATTTAATCCTGACCGTTTTTTGACGGGACGCGCCGTGCCGTGCCGTGCCGGTCTAGTGCGCGATAAGCTTTATCCGTCTATAAACGGTTTGCATCCTAATCGGTCTTCCATGTTTTTCAAACCGCTGGTCCGCAATCGCCCGTGTAGAAAAGAAGCGGTCCCGTAAAGCCAATAGTCTAAGACGGCGATCTTCGCGTTCTGTGGTTCTTCGACGACGTCCTGTACCTCTCGCTCTTCGTGTACGGCTCTCTTGGTTCCATGCCCGAACACAGACTGCCACAGTGTTTAAACTCCGTTGCGTTCTAGCGGCTATATCATTGTGGGCATTGTGATTGAATTAAAGAAGCTCTTTGAAATGACAACTGTACTTACAAATGCTCATTGTTTTAGGGCTACTTAATCGTAAGTGTTTTTGAATGAGGTTACCAAAACAACCGCTAGGGCAATATGGCTGAAAAACTGATCGTTTTTTATCTTAATATAAACAAATATATTCCCAAAAAAAAATTTACAAAATATTCATTATTACTGGGTGTTCTTCTTTCTATGTCACTTAGTATACATTTACTATTATTGGATTTGTAGGGTGTCAATTAATTATCGATAATTCTACCTTCTGTTTAAAACCATTTAAACAGTTAACTAGGTTAACTAGGAAAAAAACTCAACCAGAATATGCAATCAAATCCAAGATAGAATTATTCAAAGACTAGATTCAATCAAAAACTCACAAAAAACCCCGGAGGTACTAAAGCTAATGCGAAAACAGGGTGCAATAAAATCTTAACAAGCATCAACAAACTAGGCAAAGAAGCACTTAGCTAAATATGTACAAAACAATAAACCCTTTAACTTTTTGTTTTCTAATTCCTAATATTTTTTTCAACTTTCTTGATGACTCTTCCAGTACTTCAATTTGTCCGCTTTGCTTCTACTTTAGTCATCTGCATCTTCGAATCATGTGTTTTTCGTTTTGTTATAGCAGCTTATACTATCTGTTCTGGTCAAACCCAATTGCTCTCTTTTCAGTTATAATCTTTAGTGTTTTCATTTTAATATGCTCTGGTATTATTATATATCCAGTGTTTTCCTGCCTAAACCTAGCGTTCATTTTCAATATTTTTTGTGTCATCTCTAACTGACTCTATTTCCATTCCCATATCTCTGCTCTATAGGTATTGAGTAGAGCAGATAAACTACCCGTTTTAATTTTTGACGATAAAATAAACTCTTTTTTAATCAACTTTTTTAAACACAATATAAAAACTTGACTTTAGCAAAAACCAACTGACACTTCAAACTATTTAATAATAACAAAACAAACTCTAAAGGTAACTACAAAAAAATAAGAATGTATTCGACAATAGGACATTGCACTATTCAACAATTTATCAAAAACCAATTTTCTTTCTATCTCTTTCCCAACAACTCTTCCACTCCCATATCTCTGTTTTAACAACATTAAACTATTCACCAATTTATTAAAATCAATCATCTTCTTTCTATTTCTTGCCCAAGAACTTTTTCACCTAATCCTCATAATTGACCTTTTATTTTCTTTCCTTTCCTTGCTAGTTACTTGAACATCATTTTTATTATTGTATATCTTAGGTTTTCCATTTTATTTATTGATTTAATTTGTTCTCCCTTTCTATTTCAATTGTTTTTGATTATTTTCCTTTTGAAATGTCATTACCTTTGTCATTTTTACATTGAATAATAATTTCCATTTATCCAAAAATCATTTTACTGTTTTCATCATTTCCTTTATTTATTTCTCTCTTTTCCTACAATCACCACAACATACACGTACACTAATACCCACACCTTCTTACCCCCTAGTAACTATTCTTCCTCTTTGATATTTCTATAACACATCTTCAAGTCTCCTATACACGCTGTACGTAGGATAATGTTGAGTAAGCATCCCTGTCTAAATCTCTTTTATGTTCCAAATATTTTGCTAATTTTCTCTTTTACTTTTACCCTAATGTATGTCTTTTCTACCACAACTTGTTTGTTTAAACTCTTCTCATGGTTTCTTTAGGTTTTCCTTCCGTCCCTGTAGTTTTTTATTTTTTTATTTTTACTTTAAGTTCTTCCATTGTTATTTTACCACCTGTTTCCTCTCTTATTATTCACACTCTATTTTCTGAATTTATCCCTCTTAATACTTTATTAAATAACATACGTTTTTACTACTGTACATCTGTTTCTCCTTTTTCCACTTTCTATTTTTCTTCCATATTTCCTCCTTTGTCACTCTCTATTCTTTATACTATTATTTCTCCTTTTTTTGTCGTCTTTTGCCAAAATTGTGGTTTATTTTCTTTTTATGCAGTTTTTTCAATACTTTGATCTGTCATACATGTATATCTACTCAGAGTTTTTTATATTTTTGTTTTTTATAAATAACTTTATTTAGCTTTACCTTTGATTTTTGTTGCTTTTTTCTGATCCATTTGTCTATTATTTTGTTTCTGATTATCATTATTCTTTGCCTGCTTAACTTTTTTATTCTCCTTCTCTTCTCTATGTAAAAGAAATCAAATGTAAGGGCTGGGTGATGTGTACTGTTAGGCGGTATACATACATCGACATTGTCGTGTGTTTCTAGTAGTTCAAAAATGTTTATATTCGGTGATAAGTTGTCGATTTTGACTTTCGTTAATCTAGGCATCACCAATTGGAATTCCTGAGATTGAAGACAAGAATCTGGGGAAGGGAGAGACTTAGTTAGAAGCAAGAAGCAGGACAAGAACAGGTAAATCAAATAATAAAAAAAAGTACGGATAGAAAAAGGAGGGATAAAACAAAAAAATGTCTAAAATAGCAGTACTAGTAAAACCGGAGATAATTAAAGAGAGAATTGATATTTCAAAAAAAAGCGAACTATTTGCATCGCAAAATTGAGGATATGTCAGGAGGAGAAAAAATGGGCTAAAAATGATATGGAACGAAGATGAAAACATGTGTGTAAAAAGTACAAACAACTAACAAAAAGTAAGGAGAGAAAGAATGGTAAAAAAGAAAAAATGGAAATAAAAAGTATAAAAAATAAAAGTAAAATATAGGCAAAAAAATCGAAAAACATAAAAAATTGTTAGTAAAGAAATAAGAGAAATAAAAAGTAAAGAACGGAATGGACATTTATAAACAAAAAAACGATAAAATGGTAAAAATGAAAATAAAAGAAGACAAGAGAAGAATAAGAGAAAGGGAAAAATATAAAAAGCAGGTGGAAAGGAATAAACCCGAAAAAATGGAGAAAGCAATAGAAAAAATTACAAGAGGCAGGAGAAACACAAAGAAAGCATTGACAGAATGTGAAATGGAATTCCAAAAAAATTTGAAGAAGGAATAATATGCCCAGGAGAGGAAAATATATGAGGACAGTGTAGAACAAGCGTGGCAAGAAAACTGAGTCAAGGATTTTGAACGGAAAAATGTCAAACGCAGAGATGTTTGTTAAACCATAGTTTGTTTTCAATTCTCATTAGAGATCTAGAGAAAGAATTAGAATAAAATCAGGAAGGAGAAGTTATAATAAGAAGAAAAAATAAGTTGGATAATATTGTGACATTAACGACATATAAAGAAGACATAGAAAGAGTGATTAAAGTTTTGAAAAAATATTTAGATAAAGAAAGCTACAAGCAAATGTGGAGAAAACAAAAATAATTGAATTTAAAAAGAAAAAGAAAGGGAAATGGTGGTGGGGAAAAATAAATAGAGAGAGTAGACAAGTATTTGGTGTAAAGTGAGGATAGATTTCATATAAGAGAGCCGAGACAAAAAGGAAATAAAATAGTAGGGCAAGTGTGGGGATAAGAGAACAGACATTTGGAAAAGATGGATTTTGAGAGAGAACTAGAAGTGTGATGCTATATATAGCAGAGATTTAAGGATGGAAGGAATAGTGAGAACCAGAAAAAATACAAGAAAAATATTGAAAGTGGACAGTCGGACTAGAGAAAGAGACATTGGGTTATACGGTGGATGGAGAACTGAAGCTAGACAAAATACGAATAGTAATGGGAAAAAGAGCATTGAGATATAAAAAAAGTGAAATACAAGAAAGACAATGAAATACTGTATGAATGTTAGAAGGAAGTGGGGTCACAGAAAATAAAATATGGAGAATAAAAAGAAGAAAATATTATTAAAAAAGTGGTTATGGTAAGATAAGAGATTAATAGAGAAAGGAAGATAAGAAGAAGGTAAATAACATCAAGGATTTAGCCACATAAATGTAGAAAAACAGAGCAAGATTGAAAGAAGGTAAATATAATAAGAATTATAAAAAACTAATAACAGAAAGAATTTTAAGCTACATAACAGAAGAAAAAGATTTGAAAGAAAAATAATGCTAACACAGGAAACGAAGAAAAGGGAAATAAGTTATGGATGAGTGATAAAAAAAGGGTGTGCAGATTGTATAGGAATGAATGGGAAAACATAAAATACATCAAGGAAGGATCTCAAAAACTACAACCAGAAGAAACGGGATAAATAATGGATACTATTAGGGGAGAAGAAGAAAGAAATTTAATGAGCGAAGATGAAAACAAATTGAAGATACATAATAAGTATATAGGAAATAAGTTATGGATGAGTGATAAAAAAGGTGTGCAGATTGTGTAGGAATGAATGGGAAAACATAAAACACATCAAGGAAGGATATCAAAAACTACAACCAGAAGAAACGGGATAAATAATGGATACTATTAGGGAGAAGAAGAAAGAAATTTAATGAGCGAAGATGAAAACAAATTGAAGATACATAATAAGTATATAGGAAATAAGTTATGGATGAGTGATAAAAAAAGGGTGTGCAGATTGTGTAGGAATGAATGGGAAAACATAAAACACATCAAGGAAGGATCTCAAAAACTACAACCAGAAGAAACGGGATAAATAATGGATACTATTAGGGGAGAAGAAGAAAGAAATTTAATAAGCGAAGATGAAAACAAATTGAAGATACATAATAAGTATATAGGAAATAAGTTATGGATGAGTGATAAAAAAAGGGTGTGCAGATTGTGTAGGAATGAATGGGAAAACATAAAACACATCAAGGAAGGATCTCAAAAACTACAACCAGAAGAAACGGGATAAATAATGGATACTATTAGGGGAGAAGAAGAAAGAAATTTAATGAGCGAAGAAGAAAACAAATTGAAGATACAGTGCATACTGGGTGTGGGGGTTAGGAGGGAAGTATTGTTATTTTTAAAAATTGTATTTGTTCATTTAAAGAAAAATAAAACAGAAATTTGATTGATTGATTGACTATAAAGCTTTAAAAAATAAACCTGTGTTGCATTTTACTAGGAACCTACATTGGAGTATGTAAATAGTTTAAAAAAATATCTCTATTCTATTTATCTTCTTTAATCAAAATCATATCCCATCTGTAACCGTTAAATAATTATTTAAACAATCTAAACACATAACTACATTTGTAACCGCGGCTTGATACTATTTATTTAAATTTTTTTTAAATTTACTGATATTACTAGTGTGTATGTATGTTTTGTTAAAATTCAGAGTACGTTTACCTGGAGGTCATAAATTCAATTATTAATTAGTTCCACTACATAAAATCAACAGTTATATAGTCTTCATCAAACCTATTTTTTTAATTTCTGGGGATTTTAAGTACTTCAATTGTATTAGTTTAGCTAAATAATGTAACCATAAAAATTTTACAATCATATTCTTTTTAGACACATTAATGTTCTTAATAAAATAAGCATAAGAAATGTGAAGAATTTAAATAACTTGTTTCGATATTTCTAAAGTGTGACATATTGGAACATGACAAGGTAAAGATTACTATAATTAAACGTTATCTAATTAAATGCTCGACAATTTAAAACGTTTAGGCTGGTCTTTTAATATAGTGCCACTTTTAATTTAACGTCACGATTATATACAGTTACCTGTTAAGAAGTAGGGCTAAAGGAGGTCATCAGCCAGTCATCAACGGTAAGTTTTGTATGGTCAAGTTCATGAACACCTGCATAACATAAGAAAAGAAAGTTAGTTAAAAAATTTCTTAAATGAAGCATCAATGGAGTTTTAACTAAAACTGTAATATGGGAAAAATACTAATAGTATATTTTTTAGTGGTTGTACCAAGCGTTTTAACGACAAGGTACGTCCCAAAATGGAAAAAGCAGGTATTTATTTGCGATTATTTATTATCAGTCGTTAATGAATCATAAAATGGTTTCAGGCTTGCGAAATACCAACTTCTCAAAACGAGCATTCCCATTATACATGCGACGACGATGGTGAAGTGAAATGCCTTCCCGGTTGGACCGGTGATTTATGTGATGTGCCCAAATGTCGTCCCGGTTGCGACCCTCTTAACGGATATTGCGAACGCCCAGGCGAATGCTTATGCAAATTAGGATTTTATGGCGAAAAGTGCAATAAGTGCATTCCTCTTCCTGGATGCCGGAATGGGTATTGTAATACAAGCTTTGAATGCAACTGTCATAATGGGTGGGATGGATTATTCTGTTCAGATCGTAAGTGTCATTAAAAAATAAATAATACAAAAAAATGTAATTTATGGTTTAGCAATATGTAGGCCAGAGTGTCATACTACTAGAGGGTATTGCGATTATCCGGGCGAATGCCGATGTCGCTTAGGTTGGGCTGGAAAGTACTGTAAAGATTGTCAGGTGTTACCAGGATGTCAACACGGATATTGCACAAAGCCGTTGGAATGCAAGTGTCATCCTGGTTACTCCGGAATTTTATGCCAAATCCGTAAGAATTATTTTGTGCGCGGTAACATAATTTTACATCTTCCGGTTTTAGCAATTTGTTCATCGACTTGTGACCGAAAGAGAGGGTATTGTAGACGACCTGGTGAATGCAGGTAAGTGTAGTTTTTATATACGACACTGTGACGTTGCGTGTAACATTTTAGGTGCAAAGTAGGATGGTGGGGCAAAAATTGCAATAAATGTTATCCTTATCCAGGATGCGTGAATGGAGGTTGCGAACGACCATGGGAATGCAATTGCAAAGCAGGTTGGGGTGGGATGCTTTGTGATGAAGGTAATGTTACGTATTTTATTATTTTTATTATTATCACACTTTTTAATGCCCAAAAAACAAGGGGTAAATTTTATCTAACTTTAGATGAAATCTAACCCTTGTTTTTGGCCTAAACTAATGCACAAATACATATTTAAAATGACACTGTATAAAGTTAAATTAAAAACAAGTTTTATAGTTTTGAACTTAAAATAAATCAAATTGAATTTTTATAAAAACATCGTTCCCATTAATCTCGAAAATTTAAATTATTAAGAAAAGGAGAAAATGTCATGTTGAAGTTTTCGATTTCGGAATTGTACATGCCTCCAATTATGAGTAGGTATAACATAATACACAATACTGTATTGAGGGACTTAGACCTTGAAGAAGCACCCACTTTCGAGTGCGAAACGTCGCTTTAAGTAACCAGAGTTTTCTTTTCTACACATTCACACCTTTTAAGAGGGGTCCAGGGTCCTCAACACGTGCCTGGGTATAATCGTATAATAAAATGTGGAGTACATTTTTTACAGTTAATTTATTCAATTCTTGTTTGTTGAACATGTTCTGTGCTGTGGTTAAAGATTTACGGAAAGTTATTATTGCTCCAAAGTTTTTGAACAAACATATACAATTTGTAATCGTTATTATATTATAAACAAGCGACTTTCGTTAATACTACCTGTATTTTACATAAACTAGTTTTAAAAATATTTGTTTAGCGGATGTTTACGTAGTTATTACAAAACGTAGGTATTTACATAACACGCACTTAGTATTAGTATAAAATTAACATATTCTATGTTCTAATAAACTTACAAACGTATGTTGTTTACAGAACTAAATTATTGCGAAAACAATCCGAAAACATGTCAAAACGACGCTAAATGCATCTCGTTAATTAAGAGCGAAGGATTCTTCAAATGCTTGTGTAGAGAAGGAACTAGAGGAAGATTTTGTGAAGTTTCGGAATTGTATACATCAACAAATAATACAATTGAGTCATTAACTCAAGCTTCACTTAACACTACTCAAAGTACAGTAGTTTTCACTACAACCGAGCCAACAACAGCTGGAAACGAAACGTTAAAATGATTCTTCAATTATTTATTTATTTATTGTTATTACTATATTATTGTGTGTCTCTATGGAATTAAATAATAAGGAAAAGAAAATTGTTGTTCAATTTGGGTTCCGGTTGTAATTCTACCTACACTTACTTTCTTTACTATTTTTAAGTACCCACATACGCACAGTAGCGGTTTATAAAAAATGATTTATAGCTGATGTGTGCCGTTGATTAATTGGCATCTGTTACGTTACTTACATAATACATACTTTTTGGGATAGTTGTTTGAAATATCAACTTCTAAAGGTAATTATTTTGAAAGATCGTTTATGAATATTATTTCTGATTTTAACAACATGCACTGTAAGTAGAATGAGGGCAGCTCAACCTTGAGATAATGAGGAAAAAGTGAAAGGCAACTAGCCTAATTAGGCTAACAACCTCTCACCTACCTCTCACCTCATCAGGCAGTTCCCTAATTAGGCCTCTCACCTCATTAGGCTGTTGTTGTCAACAGGCTGTTGACGTCAATGGAAAATACGGCCTCTCACCTCATTAGGCTGTTGTTGTTGAAGTTGATTTCCATCATGGCGGATGTTTCGGCGGTCGATTTGAATTTCCAACATGGCGTCTCATCATGGCGTCCTAAAGTTTTTTTATGAATTTAAAAAACTTGGTTGAGATTCGAACTTGCAACCATTGCATTACCCAGCCAAGGCTTTAACCACTAGGCTACGGCGACAATTGAAAGATGGAGTTTGAAGTTTGTATATAGCTGTAAAGGTTGATTAAGATGAATTAATGATGGTGTAAAATGTAGGATAAGACCTGTTGATTAAACATTTAATAAACAAGATGAAAAAGGATAAAAAATATATATTTATCACTCTCATTCATTATAAACTAGTTCACAAACAAAAATAGCAACGACTTAACGCCATTTTGTATGACGTATGATTTAATAAACAAGATGAAAAATGATAAAAAACATATATTTATCACTTTCATACTTATAAACTAGTTCACAAACAAAAATAACACTCACATAGCGCCATTTTTTGATGACGTATGATTTAATAAACAAGATGAAAAGGAAAAAAGGACATATATTTATCACTCTCATTCATTATAAACTAGTTCACAAACAAAAATAGCAATTACGTACAGCCATCTTGTACGACGTATGATTGATCATTTAATAAACAAGATGAAAAGAGGAAAAAAAATTTAAAATTTTTCTTCTCATTATTTTTAAAAACTAGAAAAAAAAACATATATTTATCACTCTCATACTTATAAACTAGTTCACAAACAAAAATAACACTCACGTAGCGCCATTTTGTACGATTAAACATTTAATAAACAAGATGAAAAAGGATAAAAAACATATTTATTACTCTCATTCATTATAAACTAGAAAACAAACACGAAAAACAATTACCTAAAGCGATTCAATATGGCTGTCAAACCAGTATGGCTTCAGAGTCAGTGCTAGATTTAAATTAAAGTTGTTGTACAAGGTTGTTTTTTCGAAAACATATTTTTCAAAATAAGTAATATACGTTTTTCCCAATAACATTGACGTCATGATATCAGAATTGTATAAAAGCGACGTCTTTGTGTCTAACATTTAGTCTTGAAGTGTCTCGACAGTACTTATTTTAAAATGGCTGGTAAATTCAAATTCAACTCTGCCAAGAAGAACACAACTCCTTACCATAGGCCACAATCACCAGTGTACAGACCTTCAGAAGTGGACTATAAAATGTGCAACGATGCTCGAAAATCTTACGGTGTCACAACAGATGAAGACTGTAAACAAAATCTAGAACAACGTGAGAAAAATACACTGCTTAATGAGGTATTTATTCCGCTAAACAAAAGTTATACCAAATCAGTTTGTTTTGGAATGGATGTTTACAATGATTTTAAACCTTGTTTAAAAATAATCAAATCAGGGTTTAATTCTACAGTACATTTTACGTTGTCACAATTTAAATCGTTTCTGGATGAACTTGATGATATCATTGAAACGCTCAACCATAAAGATGTTGGAAAATACGAGTTTGAAGATTATACAATCCACACAACAGAATTGAATGCTGTACGCTTCATATCAAAGAAGAACGATGAAAAGTATCAACTTTATTTAGGTCTTACTTCGCTACAATCTATTAGAAAAATGAAGAATTATTTTACATCTCGAATGCAAAAATTGGAAAAGTCTGATTTTCAATTTTATGAATTTGTTAAAGATGTGGTTAACATAATTGATAAAAAGAAAAATGTTGGTTATCAAGAGTACGTAGATATAGAAGAAATCGGGTATGACGACTTCATTAAAGTGTTGGATGAAAAATACAAGGAGAATATTACATTACAAGATTTAGTTAATAAATTTCCACATTTTGTATCCCTCACAATAAAAATTATATGGAATCTTATGATGATCGGTTTTTGTACAAATAATTTTGTAATTATTTATAATTTGTAAAATAAAAATTGAGTATATTAACACGTTTAATTTAAAAACCTCCTTACTCATCATTTAACTATCGACGAGTAATATGTATCAATTCGAACACCCATTTTCTGCGATTGTTGCAGGCCCCTCAGGTTGTGGTAAATCATATTTCATTGTAAATTTCTTAAAAGAAATAAACGTAGTATGTGATGCTAAATTTGAAAAAATATTCTGGTTTTACGACGAGTGGCAACCCCTTTACAAAAAATTACCTGAAGTGCAATTTCAAGAAGGCTTACCGAGTATGGATCTGTTTAACGGTGTAGAACCTGTTTTAATAATAATTGATGATTTAATGCGTGAAGCAAATGCTTCAATTGTAGATATATTTACAAAAGGTTGCCATCACCGTAATCTAAGTGTGTTTTTCCTAACTCAAAATATATTCCATCAAGGAAAAGGCCAGCGCGACATTTCCTTAAACACGCATTACATTGTATTATTCAAAAATCCGCGCGACAAAGCCCAAATTAAACATTTAACAAGACAGATTTGTCCTGAAAATTCTAAATTTTTAGAAGAAGCTTACATTGATGCTACATCTAAACCTCACGGCTACCTACTCTTCGATTTAAAACAATCTACACCGGATTTAGTTCGTTACCGAAGCTCGATTTTTAACGAAGACGGCGCATGCTGTGTTTACGTTCCGAAAAAGGATTTAAATACACTCGTTCAGATAAATTTGTAATAATCCATCAATAATGCCCAAGGTGCTTGTTAAACACTCTGAACTTCTTCGCGCATTAGCGAAACTTGGAAATAAAGAACGTCTTGCATTGCTAAAATGTGCAGACGATAAACAAGTTCATTGCATCTGCGAATGCGTATACAATACTTTAAAAGGAAAAATTCCTCTATCACGTCACCAGAAATCACGACTTTCGCAACATAAACACATCTTGAGAAGATTAGTAAAACCTGGAGAACCTATCAAAAAGAAAAAGGAAATTTTGGTTCAGCAAGGAGGCGCATTTCTTCCACTTCTCATTGCACCTTTACTAAGTGGAGTAATAAGTAGCATTTTTGGTTAAACATGGAACATGCAAAGAAGATGTTACTTGTACCACCGGAATTAATACAACAAATGAAATCATCAGAAACTGTTGGAAATAATGTATTAACACAACTAGATAACGAGATGTACAATATTTTGAATTCTAAACTTTCTGATCACGATAAATGGATGCAGTATAATCAAGTTCTTCAAAGATACTTACATTTTGCCGATGAAGTTCGACAACCTGTAAGCATACCAATACAAGAAGAATCTATACCAATACAAGAAAAATCTGAAGGCATGTCTGACACTGAAATTGTAGATACACTTCCTACTATGTATAAGAAAAAAGGTGTTAGTTTCATGAAAATGTTAAATGCTTCGAGTGATATAATGTGGGACAAAAACGGAACTGTCGCAATAAAAGGTAAAATAATTCCTTCGTCAAATATTATAGACTTGGTGCATGACGCAATCAGACCTCGAAAAAATACGAGTCCAATAGGTTGGCCACAATTTGCAACGTTTATGAAAGAAGTTAATTTCCCGCACGAACTAATCGGAAATTTAAAACGGAGAAGTGTAGTATCTCCAGTAGAACAAAATTTTGAACTTAAAAACTAGACAACGAAGCGAAAACCTCAATACATCGGACTAGATCAAGAAGTCCTATACAAAAGGTACTCCTGCACGTACAAGAACATCACCACCGCTGAGTAAAACACCATCAACATTTTTAAATTGGGAAAATTTGAAACTGTAATCATGGAATTAAACACGATATATTTCGACCCTGCTAATGAAGTTGGATTTGCTGGCGCAAATTCTTTAATACAAAGTGTAAAAAATAGATATTCAAGAAATGATGTAGGAAACTGGTTACGGAAGCAAGAATCGTATACTGTACACAAACCTGTTAAAAAACGATTTCCGAGAAATAAATATATTGTAAATAATATGTTTCAATTATGGCAGGCAGATTTATGCGATATGCAGAGTATACGGAAACATAACGATAACTACAATTACATATTAACAGTAATCGATGTTTTCACCAAAAAGCCTGGGTACGACCTATTAAATTTAAAACTGCTAAAAACATTACTGATGCATTTACTAATATTTTTGAAGAAGCTCAAAACATTCCTGAAAGTATTCAAACAGATAAAGGAAAAGAATTTATCGCTAGACCTGTTCAAAAATTTTTAAAGACAAAAGCATTACTTTTTATGTAACTAATAATCCTGATGTAAAAGCTGCTGTAGTAGAACGATTTAATAGAACTCTTAAAACAAGAATGTGGCGTTATTTTACTTATTCAAACTCTTACCGATATATTAATGTATTACAAGATTTGGTGTTATCTTATAACAACAGATACCATCGAAGTATAAAAATGGCTCCCAATGATGTCAACGACGAAAACATTTTACAAGTTTGGAAAAATCTATACCATGACGGTGTAGGTATTCAGCGTTCACCTAAATATAAACTGAATCAGCATGTAAGAATTAGCAGAAACAAATTAGTCTTCGAGAAAGGTTACACTGCAAATTGGAGTGAAGAAATATTTAAAATAGTTAAAGTTATAAAACGCAAACCACCCGTCTATCAAATTGTGGATTTAAACAGTGAACCAATTGAAGGAACATTTTATGAAGAAGAACTACAACCAGTTACAATTGATTACAACACAACGTACAAAATTGAAAAAGTTTTAAAAGAAAAAGGTAAAGGTCGAAATAAACAATATTTTGTAAAGTGGAGCGGGTACGGTGAGAAATTTAATTCCTGGGTATACGCTAAAGATTTACAACAATTATGAATTTGGAGAACGAGTTTTACTTGACACTGTTGAGCAATAGTTCCATACACTATTTTCCGAATAATACCACCGCTAATTTCACAACCCAACTACCTAAACGTATAAGGTTGGTTGGAGAATGGGTTGTCGGAGTTTCTGAGCTACAATACCCTTGTTCATTCTTAGCCGTTGGTGAAGCTGAAAACTTAATGTTTTATCGCATTGAACCACCAGATAACGAGGAATATTATGTAGATGATGTATTAGAAAAAGCTGTAAACTTTTTTCTTAAAGACGGTGAACAAATTGTTTATTCTAACGACAAATGGCATATCATAAAAATTCCAGCCGGCAACTATGAAACAATCGAAGACGTTCTGGATATAATTAATAATCACAAGTTAATCAAACCACTAATAAACTTTGAATACAATAAAATAACTAAACGAATTTCACTCACTCTAAACACATTTCTAAGCGTACTAGGATTTTCTAAACGGTTAGCATTACAATTGGGTTTTACCCTGATCAAAATTTGGCAATGCAAAAAACTGCAAAACATCCTGCAAACATATGGACTGGTATACCCTCGCAAATGTTTGTTTATTGTGATATTGTGGAACCTCAATTTGTCGGTGACATTTTATCACCACTTTTAAGAATTGTGAACGTCACTTCTGATAATTATAATTATGGGTGTCACAAAGATATAGTTTACTCTCCGGTACATTACATTCCTGTAATGCGAAGAGAGTTTGAGAATATCGAAATGAATATAAGGACTGAAACGGGTACTGCAATGCCATTCGAGTTTGGAACTTTGAATTTAAAACTTCATTTTAAAAAGTTAAGTAATATGGCTTGTCCGTATCAACAATATTACATGAATCAAGCTGGTAGCGGTATCGGTGCTATTTACAGGGGAGCTCCGTATCAACGAGGGCACGGAATTGGAAGCTGGTTAGGAGGATTATTTCGTTCAGTTCTTCCATTATTTAAATCTGGCGCTAAAGCGGTAGGGAAAGAAGTGTTGAGAACTGGAACTAATATTCTGGGTGATGTCATAGAGAATAAACCAATGAAAGAATCTTTCATAGATAGAACGCGCGAAGCCGGTCAAAATCTGAAACGGAAAGCCGATGTTAAAATCGAAAATTTAATGCAAGGATCGGGATATAAAAAGCCTCGTCAGAAAATATCGAGTCATTCATCACCACTTGTTAACAGAAAAACGTTAAAACCTAAGCGAAAAGTTTCTAATCTTGTTTACAACGATATATTTGGACAAAATTAATAATGGCTTTTCTCCATGCCCAATCTTGTGAATGCGTCAAGTCTGAATTAGATTTATTTGCACTTCCGTCAACTCAAACTTCGATTGAATCGGGAGAATGGATTTTTATAAACCACTATCTTCACTGAGTGACGATGCACCGATTGAATTTGTAGTGCCTGGAAATGGTAATGATTACCTGGACTTAAGTCAAACGATGCTCTACATTACAACTAAAATTGTGAAACAAGATGATTCAATGTTAACAGTTAACGAAGTTGTAGGACCTGTGAACAACTGGATGCATTCGTTATTTAATCAAGTTGAAGTTTATTTAAACCAAAAACTTGTTTCACCACCAAATAATACTTATGCTTACCGATCATACATTGAAACGTTGTTAAATTATGGACCAGATGCAAAAGAATCGCATCTAACTTGTAGTTTGTGGTACAGAGATACACCGGGAAAATTTGATGAATTGACAGAAGATAACGCTGGATTTAGTAAACGTAAAACATTAACATCTACTAGTAAACATGTTGAAATGTTAGGACATGTGCATTCAGATATATTCAATCAAGAAAAATTTTTAATCAACGGAGTTGAAATGAAAATAAAATTTGTTCGTTCAAGAGACTCATTCAATTTAATGGCTGCATCAGGATCTACATACAAAGTTAAAATTTTAGATGCGAGTTTGTTGGTAAGAAGGATGAGAATTAATCCTACAATACTTCTTGCACACACGAAAGCGTTACAATCTGCAACTGCAAAATATCCAATAACTAAAGCGGACGTTAAAGTGTTAACCATTCCATCAGGACTACAAAGAAAATCTTTAGATAATGTGTTCTTGGGTCAATTGCCAAAACGTTGCATTATAGGATTTATATCGAATAAAGCGTTCAATGGCGATTACGCTGTTAATCCTTACAATTTTCAACATTATAAAATTAATTACCTCTCACTATACATTGACGGGCAACAAATACCATCCAAACCACTTCAACCCGATTTTACAAAATCTACATATGTACGAGCGTATCATACATTATTCTCAGGAACCGGTATTCATTTTCTAAATGAAGGAAATGGAATCTCTCTCGAAGATTATGCCAAAGGTTACTGTTTGACAGCATTTGACTTAACCGCAGATCTCACTGCAAATATGAATTTCCAGTGGAATCTTGTAAAAAACGGTTCTCTGCGAATAGAGGTAGGGTTTGAAGATGCATTGGTGGAAACTGTAAACTGTTTAGTATACGCAGAGTTTGACAACGTTATCGAGATTGATAAACACCGAAATGTGATGGTTGATTTCAGTAGTTAAGAACATATCAGTTATTAAACATCGTCTCACCAGAATGGATGCTTTTGTTGACATACAGGGATTTCGAGGAGAAGATAAAAAATTTATTCCTAAGGAAATTGGTATCGTGTCTTCCGATGGACATTGTTGTGAAGTTTTATTTATAAAACCACCAAGTCATTATTCAAAGTTGCCAAATTCAGTAAAACGAGAAATCCGTTATTTAGAACATTATTTTCACGGATTACGGTGGAGTGATGGCTACATTAATTACGAAAATTTTGAAAACGAGCTCGCAAAAATGTTAACACCCTTTAACACAATTTTTGTGAAAGGTAGCGAAAAACAATATACTTTAAAATTTTTAAATAAACCAATAATAAACATGGAAGGGATTGAGTGTCCATCGTTTAAAGTATTAAAGAAAAATATGGAAGCAGTCAAATGTCTTCATCATAATATTGAAAACCCGTCATGTGCATTGGAGCATGCATTAATTTTATGCGAGTGGTCCAGAACTAATGGTAAAGATGTACCAGGTCGAGCTTGCACACCAGCTGAAGAGTATTCCGAGCATCAAGAATGTACAACGCATTGTCTGTGCTTCTAATCAACTTCCACATCGTATACCGAGACCTGCTGCTGTAATTGCAAACACCGATCCGTCAAATAAACCAGGTCAACATTGGGCTGCATTTTTCATTGATGAATATGGAAACGGAGAATACTTTGATTCATTTGGAAGACCTCCTGAAAATAATCACCAAAAATTTTTAGATCGTAATTGTC
The DNA here is from genome assembly GCA_030710515.1 of Abscondita cerata. NCBI lineage: Eukaryota > Metazoa > Arthropoda > Insecta > Coleoptera > Lampyridae > Abscondita > Abscondita cerata. The sequence goes on from JALBCR010003192.1 coordinate 510,881, forward strand.
GAACTTGGGTTTATAATGCTCAAACACTGCAAGATTTCCATTCAGGTTTCTGCGGTCAATATTGTCTCTTGTATTTATTTTTTAAACTTTGTAATATTAACACTTTAGAAAAAAAAACTAACTGATCAATAATTTATTAGGGCTTCAAATTTTTATAGAAAAGACGTTTAAAACCTACTCAAGTAGTTACATTCAAATTTTTCTAATGCGTATAAAAAGATTAACATTTTTTCAAATTTCTTAATAGTTTCAAAAGAAGATGCTTCAGTGTTGAAGAAATTAATACAAAAATGAAATTTAATTCAATAAAAAATTGAACTAACACATACGTTTGTTTGTTTTCTTATTAAGTGCCATTTTCATTTAAGTTCTGGTTTTTTTAAAATAAAATAAATTACTTATTACCTAACACTTTAGATTCCGCCAACTTCTTAATAGATTTAAATATATGCAAATTGTATAATTAAAAACGTAATGATGAAGTTAAACATTGTCCAGTTGTTTCATAGAATTAGTAGTTTCATTTAAAAATTAAATTAAATACGTTTGAATACGATTCATTATTGTAACTATTTTTTCTAGCAAACGAATAAACGATTTATGAGTATATTTAACTAAATAAATCTTTTTTTTATTCGTCAAAAGAAGATGCTGTAGTGTTGAAGAAATCAACCAATGATTATATACCTGTTATCGAAAAAGATCTTAGGTAAAAACTATTCAAGTGTATTAGGTAAAAACTATTCAAGTGTATTTATGCAAAAACAGTCTTATTAGTTTAAACAATTTTAATTTTTGTACAAACTTATACACAATGATTACACAAAAATCAATTTCATATCTTAATAGTTTACAAAATTATTAATTACCTATTTTTGATTTCAAATATTTCCATCATACCGGATGTTTGGTAATACATTGAGTATACATGACAACTATTTAATTTTTTAAATTTTATTTAATGTTCAAAATAAACTTTGCATTATTTCTAGAACGGTTCACTCCATTGCAAGTAGGTAATTAAAATCAATTAAGATGTAGTGAAAAAAACTAACTGATCAATAATTTATTAGGGCTTCAAATTTTTATAGAAAAGACGTTTAAACCTACTCAAGTAGTTACATTCAAATTTTTCTAATGCGTATAAAAAGATTAACATTTTTTCAAATTTCTTAATAGTTTCAAAAGAAGATGCTTCAGTGTTGAAGAAATTAATACAAAAATGAAATTTAATTCAATAAAAATTGAACTAACACATACGTTTGTTTGTTTTCTTATTAAGTGCCATTTTCATTTAAGTTCTGGTTTTTTAAAATAAAATAAATTACTTATTACCTAACACTTTAGATTCCGCCAACTTCTTAATAGATTTAAATATATGCAAATTGTATAATTAAAAACGTAATGATGAAGTTAAACATTGTCCAGTTGTTTCATAGAATTAGTAGTTTCATTTAAAAATTAAATTAAATACGTTTGAATACGATTCATTATTGTAACTATTTTTCTAGCAAACGAATAAACGATTTATGAGTATATTTAACTAAATAAATCTTTTTTATTCGTCAAAAAGAAGATGCTGCAGTGTTGAAGAAATCAACCAATGATTATATACCTGTTATCGAAAAAGATCTTAGGTAAAAACTATTCAAGTGTATTTATGCAAAAACAGTCTTATTAGTTTAAACAATTTTAATTTTTGTACAAACTTATACACAATGATTACACAAAAATCAATTTCACATCTTAATAGTTTACAAAATTATTAATTCAACATTTTTATTAAAAATTTTTTAGTACCTAACACTTTAGATTCCGCCAACTTCTTAATAGATTTAAATATATGCAAATTGTATAATTAAAAACGTAATGATGAAGTTAAACATTGTCCAGTTGTTTCATAGAATTAGTAGTTTCATTTAAAAATTAAATTAACTAAACTATACACGTTGAAAAAATATTAAGACCCGTATGATCTATATTGGAAATACTTTATTTACATTCACGTTAATATAAATATAAAATATGTATATTTTGATTATTCACGAAGTCGTATTTTTAATTTCATCAATTAGAAAATTAGTAAGTATAGTACAGGTCGTGTAACAATAAGTTTTTAGTATATCTTAAAACATATTTAATTGCTTCCTTCAAATTTTTTATATTCGTCATCTGAAGCTGATTGAACATCATTACAGAATCATTCAAGGTTCAGATTATGGGAGTTAACATCTTTTACTTTATTCAATATAAACTCTTGCATTGTGAATAAAGTTTGAAGACTATGATGTTTAATGTATAATTCAAAAATTTCAATGTGATAAATTGCATTTGTCAAACGTGTACATCTCGAGATACTTAGCATTATTGTTATGTGTTCGCCTACATGTTACAAAAGAATCTTATGCGTTATCGTTGTAATGTTTCTTTTGATTTTGTTAGAACCACTACAGTAATAATAAAATGTTTTTTTTTGTAAACGTCTTACACTCTTCCTTAGAATGATTCTCGGTTTAGGCAAATTTTCTACTAATTTAATTGTATTTTTTTTTTGATAGAATAAGATGGTTTGAAATTAATTTCTTTTGATATAACGCGGGATAGAAATTTAGAAATAAAGTATGTTGGTGAAGATTTGTAATTAACTATTGGTCTAATAGGATGGTTGGTTTTATGTATTTTAGGTAAAGAGTATAAATTTGGAATTTTTGGATTTGAGATTTTGATGTTTGTAGAATATACATTAAAGAAACTAAATGTTCCTTGAGTTTCATAAATGATTTTGGAAGTTAGTAAATTAAATTTATTGAATGGTGAAGATTGTAATTTTGTGAAGTCCGATGAGTTAAGAAATAATTGGTCTAAATCTTGTAATGTAATATTCTCCTTGAATTTTTCATCCATTAAAATAGTTTAACCTTATAAGACAGTAAAAGTATAAAAAGAATACAGACTCCACAACATGTTGATCTCATGTTAAAAAATATCTGATTTAATAAATATTTTATCTGGTGTTGTTTTTAAATAATATTCGCAATATAAGTTAAGTTGTCAATAAACTTGAATTGTCGATAAAACATCGATTATTTAAATAAATTATAAATAAGAAACTGAAATAATAATTTTATTGTACATCTTATTAGAAGCTGTAGGAAGTACTTATTACAGATTTTAATTACATAAATAAAATAATGGATGACACAGTTAATCATTTAGAAGTTATAGAAACCTACAACTTATTATTGAGTTGGGATTTCAATAACGTTTTTTATAATTTACGAACTAACATATGGTAAATATTTTGGTTCATTTTGAAAGACAATCGCACTCTCTGCAGATTGTGTGGAGAGATGAATTTTTAATCTTTAAGAGGGTCAGTAGTTTCATTTAAAATCAAATACGTTTGTTAAATTTGTTTGTTAGGCAATCCTTTAAAACAGAGTTTTGCATATCAAACGAATTTTTGTACAATAAAGTTTTTAATTAATTATCTTGTCAAGCAGTGTATTAAGTTTGGGCAAATTTGTTGGTTACATTATATTAGGTATTTTGAATGGTTACATTTTTGGTTTTTTTTAACAATCGCCTTAATTGAGTGACGGAAAAGTTGTTTTTAACTTTCACACAATAGAGATATTCCGTAAACAAATCCATTAGTGGGTTTGTATACCTATATAAACAGCTTGAAATATTGTTTTAAATGTAGATCTTTCCATATCATTAAAATTGGTATGTCTATCGAAAATCGAAACAGGTGAGTATTATTATTAATTTTAATCTTTTAAAATGAATTGTTATCAATTCACGTATTTTTAATGAATAGTTCTCAACTTTTTGAGTATTAAATTTTGTTGTTAAATTGATTCTTGTTAACACTTTTTAAAAATGTTTGTGGTTTTTATTTTTTATTTCAATTTACAGATGTTGGAGACGGTTAACTGGTCGTCAGTATAAAAAAACTCTACGTTTGCAGAAAGAAAATTTTTGGTGACATCGTAAAATGATTCTCAAACTGGTAAACGAATGCTAGATGAGGTGTGCCATTCATAGATGGAACTCTGAAGTTGTAACGTTTCATATTTTTGTAAAATAATTTTATATTGTGTGTGAAACAGAGAGAGAAATAAAATTTGTTTCCTGCTTTCTTTATTCTTCCAATTAAAAATATATGTTATTGGTACTTGTAAATGTGTTGTGTAACAGAGATGCAAATAAAATTTTATCCTCCTTGTTGTTTTTTTTATTTTCCTTAACACATACGTGTATCAAACGTTAATGGTTCGAACCTCGGTATGTTAAAGTTTTTATTTTTTTAAAACTACTTGTTAAATACGTATTGCTGGTTTAAACGTTAATGGTTCGAACCTCAGTATGTTAAAGTTTTTTTAATCAAATGTAAATTTAAAAGTAGTTGTTAAATACGTAGTGGTGTATCAAACGTTAATGGTTCGAACCTCGGTATGTTAAAGTTTTTTTAAAACTAGTTGTTAAATATGTGGTGGTGTATCAAACGTTAATGGTTCGAACCCTGAAGTGTTAAAGTTTTTTAATCAAATGTAAAGTTAAAAACTAGTTGTTAAATATGTGGTGGTGTATCAAACGTTAATGGTTCGAACCCTGAAGTGTTAAAGTTTTTTTTAAAACTACTTGTTAAATACGTAGTGCTGGTTTAAACGTTAATGGTTCGAACCTCAGTATGTTAAAGTTTTTTTTAATCAAATGTAAATTCAAAACTAGTTGTTAAAGCCATGGTTAATGTAATTAACATGTTGAACAGGTATGTTTTTAAAATCATACGTCATAGAAAATGGTGTCATCTGTTTACAAAAGTTTGTGTATCAATCGTTAATGGTTCGAGCCTCAGTATGTTAAATTTTTTAATCAGCCATAACTTTAAAAGTAGTTGTTAAAACCGTGGTTAATGTAATTAATAAAGAAAAATGTTGGTTTGACAGCCATATTGAATCGCTTTAGGTAATTGTTTTTCGTGTTTGTTTTCTAGTTTATAAAAGTATGAGAGTGATAAATATATGTTCTTTTATCCTTTTTCATCTTGTTTATTAAATGTTTAATCATACAAGATGGCGGTACGTAATTGCTATTTTTGTTTGTGAACTAGTTTATAATGAATGAGAGTGATAAATATATGTCTTTTATCCTTTTTCATCTTGTTTATTAAATCATACGTCATACAAAATGGCGTTAAGTAGTTGCTATTTTTGTTTGTGAATTAGTTTATAAGTATGAGAGTGATAAATATGTTTTTTATCCTTTTTCATCTTGTTTATTAAATGTTTTATCCTTATTCAACTTTTTAATCAACAGGTCTTATCCTACATTTTACACCATCATTAATTCATCTTAATCAACCTTTACAGCTATATACAAACTTCAAAGAAAAATATGTTTTCGAAAAAACAACCTTGTACAACAACTTTAATTTAAATCTAGCACTGACTCTGAAGCCATAGTTTAATCATACAAGATGGTGGTACGTAATTGCTATTTTTGTTTGTGATAAATATATGTCTTTTATCCTTTTTCATCTTGTTTATTAAATGTTTAATCATACAAAATGGCGCTACGTGAGTGTTATTTTTTGTTTGTGAACTAGTTTATAATGAATGAGAGTGATAAATATATATTTTTTATCCTTTTTCATCTTCTTTATTAAATGTTTTATCCTTATTCAACTTTTTAATCAACAGGTCTTATCCTACATTTTACACCATCATTAATTCATCTTAATCAACCTTTACAGCTATATACAAACTTCAAACTCCATCTTTCAATTGTCGCCGTAGCCTAGTGGTTAAAGCCTTGGCTCGGTAATGCAATGGTTGCAAGTTCGAATCTCAACCAAGTTTTTTAAATACATAAAAAACTTTAGGACGCCATGATGGGACGCCATGTTGGAAATTCAAATCGACCGCCGAAACATCCGCCATGATGGAAATCAACTTCAACAACAACAGCCTAATGAGGTGAGAGGCCGTATTTTCCATTGACGTCAACAGCCTGTTGACAACAACAGCCTAATGAGGTGAGAGGCCTAATTAGGGAACTGCCTGATGAGGTGAGAGGTAGGTGAGAGGTTGTTAGCCTAATTAGGCTAGTTGCCTTTCACTTTTTCCTCATTATCTCAAGGTTGAGCTGCCCTCATTCTACTACTGTAACAAAAGTAGTGTGTGCGTGAGATTTTGCTTCAAAAAGACCAGATGCAATTTGACAGTCAATAAAGTCACAGAAAAAGGAACACCCATTCAATGCCACGATTGTGTTACTGAAGAATGCCAATTCTTATGAAGAAAAAATCATCTTGTACTGCAAAACAATGTGGTGATAATCAAAACTAATATGATGGACATCCTAGATTGTTTAAAATGTTGAAAAATTTATTTTTTTGTTTGTTGTGGGGGAAATCGTTGATATGCTCCACAACAATTCCCAAATAAAACTAAATATAAAAAAATAAAAATTTTGTTTAATTAATTTTTTTTTTTAATTTAATAGATGTGTGACTAAACGAGCAATGTTTTTAAAGTGATTTCAGAGCCCTCTGCAATAGATTGATACACATACCAGTCAAAAAAGCTATTAATTGTTCTGAAGTTCTTGTCGAATAAAGTCTTAATTCAAAAAGTTATTTTACTACAAATTATGTCACAAACAGAAATTTAAATAATGGAGCAGTTGTTGTAACCTGAAAGATTTGATACATATCCTAACATCTCTAAAGCTATTCGAGTATTCTTTGCCGATAAATATGATTTGTTTATCACAATAAATTAAATAGGAAAACGATAACAGAAAAATGCTAACACCTCACCATGAATCCACCATCGCAGTTTCTTATAAGTAAAAAATGTAACGGTTGTAGTTCACAAATAATAATAAAAGAAAGAAACTACTCTAGCGATACAACCTAGAGAGAAGAACAATACTATCTGGTTCAAAATAGCGCACTAAACTCATGAAGAATCCAGTATTTATAGTAGTTAGCACAGCAGTGTCCGGCTTAGTCGGTGAGTTGGAGAAGACCTTGAGAAACTGTAAAAAAGTAAAACTCTGCCTTACGAGGCGCCACCAGCTGGGTAATAAAAAGAAATAAAACCAACCAACAGGAATTCAATAAGTTTTACTTAAGGTCTAATACGCTAAAACGAACACAAATCAGAGAGACAAATAGACAATTAAATGTAGCAAATAAAACTTACAGTACTAGCAAAATATGTGAGAAGTAAGAGATTCTGTCGCATAAGACTTACGGGGTCTAGCAACAACAATTTAGTTAAGCTTTTGTTTGTTACACTCCAAATTAAAGTTATCGTATTAATTAAAGATTGGTTACTAAAGAAACTTGACGTACACACGTCACTTACACACAGTGACTTAAAACTAACCTAAACTCGGACTAGCACGGTAAGTAGTTCCCCCCAACCCAAAAAACCTTTTGTTTTAGCTTCACCCATTTTATCTAAAGCGCCCAAGCAGTTTCAATACAGAAGGTCAGGATTTTTAAAACTGAAACCTACAGCAAAAATACCAACTTTTTTACAGATTGCTAAGTAGTTTTTTGATATAAACAATAAATTAAAAACAATTTTGTTGTATTTGTTAAAATTAAGGCAATATTTAAGGTATTAGTTTAGGGGTAATTCTCTGAAATTACAGTTGGACCGGATTTTTAAAACTGAAACCTACAGCAAAAATACCAACCTTTTTACAGATTACTATGTAGTTTATCGATATAAACAATAAATCAAAATTAATTTTGTTGTATTTGTTAAAATTAGAGCACCATTTAAAGTATTAGATTGGAGTGATTTTCTGAAATTACAGTTGGACCGGATTTTTAAAACTGAAATTTACAGCAGAAATACCAACTATTTCACAGATTACTATGTAGTTTATCGATGTTAACAATAAATCAAACGTAATTTTGTTGTATTTGTTAAAATTAAGGCACCATTTAAAGTATTAGTTTAGGGGTAATTCTCTGAAATTACAGTTGAAGCGGATTTTTATAACTGAAACCTACAGCAAAGATACCAACTTTTATACAAATTACTATGTAGTTTATCGATATATACAATAAATCAAAAGCAATTTTTGTTGTATTTGTTAAATATAAGGCACCATTTAAAGTATTAGTTTAGGGGTAATTTTCTGAAATTACAGTTGGACCGGATTTTTAAAATTGAAATCTACAGCAAAAATACCAACCTTTTACAGATTACTATGTAGTTTATCGATATAAACAATAAATCAAAATCAATTTTGTTGTATTTGTTAAAATTAGAGCACCATTTAAAGTATTAGTTTAGGAGTGATTTTCTGAAATTACAGTTGGACCGGATTTTTAAAACTGAAACCTACAGCAAAAATACCAACTTTTTTACAGATTGCTAAGTAGTTTTTTGATATAAACAATAAATTAAAAACAATTTTGTTGTATTTGTTAAAATTAAGGCAATATTTAAGGTATTAGTTTAGGGGTGATTCTCTGAAATTACAGTTGGACCGGATTTTAAAACTGAAATTTACAGCAGAAATACCAACTATTTCACAGATTACTATGTAGTTTATCGATATTAACAATAAATCAAAAGTAATTTTGTTGTATTTGTTAAAATTAGGGCACCATTTAAAGTATTAGTTTAGGGGTAATTCTCTGAAATTACAGTTGAAGCGGATTTTTAAAACTGAAACCTATAGCAAAGATACCAACTTTTATACAAATTACTATGTAGTTTATCGATATAAACAATAAATCAAAAGCAATTTTTGTTGTATTTGTTAAATATAAGGCACCATTTAAAGTATTAGTTTAGGGTAATTTTCTGAAATTACAGTTGGACCGGATTTTTAAAATTGAAATCTACAGCAAAAATACCAACCTTTTTACAGATTACTATGTAGTTTATCGATATAAACAATAAATCAAAATCAATTTTGTTGTATTTGTTAAAATTAGAGCACCATTTAAAGTATTAGTTTAGGAGTGATTTTCTGAAATTACAGTTGGACCGGATTTTTAAAACTGAAACCTACAGCAAAAATACCAACTTTTTTACAGATTGCTAAGTAGTTTTTTGATATAAACAATAAATTAAAAACAATTTTGTTGTATTTGTTAAAATTAAGACAATATTTAAGGTATTAGTTTAGGGGTGATTCTCTGAAATTACAGTTGGACCGGATGTTTAAAACTGAAATTTACAGCAGAAATACCAACTATTTCACAGATTACTATGTAGTTTATCGATATTAACAATAAATCAAAAGTAATTTTGTTGTATTTGTTAAAATTAGGGCACCATTTAAAGTATTAGTTTAGGGGTAATTCTCTGAAATTACAGTTGAAGCGGATTTTTAAAACTGAAACCTATAGCAAAGATACCAACTTTTATACAAATTACTATGTAGTTTATCGATATATACAATAAATCAAAAGCAATTTTTGTTGTATTTGTTAAATATAAGGCACCATTTAAAGTATTAGTTTAGGGGTAATTTTCTGAAATTACAGTTGGACCGGATTTTTAAAATTAAAATCTACAGCAAAAATACCAACCTCTTTACAGATTACTATGTAGTTTATCGATATAAACAATAAATAAAAATCAATTTTGTTGTATTTGTTAAAATTAGAGCACCATTTAAAGTATTAGTTTAGGAGTGATTTTCTGAAATTACAGTTGGACCGGATTTTTAAAACTGAAATTTACAGCAGAAATACCAACTATTTTACAGATTACTATGTAGTTTATCGATATTAACAATAAATCAAAAGTAATTTTGTTGTATTTGTTAAAATTAAGGCACCATTTAAAGTATTAGTTTAGGGGTAATTCTCTGAAATTACAGTTGAAGCCGGATTTTTAAAACTGAAACCTACAGCAAAGATACCAACTTTTTTACAAATTACTATGTAGTTTATCGATATATACAATAAATCAAAAGCAATTTTGTTGTATTTGTTAAAATATAAGGCACCATTTAAAGTATTAGTTTAGGGGTAATTTTCTAAAATTACAGTTGGACCGGATTTTTAAAACTGAAATCTACAGCAAAAATACCAACCTTTTTACAGATTACTATGTAGTTTATCGATATAAACAATAAATCAAAATCAATTTTGTTGTATTTGTTAAAATTAGGGCACCATTTAAAGTATTAGTTTAGGAGTGATTTTCTGAAATTACAGTTAGGACCGGATTTATAAAACTGAAACTTACAGCAAAAATACCAACTTTTTTACAGATTGCTATGTAGTTTTTGATATAAACAATAAATTAAAAACAATTTTGTTGTATTTGTTAAAATTAAGGCACTATTTAAGGTATTAGTTTAGGGGTGATTCTCTGAAATTACAGTTGGGCCGGATTTTTAAAACTGAAATTTACAGCAAAAATACCAACTATTTTACAGATTACTATGTAGTTTATCGATATTAACAATAAATCAAAAGTAATTTTGTTGTATTTGTTAAAATTAGGGCACCATTTAAAGTATTAGTTTAGGGGTAATTCTCTGAAATTACAGTTGAGGCCGGATTTATAAAACTGAAACCTATAGCAAAGATACCAACTTTTATACAAATTACTATGTAGTTTATCGATATAAACAATAAATCAAAAGCAATTTTGTTGTATTTGTTAAAATTAAGGCACCATTTAAAGTATTAGTTTAGGGGTAATTTTCTGAAATTACAGTTAGGCCGGATTTTTAAAACTGAAATTTACAGCAAAAATACCAACCTTTTTACAGATTACTATGTAGTTTATCGATATAAACAATAAATCAAAATCAATTTTGTTGTATTTGTTAAAATTAGAGCACCATTTAAAGTATTAGTTTAGGAGTGATTTTCTGAAATTACAGTTGGGCCGGATTTTTAAAACTGAAACTTACAGCAAAAATACCAATTTTTTACAGATTACTATGTAGTTTATCGATATAAACAATAAATCAAAAGCAATTTTGTTGTATTTGTTAAAATTAGGGCACCATTTAAAGTATTAGTTTAGGGGTGATTCTCTGAAATTACAGTTAGGCCGGATTTTTAAAACTGAAACCTTTACAGCAAAAATACCAACTTTTTACAGATTACTATGTAGTTTATCGATATAAACAATAAATCAAAAGCAATTTTGTTGTATTTGTTAAAATTAGGGCACCATTTAAAGTATTAGTTTAGGGTGATTTTCTAAAATTACAGTTGGGCCGGATTTTTAAAACTGAAACCTACAGCAAAAATACCAACTTTTTACAGATTACTATGTAGTTTATCGATATAAACAATAAATCAAAAATCAATTTTGTTGTATTTGTTAAAATTAGGGCACCATTTAAAGTATTAGTTTAGGGGTGATTCTCTGAAATTACAGTTGGACCGGATTTTTAAAACTGAAACTTACAGCAAAAATACCAATTTTTTACAGATTACTATGTAGTTTATCGATATAAACAATAAATCAAAAGCAATTTTGTTGTATTTGTTAAAATTAGGGCAATATTTAAGGTATTAGTTTAGGGTGATTCTCTAAAATTACAGTTGGACCGGATTTTTAAAACTGAAATTTACAGCAAAAATACCCAACTATTTTACAGATTACTATGTAGTTTATCGATATAAACAATAAATCAAAAGTAATTTTGTTGTATTTGTTAAAAAATTAGGGCACCATTTAAAGTATTAGTTTAGGGTAATTCTATAAAATTACAGTTGAGGCCGGATTTTTAAAACTGAAACTTACAGCAAAAATACCAACTTTTTTACAAATTACTATGTAGTTTATCGATATAAACAATAAATCAAAAGCAATTTTGTTGTATTTGTTAAAATATAAGGCACCATTTAAAGTATTAGTTTAGGGGTAATTTTCTAAAATTACAGTTGGGCCGGATTTTTAAAATTGAAATCTACAGCAAAAATACCAACCTTTTTACAGATTACTATGTAGTTTATCGATATAAACAATAAATCAAAATCAATTTTGTTGTATTTGTTAAAATTAGGGCACCATTTAAAGTATTAGTTTAGGAGTGATTTTCTGAAATTACAGTTAGACCGGATTTTTAAAACTGAAACCTACAGCAAAATACCAACTTTTTTACAGATTGCTAAGTAGTTTATCGATATAAACAATAAATCAAAAACAATTTTGTTGTATTTGTTAAAATTAGGACAACATTTAAGGTATTAGTTTAGGGGTGATTCTCTGAAATTACAGTTGGGCCGGATGTTTAAAACTGAAATCTACAGCAAAAATACCAACTTTTTACAGATTACTATGTAGTTTATCGATATAAACAATAAATCAAAAGCAATTTTTGTTGTATTTGTTAAAATTAAGGCACCATTTAAAGTATTAGTTTAGGGGTGATTCTCTAAAATTACAGTTGGACCGGATGTTTTAAAACTGAAACTTACAGCAAAAATACCAACCTTTTTACAGATTACTATGTAGTTTATCGATATAAACAATAAATCAAAACAATTTTGTTGTATTTGTTAAAATTAGAGCAATATTTAAGGTATTAGTTTAGGGGTGATTCTCTAAAATTACAGTTGGACCGGATGTTTAAAACTGAAACCTATAGCAAAAATACCAACCTTTTACAGATTACTATGTAGTTTATCGATATAAACAATAAATAAAAAGCAATTTTGTTGTATTTGTTAAAATACAGGCACCATTTAAAGTATTAGTTTAGGGGTAATTTTCTGAAATTACAGTTGGCCGGATTTTTAAAATTGAAACTCTACAGCAAAAATACCAACCTCTTTACAAATTACTATGTAGTTTATCGATATAAGCAATAAATCAAAAGCAATTTTGTTGTATTTGTTAAAATTAAGGAACCATTTAAAGTATTAGTTTAGGGGTGATTTTCTAAAATTACAGTTAGGACCGGATTTTAAAACTGAAACTACAGCAAAAAACCAACTTTTTTTACAGATTACTAAGTAGGTTTATTGATATAAACAATAAATTAAAAACAATTTTGTTGTATTTGTTAAAATTAGGGCAACATTTAAGGTATTAGTTTGGGGGGTGATTCTCTGAAATTACAGTTGGGCCGGATTTTAAAACTAGAAACTTACAGCAGAAATACCAATCTTTTTAAAGATTACTATGTAGTTTATCATTAATAATTTTTAAATAAAAAAAAAAATTTTAAGATATAAACAATAAATTAAAAGCAATTTTGTTGTATTTGTTAAAATTAAGGCATATTTAAGGTATTAGTTTAGGGGTGATTCTCTGAAATTACAGTTGAGGACGGATGTTTTAAAACTGAAATTTACAGCAAAAATACCAACTATTTTACAGATTACTATGTAGTTTATCGATATAAACAATAAATCAAGAAGCAATTTTGTTGTATTTGTTAAAAATAGGGCATCATTTAAAGTATTAGTTTAGGGGGTAATTCTCTAAAATTACAGTTGAGGGCCGGATTTATAAAACTGAAACCTACAGCAAAAATACCAACTTTTTTACAGATTACTGTGTAGTTTATCGATATAAACAACAAATCAAAAGCAATTTTTGTTGTATTTGTTAAAAATAGGGCACCATTTAAAGTATTAGTTTAGGGGTGATTTTCTGAAATTACAGTTAGGACGGATTTATAAAACTGAAACCTCACAGCAAAAATACCAACCTCTTTACAGGATTGAAGCTCACGTAGTTTTATCGATATAAACAATAAATCAAAACAATTTTGTTGTATTTGTTAAAATTAAGGCACCATTTAAGGTATTAGTTTAGGGGTGATTCTCTAAAATGTACAGTTAGGCCGGATTTTTAAAACTGAAATTTACAGCAAAAATACCAATTATTTTACAGATTACTATGTAGTTTATCGATATTAACAATAAATCAAAAGTAATTTTGTTGTATTTGTTAAAATTAGGCACCATTTAAAGTATTAGTTTAGGGGTGAATTCTCTAAAATTACAGTTAGGCCGGATTTTAAAACTGAAACCTACAGCAAAAATACCAACTTTTTTACAAATTACTATGTAGTTTATCGATATAAACAATAAATCAAAAGCAATTTTTGTTGTATTTGTTAAAAATAAGGCACCATTTAAAGTATTAGTTTAGGGGTAATTTTCTAAAATTACAGTTGGGACCGGATTTTAAAATTAAAATAAAAAAAAAAAATAAAAAAAAAAAAAAAAAAAAATAAAAAAAAAAAAAAATAATATAAAAAAAAAAATATATTTAAAACTGAAACTTACAGCAAAAAATACCAATTTTTACAGATTGCTAAGTAGTTTTTTATATAAATAAATTAAAAACAATTTTTGTTGTATTTGTTAAAATTAAGATAATATTTAAGGTATTAGTTTAGGGGTGATTTTATGAAATTACAGTTGGACTGGATGTTTAAAACTGAAATTGTAAACTTGAAATACCAACTATTTTATAGATTATTATGTAGTTTATTGATATTAATAATAAATCCAAAATTAGTTTTGTTGTTTTTGTTAAAATTTGGGTTTTTTTTTTTAAGGTTTTTTTTTGGGGGTAGTTTTCTGAAGTATGGTTGGAACGGTTTTTTAAAAACTGGAACTATGGGCAAGGGTTCCTTCTTTTTACAGATTACTATGTAGTTTATCGATATAAACAATAAATCAAAAGCAATTTTGTTGTATTTGTTAAAAATTAAGGCACCATTTAAAGTATTAGTTTAGGGTGATTTTCTAAAATTACAGTTAGGCCGGATTTATAAAATGAAAATTACAGCAAAAATACCAACCTTTTTTACAGATTACTATGTAGTTTATCGATATAAACAATAAATCAAAATCAATTTTGTTGTATTTGTTAAAATTAGGGCACCATTTAAAGTATTAGTTTAGGAGTGATTTTCTGAAATTACAGTTAAGGCCGGATTTTTAAAACTGAAACCTACAGCAAAAAATACCAACCCCTTTACAGATTACTATGTAGTTTATCGATATAAACAATAAATCAAAAGCAATTTGGTTGTATTTGTTCAAAATAAGGCACCATTTAAAGTATTAGTTTAGGGGAAATTTTCTGAAATTACAGTTGGACCGGATTTTTAAAACTGAAACCTACAGCAAAAATACCAACCTTTTTTCAGATTACTATGTAGTTTATCGATATAAACAATAAATCAAAAGCAATTTTGTTGTATTTGTTAAAATTATGGCCCCATTTAAAGTATTAGTTTAGGGGTAATTCATTTGTTTTGTTCTGAAATTACATTTGAACCGGAATTTTTAAAACTGAAACCTACAGCAAAAATTCCAACTTTTTTACAGATTACTGTGTGGTTTATCGATATTAACAATAAATCAAAAGTAATTTTGTTGTATTTGTTAAAATTAGGGCACCATTTAAAGTGTTAGTTTAGGGGTAATTCTCTGAAATTACAGTTGAAGCGGATTTTTAAAACTGAAACCTACAGCAAAGATACCAACTTTTATACAAATTACTATGTAGTTTATCGATATATACAATAAATCAAAAGCAATTTTGTTGTATTTGTTAAAATTAAGGCACCATTTAAGGTATTAGTTTAAGGATAATTCTTTGAAACTACTGTTGGACCGACAGCAGTTAACAGCTTTAGAAGATAGGTAGCCCCAGGATTTCTCTTAAGAAAACTAGACGACGAAGTACGGTAGGCAGATATGTTCCTCGAAGCATCAGGTATGCAGTGTGAATGACCCTTCAGCCGGTTAAGTTCATCGGCCTTTGGCAGCTTAAATGTAGGTAAAATTGTTTTAATCGTCACGTTTTATAGCTAAGGATTCTTATCTAGCCATTCCAACAGCCCCAGGAATTATCCAGATTGTAATACACGAGTAGAGTATAAAGTCGAAACACGTGCTAAAGCATACGTCGTATTTAGAATTAACACAACTACGAGACTACAAAAAAATGGAAAAAAAGTAAGCCACATTAATACTTTGCGTGTAAACTTTTAGCTTCACGAAACAGGCCGAAAAACGCCCAATAAAAGGAAATCGCAAAAAATGTCACCGGTCCTCTCGATAATTTTTGAGAATTAAAAAAATCCACTAATGGGAAAATCATAGCGTGCGTGGCAAATTCGACTTTTGTCGTAACGTACTGCTCACGACAAACATTATTAAGAAGGCGACATACGTTCTAGTTCGAAAAATTTGAACCGTAAGAAGGATATGTTATTTTTGTGGAAACAGTTGTCATCATCAAAGTATGTGTCCTGCTAAAATAAAACAAAAAACCAATCATCAGATAGTTCAGTTGCTGCTATATCTGAATTTCTAGCTGCAGACTAAGTGTATAGTCAATAATTAACGTATATTCTTGTAAATGGTGATGTGTGCCAGATAATACACGTCTGAGCTCTTTTTAATAAAACTAAATAAATTTATTAGTTTTTTGGTTTAAGGCAACGTTTCACAACCCATTGCAATTGCTTCCTCAGGCTTCTATTTATTAGCAAACAAAACAAAATACATATAAGATAGAGATTAAATAAAACATAAAATAATTGTAAATCAATAATTAAAGCGACGTCAACAAATATACATATCTATATATAATATAATTTATATAGTTGTTCTATATTCTTTATTCTTTTTAACAAATTTTATTAATTGGCCATAGAGGTTACCCACATCTAATTTTAATTATATATATATTTGTTGACCTCGCTTCAATTATTGATTTACAATTATTTGAGTTGTATTTAATTTCTGTCTTATATGTATTTTGTTTCCTTTTACCAATAAATAGAAGCTTGAGGTAGCAACTGCACTAAGTTGCGAAACGTTGCCTTAAACCAATAAACTGATAGGTTTATTTACTTCTATTAAAAAGGGACCAGACTTGTATTATCTGACACACAACACTATTAACACATTTTGGAAGATCAAACAACTCAAATTTCAACTCTTGAAATGACATCAGTGATGATGCTTTTAATTGACATCACAAGTTCAAATTCCTAATTGAGTAAACAATTTGTTAGCAAACAAAATACAACTGTTTTGCATAATTATGGTACAATGTCATATCCACAATTGAAACATACTTAGAAAAAAAGTATTGCGATGATGTTTGGAAAAAACTAGTTAATCCGACAGATTTTGTTTTGCCCAAAATAGATTTTTTGAGTCACATTAAAAAACAATAAAATTGCACCTGTTAAGAGTGTTTCGACATTCTTCTAAACTTTTGCATATCAATTACCAACAAACCCGCAGAAGAAAGTATCTAATATGGTTTAATCATTATTGAGTTTTAATCATCCAAACAAACCACGATCCACTTTTAGATAAGGTGCTTCCAACTTCTTGGGTTAAAATTAAATATTATGATATCACCAAACTAAACATTTTAATATGAAGAATCTATGGCCGGAAACGCATAGTTCATGTTTTATTTCAAAAACCTAAATTTTAAAGCTATGAATCAAATAGTCAAAAATTCTTAGTTTGTGTGAGCCACTTTCATTGTTATGAGACCAGGAACTGTTTGGTGGGGTCTTAGCTGACAGTCTCGTTGTATAAACGGTGACATATTAAATGATCCTTTTTAAAGCAACTAACAAAACACAATCATTTTTGTGATATTATATCCCTATAGTGGAGGTAAAGGTAAAATGAAATGTCAGCTAAATAAAACTTACCTTACCTCTACAATAGGGATATAACATTAAATACTAAAAATTAATTTTGATTATTTGGCAAAATAACTGTATAGTAATTTTTCTTCAAAATGCAAAGCTCTTTTGCTGCGCCAGCCACATACCAATATGCGAGAAAAAAAAGGGATTATGGTATTGTGACAGATGCATTAGAGCGCAATCAAAATATAAAAGACTGCGGCTGCTGAATATATCCGCCTATGTCATAATAAAGTAGTGAGGGAATTTCTTGGTGTTGTAGACCATGTACTAGCTTTTACTCGTTTTGAATGAAAAAAAAAGTAGTCGCCTACGGCTACGCCCAAGAAGATGTAATTTATATGTGACAAATGAACCATTAAAAATTTTTACCAACAGTAATTTAGAAGACGAATTTAAATCACTAAGTAAAGACAAAGCAACTTGACAAGCAATTATTTTGCGGCAATTCTGAATATGATAAAAATAGTCTGAAGGAATTGAGAAAAAATACGGTTATCAATTTGGGGAAGTATTGGAATAGGAATTGTACCTCTTACATCTAAAATTTTTGATCATGATGAGAGAATATACATCAATACATACCATAAAAAAAAATCGGTTCGGCATCAATTTCTTTTTTTTTATGTTATTTCCAAACTTCATATATCTTGAATTTTCTGTTTTACACTGGTATGATTTTTGATAATTGGTACTCTAGTCCCGATTGATTTCTTTGCTAGAAAGGATATGCCAAAAATAGCAGAAAGTTAGAAAGATGTAAATTTACATTTAGAACAATTATAAAACAACCCGATAGCAATCAAATTGTGTAAGAACAAAGACTCTTTATCTAAACATCATCTACAATCATTCTGTTGACCCCAAAGAGAAAAAGAATTATGCCACAGGAGAGGTTACAATAAAACCAAGATGCGTCACAGAATAGAAAAAATATATGTTTGCAGGTATGTTAATGAGTGCATTGAATTTGTGCAAAAGAATGTAAATGGTCCGAAAAATAGTTCTTCCACTGATTTGTCATTACTAAATTCGCATGTACTCTATTAATAATGTATGAAGGAAAAAATACCAGTATCCAGTTTTCAACTAGATTTGATAGAGGAAATAATAGAAATGTGGTAAGAAAAAAACATGCGTACCCATAGGAACACACTAAGTAACGTCATTCCGACTTGTTGGTCTCTTGTTTGCATAACAGACACATAGAAAAAATTTATTGGTGTCAACTTGAGCTACGTGTGCCTTTAATATGTTATAAAAAGTTCCACACCTAAAAACGCATTATGATTATTTCTGATCAATATAATTAATTTCTTTGCGTTCTTTTATACAGGGTCAATGCTTTTTTAGGTTGTCCTCGCGGACACTAAACCACACAAACATGGTATGCGGTAAACTCCAGCTGATGATAATGGTGCTCGAATATCTTTCAGTAAACGTAATTGATGTTGCACCTTGCTGTATAGGTTTGAAAACAGTATCCACATTATACGCGTTTAGTCCGTAACGTTTTTCACATACGGTGCCAAATTTTAAATGGTGCAGAAACATCGGTATTCTGTATTTGTTTTCTAATTTTTTGTTTATTGTAAACATTTGCTTAAAAAGTCATATCCAGATGCTTTAGTTCTTACGGAAGTTGGGCTCAAATATTCGATTAGCTTTTTAGATTAACTACAACTATCTCCTGTCTTAGATGGTGGTTAAATTTTTGATGCTGGTAGAAATCCGTAGTTGTGGGTTTTCTATACACTGCAGCCAGAAACAACAATAATACAAAATTTAAAAATAGCAAAACAAAAATGCAACAAAAAACATGGTTGCTAACAACGCGTATTGCCTTCTCTTGCCAGAATTAGTTTCTATTTGTCTTGGCATTTCCTCCACAATATGTGCAATGATATCTAGTAGAATTGCTTCCCATTCTATAACATCCGCTGCAGTCAGCTACTCTAGAGTTTCAGAAACAGGAATTCTACCTTTAAGTTACTTTGCCACCTTGTCTCAAGTATGTTCAATTGGCTTATGGTTTGGACTTCTGGCAGGTCAACTTATTGTAAACGTCCACCTTTGATACTCAAAGTTACAATAAAAAATTGTAGTTTGAAAATAGCTGCGGGTATAGCTTCAGTCGAAGAATAATTACCAGAGTTTAAAATAATATTCATTTATTGTCGTCTTTAGAAGTTAAGTACAACAATTTTACAGTAATTATTTATACGTGGTAATAATAAGTATACAATGTAAAGACTATTTAATTTGTAAGTTCGATGGTTCCCGGCGGAATGTGGCGTTTATAGAGACACTGCCGTGACCTTGTCCCCAATTTGACGTTTCTTGCGTACGTTCGGCTGATCGGTATTTACACGTGATTTTTTTGCCCCGTTTTAGAATTGAATCGGTTCGTGTTTCAATGTTGGTGTAGGTCAGTCAGATAATGCATCAGCAGCGATTCTTAAGACTACAATTAATCTTGTAGGTTAGAGCAATTTTTGGCCGGTCTCGCTCCCTAAGGGATAAGAAACGGAGTTTAAGATTACGGCTTTATAAATGACGAATGTCCGTCGTAGGGCACACCGGATAAACTATAGTCACCCGAGTACGATGAAACCTTGTATGCAAGCGGTCTATGAACAAGAAATTATACCCTCTGTTTTGGTGGTGGTCTGACTGAAACTGTAATCAAAGTAAGCGAAGTCATTTAGACACACCCTATGCCAGTGTTACCGAGTGAATCAGCCGCACTGTGGGGTTCAGTAATAAGTATGTGATAGTTGTAAGAGATCAGATTAATAACAATGATTTTAAAAGTAGATTTTAAGTGGTTAATACGGCATTGCCTCAGACCAGTGCCAAATGCAATCAACAGTAGAGGTGGGCTTTGAAAATACGGTTAATAAAAATAACTGAGATTTATGTCTAAACGAGACAAAATTTAATCACCTTGTTCAGAGTAGTGTTGCAGTTATTGAAGTGAGCAGAATGAGTACAGCATATAGTAAAATAAAGATTTAGTGCGGTCGGACAGAATTCGGACGGTTGCTAAAAAGCTCGGTATTCTCAGAGAATTTTGAAGGTACATTGAAGAAACATTGCCTTCTCGGCATCTCGCTCTCACTTATAAGAAGGGACGTTATTACTAACTAAAGCTGCACGGGGGTGATACTAAATGGGGCGGTTGCACACGATGATTTTAAAAACATTGATATTTATGGAAAATTTATAATAATCAATTGTCGGTTTCTTACATCATTGTACGAATTTCGATTGCGTGACGGTAGTTTTGAACGATCCTAGCGAGGTAGGGATGGGCATTATTATGTATTAGCACAAAGTCGTCGCCAATAAACGGGACAAAAGTCACAACATGAGATTCCAATTTGGTACGAACTTTCTTACAAATGCCTCCCCACCACCAAAACAATCTTTCGAGATCGTACTTTCCTTATCTCTTTGCCATCCTCTTTGGCTTTCTGAAGATTTAAAGCAAAAATAAAACAAAATTTGGTCCCATTAATCTTTCCAAAATTAGTCTTTTAACGGCGGGTGCTCTAGTTGGTGCTGCACCAGTTGGCTGAGTGTTTTTCGCTTACTGTTTCATAAAAATCTCTCAGTGTTAAAAACGGTCATCAGGGAAATACAGGGTGTTCCAAATAAGAGTGACTGATTTTAAAACATAAATTCCCAGCTTACTAATTGCATCCATAAGAGATGGCGTTTTTACATAGTTAACACCCTATAATTTTTAATCTCTATTCAAACGAGCAATCATTCTCCTTTTCTAAAAATGTATAGTTTTCTATCTTTTGTTTCATTAACAACAAAGATATTCGAGGTTTCATGTAGTAGTACATTTTTAATTAGTAGTTTTATATGAACGTATTTTAATGCCTAAAATCAACTCATGATATGACCGTTTGACGCATAACAAAATCATCTAAGTCGGTTTCATGTAGTATGCATTTTTTAATCTACGTAAATAATTGCTAACAAATCTGAAAACAGTTTATTTAGTAAGAATACATAATAACATAATAACATTATTTAATAAGTATTAGGCTATAAATGTCAGTGGTAACATGGTAACTAATGAATTTGAGATTGCTAATTGGTGTTGGTCAATACTTTTAAACCTGCTAACCTGCTGCCGCATTAAGAACTCATTTTAATATTAGGCCAATCCTAATGTCTCATAGTCCCATTTGTGATGTTTCCTATTACTGCTGTTAAGGTAAGGACGATGTTGATGAACCTAAAGACTACATCACCTGGACCCGATGAAGTAGAGGTCATAGTTCTTAAACTTATTATAGCAGAAATAGAGGATCAACTGGTAAACATTTTCAATTGTTCGTATAGAGTATGGAAGTCTTTCCAGCAGGAGTTCAAAAATGCCAAACATTATTTCCCCTTCTTAAAGGAAAAATATCTACGGACATAAATGATTACAGACCTATAACTATTTTGAATACAATCACAAAAGTTTTTGAAAGATTAGTATATGCAAATTTAATGAAATTTTTAAATAAATACAATTTGATAACTGCATGTCAACATTGGTTTTAGAACAGGAAAGCGAAGAAACTGCTTTGTTTTGAACTTAACTCAAAAAATTTGTAAATAAAATTGATAAAGTAATATTTTGTAGTGAGGTTGTTTTTTATTTTAAAAAGCTTTTGATACCTGTTATCTTTAATTTTTTAATTAGAGAAACTAGAAACCTTTTATATTAAACACTTGTAAAACCGTGATGGTCAATTATTTGTAAAAAACATTAACCCAGAATACTTACGCTATTATGAAACCCAAATTTGTAGGGTTTTAGTCAGGTTACTAAGTTTCTTGGAGTAGAAATGGACAGAAAGCTAAAATGGAAGTCTCATTGGGAGCTGGTTATAAAACTATCCAAATCATATTATGTGATATTGCAACTCAAAGACTACTTATCCTTGACTGGTCTTATAAACACATACTATGGGATGGTATACTCCCATCTGGCATACAACTTAATAATCTGGGGAGGAATGAGACTATTTATAGACTATTTTTGATTCAAAAAAAGATTATTCGGCTAATTTTTAATTATTCCATACAGGGCAACATGCAGAAATACATTCATAAACTACAAGATTCTGACATTACCGTGTATTTATCATATAGAATAGTCTGTTTTGTTAAGTCATACATCATTACGAATGGACATGCGTAACACTTGGTAGTTATAATAGTAGAACTAAACAGCTGAGAATTGCCACAGCACAATAGCGACAGCATATGAAAATACAACTTTATATACTGGTATAAGACTTTACAACAAATTAGATGTTAGTATTAAATCAACTACCCTTCCAACAATTTAAAAAAGAGGAAAACTATTTTATCAGGAGAAAGCTTTCTATAAGGCAGCGAATATATGAATAATACGATAGTGTAAATGTTGCAGATGTTAGTCATATGGATGTCATAGTATTAATGTTGCCTATGAGATGCTATGTTAGATTTAGTGAATGACGATATATATTTTATTTGTATTTATTATGTTATGTTATATGTGTTATTTTACTATTATAGTATATCTATTGACGTGTCCTACATCCTTATATGTGATATATTGGACAAATAAAACATTTGAATTTAAAATAAATACAACAAAAGTTACCATAAATGCTGCATATACCTAACATCTTCGTTTACGCATAACTGTAAGCGAAATTTAAAATTTTCAAATGAATTTTCTAACATTTCTTGCGGAATGTTTTCTAATAATGTTCCTGATATTATTTTTTTAGTTCTGCTACAATTGTTAGGCTTAGAATTGTAGCACCTATCCTTCACATATCCCCAGAGAAAAAATCTGGGACAGTTAATTCAGGAGACCGTGGAGCCCATAAAACCTCGAATATCTTTGTTGTTAATGAAACAAAAGATAGAAAACCAAGTACATTTTTGGAAAGGAGAATGATTGCTCTTTGAATGAGATCAAAAAATTATAAGGCGTTTTATTTAAAATTTAACATATTTTCCCCTTTGAATTTGACTTAGTAAACCACCCTGTGTTGATGAGATGAAATGCCAGCCAAGCCTAAAAAAATCTTTTTGACAAACTAGTAAAACTAGTAAAAACCCCATCTCTTTGGAGCAATTAATAAGCTGGGAATTTATGTTTAAAATCAGTCACTCTTATTTGGGACACCCTGTATTGTACAACTTAGTATTCCTGATCTAACTCTTATAGCGTAACTTCTTCCAGCATCACAAAACTGATTTGCAATCCTTTGAACTATATCTTGAAACTTATAGCACTCGAGCTGCGTAGTATTGAGATCGCACGTCTTCAATCAAACCGATACCTCTCTACGGATAGGAAAAATGAGGATAAATTGCAAAAACAATCTAACCGTTTCTACGAGTTTGGGAATATCACGAAAAAGTTAGGTATATTATTTTTTGTAACGAGTAACTAGTGTAATAATTCATAAATAAATAAATTCATTAACTGCCTACTTTTTTGTGTTTACAAAAAATTTGAGTTTGCAGCACTGTCCCGCCGATTGTTTGACAATTTTCTTTACGTTGTCAACTAATACCAACCTAACAAAAATTTCCTTATTCTCTCGGAAACTAAAAAACACCGCGGTGCGGGAAATGGAACTTCCTGTCCATCGAGAATACCCGGAAAATCAAGTAATCTTAGGGTATGAGTAAAATTAAAAACAAAAATAATTCAATTTGACAGAGGCTTGTTGAAATATACAATGTTTTGTAGTAGCCATGGAAACTAAAACAAATATTTCTTTGTTTTCTTTAAATGAAAAAGCATAGTTGATAAGCTGGGGAACCCCTCAAAACAAATTTATTAAAAACTGGTGATGGATCGAATTTTATAGAATTACAGCAGATTTATTATTAATAGTCTCATATTGTACGAGGGTGAATCAAATGAAAACCTTAAAAGTGTTATAAATTATTTATTTTGACAACTAAATAAAACTTTTACATTTATGCATTTTTTGACATAGTCTCCTTTGACGTGTTATGCAAGTGTTCCACCGCTTTGGAAGCGCATGAATACCACGTTTGAAGAATTTCTTTTGGTTGTGCCTGTAGCCACTCGTGCACCGCGGTTTTCACTTCTTCATCAGCTTTGGAAATGTTTGCCTTCTATTGCATTTTTATAGCTTTCCTGAACACATGAAAGTTACTAGGGGCGAGGTCTGGAGAATAAGGTGGGTGAATGAGGCATTCAAATTTGATATCCTGATAGTTTGAAACCGCGAGACGGGCTGTATGTGGTCGGGCGTTGTCATGTTGTAACAACACACCTGAAGTGAGAAGTCCTTGCCGTTTACCCTGATTGCTGGCTAATCTCCAGCATTTGGGCAATTTCTTTAAGTGTTTATACGCCTGTTGTACCAAAACAATTTCTTCTGCCCGCGCAATGTTTGCTGTCTGTAAAACACTACGCGGTGAGCCTAGCCCAGGTCGTTGGGCGTCCCTATTGAAACGATACCACTTTCTTTTAAACTTTCTGCACCACTCGTACACTTGCTGCAGGGATAAACATGAATCACCATACTGTACTGTCATCCTGCGATGAATTTCCATTGGTTTGACACCTTACATTACATCAAGAAAAAACGAACTGACTGATCGCTGTTTTAACGCGATCATATTGATAATGGGCGTGCCATATTGTAACTGAAGGCACTGTTTTCGTTGTGTGTAGCAAGGTCACTATCGCACCCTGGTGGTCATTGTGTGAACTTAAACGAACATCCCTGCCATCTACCGGATAAATCCTACAACTTCTCGAAACTTTTACATATTTTAAGCGTTTTCATTTGATTCACCCCATTATTACGGCATTGGCCTACAATTGAAGTGTAGAGGTAGTTTCACAATTCTAAGACTTCAACCATAAGCAATAGACAATACTTATACAGTTTGAAATAATGTGAAAGTAATTATTTTTCAAATAAATGTATTTATTGTTACATAATGCCTTAATCAAAAATAGCTCACCTAAAGTTTAACTAAACCTTATGTTCTGAAACAAACAAACAATAAAGAAGATGCAAAATTTCTAATTAATCTGTTTTGAATATTTGCTTTCAAAACATTGACATTTACGATTGCCTATTAACGTTTTGTTTTCATATTAAGTAGGTATTTCAAAGTCAATCAATAACTAATTAGTATATTGAAAAACAAGTGTCACAACAACAAAAAGTAGTTGTTACACGTGTTTTTTATACTATTTTATCTATTTCGCAAAAATTTACTTCAAGAAATAAATGTTAATATATGATCTAGTGTTTTTTTTCTGGTTTAAAGCTATGTTGGTAGAGTAGTTGATATCCTAATAAAGTTAGCAACAAATGCTGTTGAAAGTTTGCTATCTTCAAAATAATGTGTTGAGATTTTTAATCACCGTTTAATTCACGAGTTAGTTACAAAACTTTTCCGTCGACCGTACTTTGTAATTTTAATAAAATTATATACTCTAATAATTCTAGAGAAGAAATGCTATTGTGAACGCACCACAACCACAAATTTATAACCTAACTTCATCCTTTCTCTACTTTTTGTGAGAGCTTCGTTTTTTATTGCCAACAGAATTTTAATATAAGCTCACCAAGTTGATGGAGAATTAAATTACTCAATTTCGATTGTTTTGTCGAAATAAAATAGTTTTCATCACAGTAAAACAAGAAGACTAAATTTTTTTGTGGGAACGGATTGGTGCTTAATCAATATAATGGTCCACCTACAAAGACAACACCAAAAAGCTTTTGACAATGTTTAATATATCATGGATGTAAGTTAAGCACATCTCGAACAAATTGAACTTTATATAATGACTTGTCGCATCATACCGAAGAAAGATATTTATATCCTCACTGTGTGCAAGCAGTTTACCAACTTATTGAGACAATTATCCTGCACATATTCAATACTATCAATGGCTTTGCAACACTTTTATCAGGATATTTGCTTAAGACTCATATCGATGAAGTTTGGTTTTACATTTACTGTTCTATCATTTTACAAAACATGTGCATGTAGAGTTTAGAAAAAACATTTTATTAAAGTGGTTTCGCTACACCTCCAAAAGATCTTTTCAGGAGTCGGAATGTTTACTTTTTATAGTTTTGATTTTTCTTACAGCCTTACTTAAAGAATCTAACTTTTGAACAATGAGTAAATAATATTGAAGAACTACGTGAGAGAATAGTTTGTAAAATAATGTTGAACACCCTTAACATGTTACTAAACGTTATCATTGAATGTTGCATACAATACAAAAATGTCTTAAAAATCACTGTGAACAAATTCAAGATTTATTACAATTGTAAATTAATGTCGATTTGTTATTATTAACATTTGCTTTGCTACAAATTACGACAGATTTTATTTATACTTTCATGTTGTAGTTGACTGAAGATAAAACGGAAATATGTATGTATAGTTGCCTATACTAAAATTCAATTTTGTTTACATTAATGTAAGTCATAAATGCGCGGTCGATGGAAGAATATTGTTTGTTAAGTTTTGTTTCATAAATTAACATTAAATTTTCTTTGAATATTAAAATCTACTTAATAAGAACTAACCAAAAAACCCACTTCTTACGTCAAAATTAAAACTGTAAATTATTTGGTTATACACTAAAATTTATAAAATCCCTAAAACAGTACGGAAAGAGCTTCTATTTCCGTATCGTGTACAATACGGAAACAAAGCTATAGAAATTGCGAAATAGAAAAAAACCTTTTCAGCTCTAGAAGAAATTTATTAAACTTGCACTTTTACAATAAAGCACACGTCATTGGAAAGTATATGACGAATAAACATTCCAAATTTTAAATCAACGTAAATTAAATATTTAAAAAAATGTTTTTTTGAAAGTATCTTCAGATTAGCATATTATAACTATAAACCTTTCATCTATCCTATAATAGATAAATTCGGATGAAGTTTCAAACAACAGTAATAGCAAAAACTTTTTCAATAAGTGAACATTAGTTAATGTGTAAAATATAATCCCGATGCCTTAATATTGATTTGTTAAATTGCAGTTTTACACTGATGTTAATAATCAGAATTGAAGATTAGTTACAAAATTACACGAATTTAGTACTAATTAAAAATTATAGCATTTCAAGCAAAAAAATGTGTTTATCCCAAATATCCTAAGGTTATGTTTTTAATTCAACGTAATATTTCTATTAAGAAATCTTTAATTATATAAACACTAACGCACAAAATCTAATTTTATAATGCGTGTAATTACGTATTTCCTGTTACTAAGCATTCACTCTCTTTTGGATTGATAGTAATACTCAACTAAATACGAAAGTGATCATTGACGTATATATGTCATATTGGTAAACAGAAAGGCTTTTAAGATTTAAATAATAGTTAAAGAAACAACATTTTTATCGAAATTGATTGCATTTTTATAGTATCTTACGATATAAGATCAGAAAGTTCATCGCAACGGATTGAGATTGAAAGTCCCGCATGAGCACTTTGTTTGCCGCACGACCGTAGGGAGTGTGGCATTAGTACGAATGCGGGAAGTTTCTTCTCAAAAAGTTAGGTACATTATTTTTTGTAACAAATAACTGTAGTAATAATTCATAAATAAATAAATTCACAGCTGCTTAGTTTTTTGTGTTCTTCCCGTGCATCGAGAACAACCGGGAAATCAGTAATCTTAGGCTATCATTACAAAATAGTTATTTGTTTATCTAGGCAGAGAAGAAACATATAATTTTTTCTCAGATTGTTTGTACAGTGTGATTAAAAAAATCAAATTAAAATGAAAACTTTTTTATATCGGATACAACTCAGAATTTTTAATATTTCGATTAAAATATTGTTGTGGGGGGTGGGGGGGGGGTGGTGGGGGTGAAGGGAAGAAGGGGGAAAGGAAAGGGAAAGAAAAAAAAGGGGAAAAAAAAAAAAGGAAAGAGGAAAAAAAAAAAGAGGAAAAAAAGGAGATGGGGGAAAAAAAGAGGGAAAAAAAAAAAAAGAGGGAAAGAGAAGGGGGGGAAAAAAAAAAAAAAAAAAAAAAAAAAAAAAAAAAATTTCTAATTGTATGTTATAGGTAATAATTAAATCGTATTTTCTAATTACTATTGTCGATTTGACCTTAAATTGTATACATAATAATATCTACCGAAAAATAAGACTTACTCTGTTACATTCAATTTGCTTCAATTTTCTTTATCAATTGATTGTCAATGAGATAGAGGTTAGTGGATTCCATGTGCTTGCTTAAATCACATTACCATTGCCGTTGCTAAGTAAAGTCTGGGTTGTTATGTACTTTTTCTGAATTGTTTAGTTGAAAATCGCAATTTTTTATCTGTTTATCTTAAGATTAAGTTGTTTGGAGAAGATATTAATCTGTGTATAATGAAGAAAGAAATCTTAACACCTCTCAAAATTGAAGAATTGGTAAAAAATGCAAAATATAATTTGTTGCCTACAAAATCCAGAAAATTCTATTAAATATGTTATAGAAAATTTATGGATTATCGCATTAACAAGAAAATCGGATCATTTTCAGAAAACGTTTTACTGGCGTACTTTGCAGAATTAGCTAAGAAATTGAAATCATCGACTTTATGGTCTACATATTCTATGTTGAAGCCTACATTGCATATTAACAATACTATAGATATATCTAAATATTTAAAACTGCGAGCCTTTTTAAAGCGTCAATCAAATGGTTGTCGTACCAAAAAATCCTAAGTACTGCAGAAATCACAAATTCAGGAATTTTTGTTGGAAGCTCCAGATAATATATACCTATCTACAAAGGTAAGAATTTAGAAATCATAAATTTTTAATTTAGTATTAAATAAACGATTTTTAAATTTTAAGTTGCTTTAATTTTTGGCATAGCGGGAGCATGTAGAAGTGATGAGCTATACCGAATGGAAAAAGCTCAAATTGAAGATTTAGGGAAAACATTATTTATAACTCTTCCTGACACAAAGACAAAAAAATTACGCTTAGTTATTGTAGTGGAACATTTGAACTTCTACAGAAAATATGAAGATTGTAGACCATCAGGGTGGCTACCTAATTTTTTTTTAAATACATTTTATTTATTTATTTAATCGTATGGTACATGTTAAATATTGTATTGTGATGTAAGTGTTATGTATGGTGTCTCAGAAGATTAGTATAAACCTGTCAAGTGTGGTGACAAAACCGTGTGCAATTGTGGATTGGTTTGTCTTGGCAAAGCATTTACTTAAAGGTTTAGGAAAACCACTAAAACCTAAACATGCCAACCCTTACTCACCCGAGTATTTACATGTAATGTAGTGATACACGCATAACAAAATTTCAAAACAAGTCACGAGTATCAGAGGTGACAACTAACCCATGTCGTAGTACATAAATTAGAAGTCAGTAACCCACTCCAAAAATAAAGTTAATAAAATTTGGCCTTAACAAAAAGAAAGTTGTGATCGTCAAATAAATAAAATGGAAAAGGATCCTACGTTGTGATTATTTTTAATTTCTCTACAAGATTTGGATAGATTCGGATTGAATGAGAACTGATTCACTTTGGATAATGTATTATAAACCAATATTTAAAATAAAACTCACATGCAAACCACAATAACATTTAATATTTAATTCCTGCATAGGCTGCTTACAAAAAGAAAAACCTGAAAAGTACATTGGACATACACAAATAACACACAAATCGCAAAGGCATAACACATAAAATGTCAATAATCAAAATATTAACCAAATCAAATAAAACACTGCAACAAGATATGTTCATCATATTTCAATTCTTATGAGATACATAATCATCAAATAGCCTCATGACTTCGTTTGTCGAATGTTAGTAAAAACACAGAGAAAACAAAAAAACAACACATTGCATATACATAATAAATATATCAAATCAAAATCAAGATCATAAATCAATAACCTCTGCTTTGATATTCTTTGTATCAGCAGGTAAATAATAAGTTCAATGACAATAAATGTCATAGTAAAAGTTTCATGTTAAATTGAGAGAGAGATAAGCTACTCCACTTGCATCAAACCAGCTAGGACATTAAGTCTACTAACAGCTCTTGCCAGGTAACTTGAATCTCTCTTTATGGCATTAAGTCGGGGAGAGAGATAAGCTACTCCACTTGCATCAAACCAGCTAGGACATAGTCAACCAACGGTTGTTGCCAGGCGGCTTGAACCGCCCCTTTCTGACGAACACTCTCCAACGTTTGCTAAATCAAAATATCAAATAATTCCACGGTGGAGGTGTACAAGCTACTCCACTTGCAACAAACCAGGTAGGACAATTAAGTCAACCAACGGTCGTTACCAGGCGGCTTAAAATACACCCATCCGATTCGAACTAAATCAATATATCAAAAAACAACATCGATAAGAGCCTTCATTCAAAAAACGTTCCCGAACTTGTAAAAGATAAGTACAAACGAATTCATGAGTAAGGTATCGTTCACATCCAGTTAAACTAAATCAATGCAGACACAAAAAAAAATAAGAATCAACGCACGAATACACGAAGCTTTCCGCTTACATTTACTAAGTTAGCTTAAGAAGTTCTCATTGAACATTACACTCATGGTAAAACTGCACACAAACATAATAAACTGTCTAGTAACTTCTTAAGTTGAAGTTGACACAACAATTTCGTATACACGTTAATTTTCCGTATCTATACTTGAATGTATACGCAGTGTTAGCGGAATGGTGTTAACATTTGCCAATTCTTAATTTTACGTACGTTAATTCAATTAAAATAGATGTAAACGACCCTTAAAACAAACGATTTAAAACAAATAATAATTTAGTAGCGTTCCACATTTTGTTGCATTGTTAGAAAAAATCCCTTTCATATACTCTAAAAATAATGAAAACGCCCAAATTTATGCCTCCGCGACAGTGGTTATTTTACAATCTGAACTAAACATTGTTAACTTATATTTTATCTATTGTTTCCCATAGCAATATATATGAAATCAATTTAAATTAAACCTTAATAAAAAAGAACATTTGATAAATCGGTGACGAACGCTTCATGAAGGCGTTTTACAAAAGAAAATACGAGCGAGACAATTCTCTACGCAATAAATTTTCAGACAAAGAAACTACATTAGCGGTTCTTAATTAATTAATTTTTCTATAATTGTGGTTTAAACAATCGTAAAAGGTAAAACTAAAAACGTGCAAAAGGGCAAACTTAAATCTGGTTCAAAATAAACCATCCCCAAAATTAATCTAAACATACATTGTACATACCTCTAGTAACACGTTACAAGGTTCACACACAAGTGTCCCTGCATCGCCCTTATTTTATTAGTTCAAACAAAAAAAAATGTAAGGCGGAGAATTCTTTCCGATATATTTCGACAGCAAAAGCGTACAAAAAAAAACTAGCGGTTTAATATGTCGTCTACCTTTCAGGGTAATTATACATAATTTTTTTTATTATTATTTATTTTTAAGTCTGGAACTCTACAGTAATAATATTAATTCTGTGTGTAATGTGATTGTGTTTGCGAAATTGTGTTGTACATTTTTTTCTTAAATACAATAATGGCAAGGCATACAAACAACCGCTTGGTATCCATAAATTTGAAAAAAATTCAGAAGAAATTGCAAAATTTTAAAAATTACCAAACCCACAAGAATTTACTGGGCATTGTTTTTGCAGAAGTTCTGCAACATTGTTGGTGGACTCTGGAGCAGGTATAACCACGTTAAAAAGACATAGTGGTTGGAGATCATCAACAGTAGCCGGTGGCGGCTCGTGGTCGAAATTATAGGGGAAGAGCCAAATATCAAAAACCATGAATATAAAATTTTAGAAATTAGGTGTTCGCCTATTTTTTATAAATTAAATCAATTCTCCTGTTCTTTAAATTTGCGTACTTGTCAATAATTTCGTCATAAAAAGGGCATTCCATTCGAAATCGTTTATATTACCCAAAAATCCAGTGGCAAGCTGTATTGATTTTTGATCTGATTCCTCAGAGTGAATGATGAGTTCAAAGACTTCTTTTAATTTAACCCAGTCTTGTACAATTACAACAAGTAGTTTACAGACCAGCAAAACATGGTCTGCAAATACTCGCTGCTACATAGCCACTTATATTCAGAAAACCAAACATTTTTAAAATGAATTTTGTAAGGCTTGCTTGATTTTTTAACAATCTTTTTAGCAGCTAAGTCAAGATTACTTGTTGATCGGCCGGTAACTAAAAGATATTTCTTATCTTCCTCTTACCAACGGAAAAATATAGTTTCTAATAAACAACAAACTATGTCCCTAACTGGCCCAAATGAACCTATTTTGTCTATGATTTATTGATATTAATTTCAGCCGCTTGAAAGATTTTTAACGCGGACACGCCAGCTCTTTTGCTATAGGTCGATAGCCGCGAAAATGACACAGTCGTTCCTGCCAGCCGCGCGTAACCGTTTCAGTTGGATGCAAAATATTTTTTATTATGTTTGCTTCTAGGAATCAATTCGTCTTGGCAACGCAACGGCAAGGTGGACACTTAAGATTTTTAATGAATAATTTTCAGTAATAATTATGTATATAATAAGAAAAGTAGATATATTATATTGAGTGTATTTGTAAAGTTTTATCATTAACAAATCGTAAACTATTGTTTTTGATTTTTTCTTGGGAAAGTGGCTCTTCCCCTACTTCCCTTGAATAGCCGCCACTGACGATAGCTGAAAGTTATGTTGAAGACTCTATACCTGCAAAAACAAATGTTACTGAAAGACTTTTTCGATCCCAAAGAACAAAATATAGTCGGTTGTAGTACTACTTCAGCAATAAATAATAATTATATTATGATTACAAAAAGCACAAGAGATTGTCAAGCCAGTGGAGTAATGTTGGAAAATTGTTCGCAAATTGCTATAAATATTCAAAATAATCATTAATATGTATTATATGTCGAATTTCATCTACTTACATTTTTAATATGTTCTGTGTTATATTCTGTTTTGATTTAATTGTGAATGTTACAGTTAAAATTATAATAAAATTCTGAATTTTGACTTTCTTTTTGTAACTATTTACTTTTGAACCAGTAAAAGTCATCGCTAATAACGCGACAATTAACATTATTTTTAACTTATTTTTAACCGGTCCAGAATGTCTCTAATATACTTAATTTATTTTACAGTGACTAAATTTACTGGAGTAACTTTTTTGGTTGGATACTCATGCAGAGCAAGATTTTAAAAAAAAATATTTTTTTAATGTCTATAGACATTAAAAATCATTTTTACTGCCCAGGTAATAAAAGTCTTACTTCTATGATCTATAAATGTCACTAAAACTGACGTTTAATATCAATCGAAAAAAAAGTTTTTTTTCTGATTGAACCAATATTGAACAATACTGCCTTGGTTATGATATGTCATAAGAGTCTAATATTTCCTGAGGGAAATATGAAACGCTCATATTGTCCCGTGGGAAATACGGCATATTAATAATAACTATATTTTTATTTTTAATTAAAGCAACAAAAATAATATGAAATGTTTTATTTTTTAATTACAGCAAGAAATAAACTAACAGAGTGTTAGCATTTTGTAACGCTATTTTGCAGAACTAAAATAAAACTTGCAATTCCGAAACTTTTAGTTAAACCGATTACAACCAGATACAAACGATATAGAATTTTGTTCGCAATTTGTCGACGAGACTGGCGTTTACTTACTAAGAGCATTCAAATCGGTTGCAGTCTTAAACGATTTTCCAAAAACTGTCACCAAAAATTGTGATAACGGTACTACATTTGACGTCATCAATGACACACCAGGAACCGTAACAGATGCTGCAGATGGCTCTCTCTCCACACCAGCTATCATTTACTTTCTTATTTTCTGCAATATACTGTCTCCAAATAACTTTCCACAACAGACACACTTTGTCAACCACCGTGTATCTTCAGTGTAGTCATTGAAGCTTCCGCATCGGCCACCATAGTCGCAGATGTTCGTCTTCCACAATGATGGCCTGCATACGTCTTTGAATTATCCAAACCCAACCATTCAACAACCCTACTCGGAATCTTTCCAAAAGTATTTTTGCCAAACGGCTTATTTTTTTTTAATTTTTCTTATTTTGATAAGCCAGGAAAAATCTAAGAACACCTTGCGGATGCAACGCGAAATATTCTCTCATCAAACGAGCAGCACCTAGATCTTCTTCATCAATAATTGTAAATTTTCTATTTACATGATTCTTCGTTTTTGAAACGTTGATCACGATCACCGACTAACAATCCTCAATATTGGAAGAGAGCATATTCACTAATTCGTTCGTTCTGCAGGCGCCAAAGATTTCCATAATTTAAGCTACCTTCAAAATTACGGATGTAACAATCTAAACAACAGAGAAGAATCGCAATGAAATTTTTATCTTATACATCAAAAAAACTCCATTAGGAGCTTCTCGCAAAAAATTTTTAAAATGTTCTAGTGACAACACCCGTATCCTTTATTTTTATTTTTTACAAATGCTTCTACTTCATCGAACATTTTAACATAAGTTTTTTCCTTTAAATGTAACATTGACCTTAGCATCGATAATTTTGGCCACAACTTGTTTGGTTACTATTTTTGCGACTACGGATAGAATAAATTAGTCATACGTAAAAAATAACAAAAAATATAGCAAAATACCAAATCTTCAAAAAACGCAAGCAAAATACTTTTGTCAACACCGTTCACCAAGTTTTTTCCTTTCCACTCTTAAAAATCTTCATACACTTTAGTGTAAGCAGTTTTGGATGTTGCCTATTGATTACAACACGGACAATACAAATACATTTCCCTTGGTTTCCATTCATATTTCCCTAGTTATAATAATAGCTATACAAAATCGATACCCGATTTGTCAAAATTTTTAATTTTTTAAAATCCGTTCTGACACATTGCGATCGATTGTCGTATAAGTACTATTTTTTCTAAAATTAATAAAACCATTGAAAAATCAACACGAATGAGAACGTATCTAGTTATTCTTGACTTCTGTCTCTACAGTTTGCTCTAGAGTTACTCCATAATAAACAAATAATTATTTTTTTTTCACAAAGGTTAATAATTTTTTTTATTTGATTTGTGTCTTCCTACTGTTATACTTAAGAGGGATAAAGATGTGCGAGTAGCCACAGCACAATAGAAGGTATGTGATGCTGTAATACCACCAAAATCCAAAGAACAATATGAGCGAGCGTAAGAAAAGTGGATTACTGGAATTAACGCAGATATTAACGAGAACAGTGTACTATCTTATTTGGTACAAAGAAATAACATTCTGAAGTCTCCTGAAAATAATTACCGAATATTCTATGCAAAAAACCATGACCAGCTTTAACAACAATGGTAATATTTCTTTATTCACGAAATTAATTACTTTCTTGAAACTGAAAAACGTTAGATATCATCCAAGAAAATCAAAAGTTAGTGGTTGCACTTCTTGAAGGAGGGGCACCATAAACTATTCAAGTGTTTATGGTGCTTCTCCTTCAAGAAGTCCAATTACTAATAAATTATTCTAAGGAAGATATAATTCCTTAACATAAAATCAAAGGTGTTTAGCAGAGTAGATATGATGAAGTTCTTGAGTGAAGCTCGAAACGAAATTTAACTAATGAAGTGGATATATTTAGAGGCACTTTGCCGTATGGAAATGAAATGAATCTAACAACTGATAGAGGTTTTGTCATTGTCATAAATATACCGTCGTCGAATACGGTCCAAATTTTACCATAATAGATAAAGCCAACGAGCACTGTTTCGAAAATATTTCAATCTAAGATCAACAGATGCTTTTTCAGTAAGAGTTTTCTTGAAATATCGTCTAAGAAAATTGGTAAATCAAGTTGTAGGTATAGGAACTCATTCCTCAGCTACCTTCTTAGTTGACAAAGGAGCAGATATACTCGATATTAAAGGGTATCTACAGAATGATTTACAAAAGAAAATTGTCTACATACAAAATTAGTTAGGCTTAGAACGATAGTAATGCAATTTTTTGGCATTGCAAAAATAAGGTGTGTGAAAACCCTATTTGTTTTTTTTTCACAGTTCCATTCTTCCATACTTTTGTACATTTTCCGTCAAATCACGCTTTTTCTTTTGGTTCCTGTTTTTGTAAATTTTGTTGTTTTCTTTTTATGTATTTCTTTCAGACTCTCTTTGAACCAATTTCTGTACTTCATAATGTATTTTTGAGTTTGCAATTTTTTTTTTGCTTGTTCCACTTTTAACTATACTAAAAACTCATCACGTTGGTATCGCTTTTAAGTAGCTTCTTACGTCTCTAATTGCAATTTTACTTTCACATGGACAATTTGGTTGATGGTTTTTTCATCTGATAATATCCAGGTTCTAAGAAATCTTTAGTTTAAAACAATTCTCATCTTACTCTTCATATACTGCAATCTCCGAAAATGATTTTCAGATTATACTCAAATATTTTGGTAAAGATTTCTTAGCTCTTCGTAGTAGCCACTTTTTTTTGATCTTTTTTTAGAGGGAGCATGCACGTTGATTATGAATAATCCTAATATTTTGGTATGCTACTCTAATAGTATTTTTCTTCTGTTTTTTCTCTTTTGTCATGTCTTGCAAATTTTTCTTTATTTTCCAAATTAAATTATTTCGATATAATATTGAGTTCCCCTCCTCTCTAAATTTTTGGTCTCCATTGACTTATCTTTTCTTGCCTACTTATTTTCCAAAATTGTTTCCTTTTAACCCTTATTATAATCCTTCTAAAATAATTTTTTTTACCACGTTTACTTCTTCATATTTTTCTAATTATATTCTTTAATTATTATATTATATTTCTATCTGTAACATTTCTATTTTTGATTCAAAATACTATAGTCTCTTACGTTGGATCTCAAAACAATAGAGATGGTGATCAAATTGAGTTCAGCACATTTAATTCTTGAGCCTTGGACTAAAACAATTCTTGAAAAAACGGTTGAAAAAAATTTTGCAAAGATGATTTTAATCTCGTATTTGAGATTTGCGGTATTGTTGTAGACAAATCGCTCTAAATTGCAAACAATGCAAACTTGTTTTTTTTAAAATAAACTTGTTTTTGCACATAAGCCTACAGAACTATAGGATTCAGTTACACCAAAATTTACAGTGGATGGAGCAGGTTTACTTTCACATACAATGATCTTTTTTATCCAGGACAAGTCATAATATTGTCCCAGCAGAATTAATTTTAAGTAACACAAGCACGTTCAGTGAGTACATCCAAGGAACAAATGTCATTCATGATTATTCGTTTATAACACGTTCAACTCTGTCTTTTATTTAATAGATTAGACAATCTGAATATAACAAAACATATTAAAAAGTGGCTATGGACAAAAAAAAGCTTTCTTCTGTTGGTAAATGTACCAAACCACTCCCTAGGTTTATGTTTATGAACAAATTTACCTCGTAAATTCTGGGATATGGTTTTAACAAGATATGGCTCTGCCTCATTTTAAACTTAAATTGGATTTCGACAAAACGGCGATCTTATAAATATTTGGTCTATTATATCAATCTCTTTAACTTTATTCAAATCTTTGTTGAAATATCACGTAAACCGCCCTAACTTAAAGCAATGAATGGGAGTAGCACACGTATAGTCACATAAAGATCACAAAAAGTTTATGTTCGATACAATAGTTAGACGATTTATTTGGAGAAATCATATTTCTAACTTACTAGAAGAATTAATATAGATTCAACAAGATGGGAGTCTGTCCTATTTCGATATGATATGTATCAGATGCGTCAAATTAATTTGTTTCAGTCTTAAAAAAAATTGTTAAAAAAAATAGTAATAGTTATTTAAAAATTAAGGGAAGTAAGGTATAGTTACTAGTTGAGGACATCTTTGCCCCCGAACGAGGGCCAGCAATAGAGCCTGAGTCAACGACTTACTTTCTGAATTGTTTGCAAGGTTTTTTCTACTCCGAAAGTTGTCTTTAATCAATTTTAATTTGTATGGACTATTTTAATTTGTATTTGTTATACTTTCAATAAATTGCTTATGGTCTCTAAGAATTTTATTTGTCGTTATTTTTCAAACTTAGATGTCAAACTTGTATTTTTTCTTCATTTTTTCTAAAAATTATACTGAAGAAGCTGCGAATACTGAATGTGCTTTTCTACTGCCAGAAAGTCAAAGAAGCGTCATCAAACTGCATATAAGTGATTTAAAGGTTGGTGTCTGAGAACTAGAATATCGAAAACAATGCTTCTGAATGTTTTATGGGGAAAGGCATCCAGTTTGTAGTCTAAAATTATATGTTCAGTGATTTTTTAAAAATAAAAATGATGAGGAATCAAAATGGTAAATAGGCAACCGGTTGGAAAAACACAATTTTCGGTAATTCCAAGTAAAATTGTAAACTTTCTGGGGTGGTCAAATCCTAAAACTTATACAGGACATTCATTTAGACTGACTTCTGTTGCGTTGTTAACCGACACTGGAATAGAGGTTCTTGCACTCAAAAGACATGAGTGCTGAAAATCTGATACCATTGCAGAAAGTTACGTGGCGGATACGTATTTAAACAAATCTGAAATGGCCAATAAAATTTTGTAGGACAATCGGCTTCATACATCGAAAGTCATAATAACAAAAACCAGGAACCAGGAAGGAAATTTTGTGTGTGACTGGATGTGAGTTCGTATTTCCATTTAGTCCAGGAATTGAAGCTCAAAATAAAGGAAACCTTGCAATTCTTTCTAAATATTCTTATTTACATGAAAATATAGGATTAATCTCAACTATGTCTCCACTTTAAAATCTATTTTGTTCCGATAAGCATTTTTTATTTTTTAAGGGTGAAATCTACCTCAAAATGACAAAATCTATATATTTTAAAACTTAAAGTGAGTAAAGTTTTGTTTGAATTAGTTGAATAATGTTGAATAATTATTGTTTTATACTTTCAATTGTTATTTCAACTTTGAAAGATTAAGATTAAATTAAATTAATTAATAAGTGCTTTAATTAAAAATTGTACTGATTAAAATAATCTTAAGTTTATTTGCAATTTTTCAATCCTTAAACATCAACTCCTATTATAATAAAATAAAAAAAAAATTACTCTAAAAAAATGAAATAATTTATCACACTTTCTGAAAATAAGAATACTATTGCTTAAAATAATATTAATTTTATTCTGCAATTTTTTAATCTTTAAAAACTACAATGCTTAATAACTACTTTAATAGAAGTAGGAACAAATACATACAATTATACAAACATTTATTTAGACAAGAATATAATTGCATTTCGGTACATAAAAATATACACTGGGTGGGCCAACATCGACGAAACAGAGCTAATTGCCGCCGCGTCGATAATTTAAAAAAAAAACTTAGCCCCGTCAATTTTATTTCTGAGGGAGACTTCTTTTTAATTTTTTCAATTGCAATATTAAATTGTTACTGCAATATGTTTGTTTTTAAATAACAATATCCGCAAAATCTTATGACGGCCCTCTAAGAGTTTTTGTACGGTTGTTCTAGCCAAGCCGCCAAAAAAAACTAGCAACATGTAGGGTTTTTAAAAAGTATTTTTTGTCGTCTATCCGAAAAAATTGCACAAAAAACTGTGAGTTGCCATTTAAAAAGTTTGATGTGACGTCATTTCTGTTAAAACCATAGGTAATACTGGAATGCCGACAGGCTGAAAAGATGTCCTCTTCAGAAATAAAATTGACGGGTTGGAGTTTTTTTTTAATTATTGATGCGACTGCAATTGGCTCTGTTTCGTCGGCGTTGGCCCACCCAGTATATAAACATTAGACAAAAATAAGTTTTTTATAAATAAATATCATTAGTAATTTTTTAAAATCTTCATTGATTACATCATTGTCATGGTCTACCTCATTATCGTCTTTTATAATTAGAGGATTATTATTACAATCATCGCCAGAACATCTACAATAAGACGCCGCATTCTTTTTTGCAACAACAAAAATTATTTTCAAAAGTTCTTTTTGTGGAAATGTAGATTGTTATGCTACGTTATGTGCTTTTTGAATTTTTCGAAAAAAATGGATTAGTTTTTAACAAGAACTCCGTTATTTTTGATGATAGAAAGTATAAAGGCTGGCGGTTATATAAATTAAATTAATTTAAAGCTCATAATTTTTAAAAGGGTTGTGTTTAGAAGATTTAAAAGAAAGTTGAACTTGTTCTTAAATACAGGTTTTAAACATTATGATGAAAGGTAAATATTTCCTCCTATAAGTTTTCTGTAATTGATTTGTTCTTCGTTGAGGAGGGGCAACAAAAAACCACTATGTCATTTTTTTTGCACAAAACGTTGCCTGAAAAAACGACATAGTGGTTTTGATGCCTCTCCTCAACGAAGAACAAATCAATTAGAGTTTTAAACATTCTTATCTCACTTAATACTTATTGTATAAAAAATTGACGCAACAGCAAAACGTTTGAAATTTAGAAAACTACAATCTAATTTTCTAACATTTTTCGGTATCTCCAGAAGTTTTAGAGTTATTTGGAGGACAAGGATTTTTGTATGAAATTGCGGTAATTTGGTTTTTACTTTTTGTTCCATTTTTTTATAATAATTATTTTAAACTTAGTCAAACTTCCAGAATCTATTAATACTACATAAAACAAACAAACATCTAATTTTAATTAGGGTGGTGATTAGAAGGTTTTGTTTATATTTTCACCATAAATCGCAAAAAATTATTCTAATACATTTTTTTATTTTAATTAAATACTTAAAAAAATGCTAAAATGTTTCTTCGAAGAAGTTATAAAGATCTTTGTCCAATTAGCATTCTTCCATGTCTTTTGAAGATTTTAGAAAAATGATGTTTCAACAGATTTATTCTCAAGTGGTAGAGTATAGAATTCTACCCGAGCTACAGTCTGGTTTCAGACCTAAACATAGTTGCACAACCGCACTTTTCAATGTCACTAATATAATAATGAAAGCTGTTGATAACAATAAATTTTGTCTGTTGGCTATGATTGACTGCTCAAGGGCCTTTTGATGCAATCAATCACAATGTATTACTTGCAATTCTAAAATTTATTGGTTTTTAACAATGCAATTGACTTAATTCAAATTTATTTAGCTAACCGTACTTAAACTGCTATCTTAGAAAACACTAAATTAAACCCATTAAAAATTGAGTCTGGTGTTCCTCAAGGATCTATTCTCGGACCGTTCTTATATATTATATATAAATTTCTTGAGACAATATCAGTACCATTTTTATGCAGACGACACACAACTCATCTTTACCTTTGATGCTTGAGATGGTACAGCAGCTAGTGAAAAAATTAATTATGATATTCAGAACTTAAAAAAATATTCAAAACAACACGGTTTAATGGTTAATTCAAAAAAATACACATAAGTTTTTCTTTATTTCATTTTTGCTGCTTGTTATTATGGCTATGTCGTCCGCGAAGGCGCACATTCGTAATAAACATTTTTTAACATGCTCGTTTATAAGACTACCTTCTTTAAAAGGTCATTTTCGTACAATATAGCAAATATCTACAATTCCTTACCCAAAAATTTAAAGAGCTTTGCACAAAATAAGTAGTTTATATACATTTTTATTGCATAAACAGGCTTAACATTACTACTTTATGTAGCTACATTTAATTCATATATTTTAATGCAGCTTTTAAAGGTTCTCTCTCAATTATTATTATTTTTTATTTAGTGTTTACTATAATTTATAGAGTTAAGTGGAAGAGCAGATGGTTTGATTTATGCAGACCTATCTAAACTTTGCCCTTTTGGGTTTTTAATTATTGTTAATTTATATAGGATGTTTTTTTTAATTATTTAAGGAAGCGTCAACTAGTAGGGTTATTAGCTCTCATCTACGATATCGAAGTAGTATTAGAATGTAGGTAGGTACATTCTACATATTTTTGTAAATATTAATACTTTTAGGAATGTCAGTGTATTTCGTATTCTTTGTAGGTAAGATAAATTTTCTTTAATTACTGGTTTTATATCGTACAGTCTACGTTGGACATTGAACTGGGGACAATCACAAAGTATGTGGTTAACGGAAAAATTTATATTACACATCTGGCAATTAGGCCAATTCTCTTTTTTCAGCAGGTGCTGGTGTGTACTAGCTGTATGGCCGATGTGAAACCTGTGAGTAATTAGTGTTTCTTGCCTGGAGAGTTTAAGTACAAGATTAGCAGATCTGACGTCTGGTTTTATCGCGGTGAGTTGGGTATTAGTTTTAGACCATCGTTCTTGCCAATTATCTATAATCTTGTGCTTGATAGTATGTTTCAAGTCTTTTCGTGTCATAGACTTTACATCTACTATAGTTGTGTCGTTGCACAGCGTGCAGCTTTATTGGCCTCTTCATTACCCATCACACCTATGTGACTTGGAGTCCATATAAACGTTATTTGACATTTCTCTTGTACATGTTTAATTAGTGCCTGTATCCTCTAAGTTATAAGATCCATGGTATAAATATCTCTCAATCCTCACAGAACACTCATCGAGTCTGTGACTACAACACATCTCCCAGCATTTACACATATTAAACAGTAGAGGAGAGCTTGCCAGATGGCGTACTGTTCCGTCGTATGTATAGATGTGTTCTTGTGAGATGAGATATATTAGTTTCAAAGAAAGCACAGCCCACACCCTCTTCAGTTTTGAAACCGTCTGTATAAATGAAAGTTGCCTGCCAATATTTGTAGCAGAGTTCATTAAAAACCTGGTGGTATAACGTTTCTAGCAGAGTTGTAGGTTAAGTATTACATGCA
The DNA here is from genome assembly GCA_030710515.1 of Abscondita cerata. Taxonomy (NCBI): domain Eukaryota; kingdom Metazoa; phylum Arthropoda; class Insecta; order Coleoptera; family Lampyridae; genus Abscondita; species Abscondita cerata. The sequence continues at coordinate 554,420 of JALBCR010003192.1, forward strand.
TATCGGGCATTGTCCACGGCGGTATTTCGTTCGGACCCTCGTTAATTAATTTAGGGATATGTATATCTAGCAAACTCATACATTCCCAAAACGTACATTACTAGGTCGAGTTATAGTCGGTCTCAGCGAATATTCGTTTTGACCCTTGAACAGATATCTATAGTTTGGATGATTGGGGTGTACCCGTATCCCTAACACGTAACCAGCAATTGAGGTGGCCCTTCTCTGGTTTAACGACATTAATCCCGTTTCGCAATATAGGTTCTCCACCGAACTAGTAGGAAAAGCTCCTATGCAATAACGCAGTCCTAGGTGGTGTACAGTATCTAAACTCCCTAGTAAGCCGCTACGCGCCGACGAGTATACTACGCATCCATAGTCTAATCGTGATAAGCTCTATAGATGCGTATCAAGTACTTTTGTTCTGCTCCCCATTTTGTATGAGCTAAAATTTTGATTATGTTCATTGGTCGACAACATTTATTCTTTAACAAAGTTATATGCGAAACCCACGTTAGTTTGTCATCGAACGTTATACCCAAAAATTTTGTATGACGCAGACATCTAATGATAGTACTGAATCATAATGCGGAGTTCTAAGCCTACAGAAGTGCATGGAGCTATTTTTTCTTCAGAAAATATAAAACCTAGGGTTTCTCCATTTCTAATTATCTTATTTACAGACTCCCTGCAGTTTGCGTGTTATTTCTCCAACACTTTTAGCCGAATACATGATCACCAGGTCATCTACATATAGACATTTGTAAATACACATGTCTACATCTGCACCCAAGTCATTAACAGCAATAGCAAACAACGTACAGCTCAGGGTAGAACCTTGGGGTATTTTATTTTTAGGATACGAGAAGAAGACAGATGGTTCCCCACTCGTACTCGAAATTGGCGGTGCGTAACAAACGATTTAATAAAGTTCAGCATGTCACCTCTGATTGCGTAGCTGTGAAATTTCTGCAAAATTCCGTATCTTCACGTCATATCATACGCCCCCTTTATATCGAAGAATACCGCAACCAAGTGTTCCCAATTTTTAAACGTATCCTGGATATGATTTTCCATTAATACAAGATGGTGTAAAGTCGATCTGCTCTTACGAAAACGTGCCTGATAAGATGCTAATAAATTGTTCTTTTCCAGGAACCATTGCAATTGACTATTTATCATCTTTTCCAAAAGTTTACCCATGCAGCAGGTAAGACTAATAGGGTCGCTGGAAGAGTATGCTCTTTGGAGTTCTTGAGTAAAGGTATAACAATGGCTTTTTTCTATTCCTTGAGGTAAGTACCTTCATTCCAGAGCTTGTTATAAAGTTCAAACAAGTTTTCTTTTATTTTAGGTGATATATGTTTTAACATTTTATTTGAGATAGTGTCTGGACCTGGAGAAGACAATTTCAAGTCGTTTAAAGCCGCATCGACTTCTTGAATGGATAAAGTTAAGTTATAATCATATAGTTCGTTAGGATAGGCATCTAGTTCAGTTTTTCTTTCCAGCTTAGTATCAAAGAATGTTGGTTGGTTGTTTGCCGACGAGCTGACGCTTTTAAATTGCGTGGCTAAAGCTCCTGCAATTTCTCTGACATCTTCCACCCGTTGATGATCGTTTATTTCCATACAGGTAGGTATATTTCTTTCAAGCTTACCTATCACAACCTTGACCTTTCTCCATACATCTCTCAAATTTGCATCTGATGTAATTGACGACGTATATGCGTTTCAACTATCCCTTTTACATTGTAAAACAACTTTTCTTGATTCCGCCCGGTCTTTTTTAAAAGTAATTAAATTAAAAAGAGTGGGCTCTCTTCGAAATCGTATAAAGCTCTTTTTTTTGCAGAAATTGCGTGCTCAACTTGCGGAAACCACCAGGGTACAGCTTGTTTAACTGGACCACCTGCAGTTTTTGGTATGCTTTTATCTGCAGCTTTTATAATTGCCTGAGTTATATGTTCTAAACTTGCAGATTCTGGGGTAAACAACTGTTCCCGAAAACTGTTTCAGTCTGTCTTCTCAGTTTTCCATCTTGCATTGACATATCTTACCGTGTTAGGCTTGTCGGTTTCTATAATAATTGGAAAGTGGTCGCTTTTGTGTAAGTCATCTTCAACCCACCACTTCAAAAATGCTGCCAGTGAGCACGATGTCATGGTAAGGTCAATGGCAAAAAAGTTGTTCGGTTTCTCATTAAAATGTGTCGGAGAGCAGCTATTAAGTAGCACAACTTCATCCCTTTCTAACCAGTCTTGCAAGATACGGCCTTTACATCGGTTCTTTAAAAATCCCCACAGCGTGTTATGAGCGTTAAGATCACCCAGTAATATGAAAGGGAGCAGGAGTTGTCCAACGACTTGTTGGATATCTGTGATTTCCCAATTTCAGTTTGTATATATTACATACTGTTACCTTAACGGGTAGGATTAGTTCAAATGTGACCGCTTGGAGTGCAGTATTTAATGCTACCTCTCGCCATTTTTTACGAGGATAGCAACCTCTCCGCTTGGCCGTTCATTGACTTCACAATCACGTATAACTACCGCATACTCTCTAAGAGAGTATGGTTGTCTAGGACTCAAGTTTCTTGTAGACATATACACATTGGTTGGTGTTTTTGCAACAACATTTTTATATAACAGTAGTTATGAACACATCCTCTACAATTACATTGCATTATATTGTACTACACGAAAAAATAAATAAATAAATATATCTAAAAATATCACAGGTAAGTATCACAGATAAATATCACAGCTCTGATCGTTACCAATTGATTTGGGACAACCATGAGATTCTTGCCACGAACCTCTAGGTTTTCCTTTAGACAACCCTTTCTTTCGTTTCTCTTGCGATTTAGCTTTCTCTACAGCCTCTTCATTTATAGATGTAATTGATGTTATGCTAGGAGATGGAATTTTAATTTTAGTTGTCCAAGGTGCTCTTTAACATTTGGTCTGCCAAAGATAGCAGATCAATAGGTTATTTAGAAAAAAAAGTTTTTGAATGTTTCTAAGGTAATGAACATAAAACACTTAAATAGCACTTAAATCTGTAGATGTGTTAAAGTTTG